>JXTB01000394.1:302076-417063 GCA_002914805.1 Parasponia andersonii
CTTTTGTCATTGATGAAATAAATAGTACTGAACATACTATATTCATGTTCTATATGTTGGAAATGAGAGTATTAATTGATCGACTTCTACCTAAGGTATTAAGAGTATTAATTGATCGACTTCTACCTAAGGTATTAACGATCATAAAACTATCAGTGTTTTTTGAATTATTGACTTACACTTATGTTATTTTTTTTATATTCTACACATGATTGGTGGCTAAGATTTATATCCTTTTTCTCACTTGGGCAACTACATGGAGTTTAGTCTAAATAACTATATACAAATTGTCTATTATTTTTATAGATAGATGGTTGAAATTAAGTTTGTTCTTTTATGCCATTTGGTTGTTAAATCATGAAAACGAGATGGTTTCAATTCTCTATTATGGAGTTGCAATCTTAATATATACTTGTCAAATCTTTTTTAATTCACTTTTCTAATTTTTTTTTCCAATTGTCTACAGTTAAGAGTACTATATTGTTGGTGACTCTATATTTTGTCTGGGATGCTGGAGTACATGTAGTTCTGCTGCTGTTCTAAAGAGGTGGGGAGGAACCTTATGATTATTGTAGTTTGAACTTTGTTGTTCTTGATATATATGGTTGTATTTTGAATTACTGTACTCATTTTTTGTGGATACTACTATGTAACACTCAATGAAGTGAACTAGTTAAATTTTATGTGATTGTTATAAGAACAATGTATGGATCTTATATTATATTATGTTACACAAACTATTTTATTTAAAATGCTTCTTTTAAAGCATTCTTATGTAGATTATTCTACAAATTATTTTAGTACAGGTTTTACATTTGAAAGGACTAAAAGAAAAATAGTATTAGGAAAAAAAAATAAAAAAAATTATGGTTAATGATATAGAACAGCAAGCAATACATGCTATAAAATCATTTTCGTAGCACATCAAAGGTGTTATAAAAGAATTTTTATAGCATTCGACCAAAGCTATAATACAGTTTTTATAGCATATAAAAAATATTATAAAAATGATTCTACAGCATTTATAATATACTATAAAAGGGTTTCAATAGCAAGCAAAATACGTTATGAAAAATATTCTACAGAACTTAAAAATGTTATAGAAGAGCTTTCTATAGCATACGGGATAGCATTCAAAAAATGCTATGATAAGGGGGGACTTTTAATAGCAGGGGCTGTCATAGCATGCGCAAAAATGCTATCAAAACCTTTTTATAATATTTTTTGCACACTATCACATCCAATTTCTGTTGTAGTGACTAGGGAAAGGAGAAATGCGACTCCAAATAATTACATCGTCTATCTCCTAAAATATAAGTTTGACATAAGAGTGGAAAATGATCCAATCGATTTTACTTAAGCTAAACAAAGTTCAAAATCCTAATAGTGGATTATTGCCATGGAAGATGAGATAAAATCTATGAGAGACAACGATGTTTCGGATTTTGTCGAATTGCCGACAGGAAAGAAACCCATTAGTTCAAAAGGGACTCGAAAAGTAATATCAAAAGATATAAGGCTTGTCTAACTGCCAAGGGTTTCACTGAAAAGAAGGCATTGACTATAAAGAGATTTTCTCTCCAGCTTCTTTGAAAGACTCTTTCAGAATAATTATGACACTAGTAGCTCATTTTAATCTGGAGCTACACCAGATAGATATAAAGACTGCGCTTCTCAATGGTGACATTAAGGAAACGATTTATATGGTATAACCTGAATACTTTATAATTGGAGATCCAAAATTTATGGTCTGTAAACTAAATAAATCCATCTATGGTTTCAAACAAGTATCCCATCTATGGTATCATAAGTTGTATCAAGTTATTTCCTCATTCAGTTTTAAGGAAAATTCAATAGATGAATGTATATATCACAAGTTCAGTGAGAACAAATATATTTTTCTGGTTTTGTATATTGATGCATACTTTTGACAAGTAATGATATAGACTTATTGCACAAAATTAAGAGATTTTTATCAAATAAATTTGAGATGAAAAATCTTGGGGATGCCTCTTTTGTATTAGGGATTAAAATACATTGAGATCGCTCTCAGGGCATTCTCAAGTTATCACAAAAGAGCTATATTGAAAGGTACTTGATAGAATTGGCATAAGCAAATGTGCCCCAGGAGATGCACTCATTACAAAGGGTGATAAATTCAGTCTCATTCAATACCCCAAGAATAAGTTTGAAGCAAAAAAATTACAGAAGATCCCTTATGTATCTACAGTATAGAGTCTAATGTATGTTCAGGTGTGTATATGTCCAGATATAATGTATATAGTTAGAGTATTAGGTAGATATTTAAGCAACCTTGGTATAGATTACTAGACAATAGCAAAAAAGGTTTTACGATATTTACAACGAACAAAAAATTACATACTCACTTATCGAAGATCTGATCATTTGGAGATCGTGCAGTATTCTGACTCCGATTATACAAGATGCTTAGATAGTAAGAGATCCACTTCAGGCTATATTTATCTGCATGCTAGAGGAGCTGTATCATAAAAAAGTGCTAAGTAGATGCTCACAGCTTCTTTCATTATGGAGGCAAAATTTATAACTTATCATAAGGTATCGAATCAAGGGATATTACTACGGAATTTTATCACTGGGCTGCTAATTATCGATAGCATTGAAAAACTATTAAAGATTTATTGTGATAATAGAGTCGTTATTCTATATTCCAATAACAATAGAAGCTCGTCAAAGTCTAAACACATAGAGATTAAGTTTCTAGTTATTAAAGGAAGAGTTCAGAGTCACCCAGTATTTATAGAACATATTGGGACTAACTCCATATTTATGGATCCACTCACCAAATGTCTAATGCCTAAGGTATTTCATGAGCACACTGCACATATGGGTGTTGTACCATTTAAAGATGTCAGAATTAGTGAGAGTTAAATTTTACAAGTTCTCTTATGATAGACACATTTATTATTTGATATCAATAAAGTGATGATTTTCTTTTATAATCTGAATTTATATTTTATTTACTTTCTATCTACTGTTTAGCACAAAGTTGTGTTTTTACATAAAGTGAAAGGCTAAGGTTGATTCGTTAGAATCATAAAATAGGACCAAATAGAAATAGGCATGTAAGATCACTTTTTATGTAATTTTTATGCCATACATATACTTGATCTGTGTCATTGTGTGTATTGATTTGGTAATTATTGATGGGTTTAGTTACCTATCAAAATACAATAAAGACCGCTTTAGTTTCATATTGATATACAAGATGATTCAAATTATCTTAACAAGTAATTTCTTAACAAACAGTAATAAAGTGCACACCCAAGTTTTTATTAATCTCCGAAAATTCTATCTAGTCCAAGTAGGAGATTGTTGGGTTATACATGTATAACTTGATGTGGGCCACATGTTTTATATAACAATTATATACTAGGGCTATCTAATTAAGTGAGGCCATTAAGTAATCTAATTATGGGCTCAGAAAATTACTAATTAAGTATATGTTGTGTAATGTGTGGTTATCTAATACTAGACTAATAAGGATTGATGGGGACTTTATTGGCTGTTAGTATATAAGGACATAACTATTAGAGTTTTGGTCCCTAAGCTAAATAGAATATGTGCTCTTCTCTTCTACCTCCATCAACAGATAGAGAACGTATTGAGCATACATAGAGTATTCTAGATATGGAAGACCTTCTATCCTCAGGTTGCAATTAATCGCTTCCGCTTACATGATCATGTCCTTTACTGTTAAACATAATGGATTCAGGTTAGTCACAGGTTTTTTCTCAACAAATCTTTTCTTCCCAATTTAGTACGATTATATTTAGTTTAACGATCCATTATACATATCTAATAGTAGGTTGCTCACACGTACAACCAAATTATTAGGGATTAATTAGTAAGTAAAAACTTACATAATTGTAATCAATTATAGAGTTTTCTTCAGTTATAACATTTAGTTTCGATTAATCTCTGTAAGTTTTGTTGTTTTTTTTGCCGCAACATGTTTGGCATAGATTCTCTAGTTAAGTAAGGCATCTGGTAATAAATTAATTATGAAGCATTGAATGGAGCGAGGCCAATAGTGGGCACAGAGTTGCTCATAGCCTATGCTTCTTACACATATTTTGCTATACGTTTCAGGGGTTGCCATGAAGATTGAGTTGGTTTTAGCTTTAACATTTGTTTTGCCATATATAATTGACTGTGGATACTCTTAATGAAAAATATTACTAATATAACATTGACATTCAATTCAATATACAAATACAAAAGAATATGTCACTTTTGCTTATCTTAGTGAGCTCTAATGGGAAAGAACTCATATTTAGTGAAATTAAGAAAGAAAGCAGAAATTTTGTATTTATTGTCTTGTTACTTCTCTTGATTTCCAAAACTTTGTCTATTTACAATTTGGTTATCTATCATTTTTTTTTTAATTATAAACTAAAAATCTAAGGCCAATATGAAGAATTGGTTCTTATTATGAAGATTAATGCCCTGGAATAAGTTGACAGATGGTTTGCAAACATTTATTAAAACCATTTTCGAAAAGAAAAGTGTTAGATAACTTGTGAAAGAAAGCTTTGACAAGAATAAAAAAACAAAGATGAAAGAGATTTAGATTAGAGAATCAATTAACCCGACACTGAATATCGATTCTGCTTTGCTTGTATTCTCTACAGATGCATGTCGAGAACATGGCCATATATTTCTATATTTGTGAAGAAGCCCATAAGTATCATTAAATATATATATATATATATATATGAAGAAGTTACACTGTAAAGCTTGTCAAGAGCTAAAGATTAGAAGAAAAGCTATAATATTGGCAAAACATAAATCACTCTCTCAAACTAGTGAGTGATGTAGAGCTAAGAGTTTAGATTATACGCCACAAAGATCATTCAATGGCTAATTAAGGTAGTTTCCTAGATTTTGTAAAGTGGGGTCAAAGGCATTGGATTTGGACAACTATCTATAAATATGACTAAACTATTTTTAACTGTTTTCCTTTCTCCTTTTTTTTTTTGTTTCTTTTTAAATCATGTGTCAATATATTAGTGTATGTACATAAATTAGTATACGATTTACCAACTAGAATTAGCTTACTTGGTCCAAAGGTTTAGGGATATGTATGAGTTTAGAGTGTCAAAGGTTCAAGTCTTAGTAGTGTATGTATGATATTTTACTTTAAATTGATAGTAAGTAGTAGTAATTAGTTAAGCCACATTTAAAAAAAAAATTATAATATGATTCTTGGATAGATGATTTTAATCCCTTTAAATACCTAAATCCAGAGGGCTTTGCTTCATCTCCTAAGAAAAGTCAGCTTCATGTAACTGATAGATCAAGGTCGTTTATTGGACTTGCATGGACTTGTCTCAGTGGATGGCCTAGATCCTTAGCTTTTTTAGTCTCTTAAAAAATATGAGAAAGACACCTTTTTCTTAATTGCCATGTAGAGTACGTATCTATTTTGATGACATATATGTATGTTTATAACTATTATGCTAAAATAACAATAGTTGTGATACATATTCAGTTCCAAACTATCCAACTTAATTATTCAAATACGACACAACTATTAAATTTAAAATCATATTTCCAAACTATCCAACTTAATTATTCAAATACGACACAACTATTAAATTTAAAATCATATTTCACAATTAAACTGAGATTACGTACTCAAATCAGTAGAGGTTGCTTATAGGCACAAACACATAATTAGGAACTACTTAATAAACAAGAGGTAGCCAAGGGCTATATAAGAGTCATCAATTAAAGAATTTTCTTCAGCTATAAACATATAGTTCAGGGAAATCTCCTTGAGTTTTGCTATCTTATTTTCAGCAACATATTTGGAATAGAGAAACCAGTTGAGTAAGGCATCCGATAATGAACCTGTTATGAACCATTGTATAGAGTAGGACCAGTAGGGAGAAGTGAGTTGCTCATAGCCTATGCTTCTTACACTTGCTTTGTTGTAGGTTTCAGGGGATGCAATAAAAATTGAACTTGGTTTTAGCCTCGTCATCTTTGTCACCACATGTACTGGAATATGTATACTCATAATAATAAGCCACTGTTAATCCATAATTAGTCGTAACACTGTATAAAATAAAAATAAAAAATAAGGACTTGTTTGGATTCACTTTCTTTTTCTATTTTTTGTTTTTTAAAACAAAAAATGCATTTTTTCGAAACTTTATTTGGCAATTTTATTTTTGTTTTTTATTTTAAAAATTTTTTACCAAAAATTTCAAAAAAAGTGGCAATAAAAAATTTCTAATACTTTTATTTTTTTAAATAAATTTAAAAACAAAAGAACATGTAAGTATTTGTATACAAGTGTATATATACGTATATGCTTATACGTACACAAATACAAGTTTGTAGGACTTTTTCACTCGTTATTTGTACGTTTTTATTTTTGAAAACAAGTAGTAAATTTACTAAGCATATTTTTTGTTTTTTAAAATTAAAAACTAAAACAAAATTTTTACTTCTATTTTTAATTTATTTAAACAAAAAACTGGACGTGAATCCAAACAAACTGTATTGTTTCGCTTTTTCACATTAGAAAACAATTTTTGTTGAATCCCAGTTGAGAAATTAGGGAAGGAAAAGAAATTAAATCCTTGATTCTTCTTTGTTTTATTCATTCTCATGATTTCTTTCCAAAACTAATTTCCTCATTATAATTCTTTTCAATTTGGATTAGTAGATAATAAGAAACTCAAGTTAAATCAGAGCAATGGATTGGATTATTGGAGTAGCTAGCGTTAGTTGACATATATTGTGCAACCCTTTTTTTTTCAAATCATTTTCAAGAGGAAAATCAAGTTTCAGCACCTTATGAAAGACAAGTTTCACACACACATACACACGTACCGAAAAAAAGGGCTAACTTGAAGATTAGAAAATCAATTAATTAACCTGACACTGAATGTCAATTCTGCTTTACTTGTACTCTATGCTGATGCATCTTGAGAACAGACAGGTATCTGTGACAAAGTTATCAATTATGAAAAGATATAATTACACAAATTTGGCTTCCCGTGGGGCAAAGATTAGGAGAAAAAAAAGATAATAGAAAGAAAATAACATTCTTGATAACATCCAATAACAGATATTGGCACCGAATTCACTCTCATGCTAGCCATATACTTTTCTCTTTTTATTTATTTATTTATTTTTATATTAACAAAAAAAAAAAAACAAGGACAAAAAATAGAGAAACGTACACTTTAGAAGAAGCATAAGTGGTATGCAAAGGAAAAGATGGAATAACAATATTTTGAGGCAGAGCCAATGTTAATTATAGCTCCTTTCTTCTTTTTTAACATTCCAGAAAGAACTGACTTAGTTATCCAAGTAGCTGTCTCCATATTCACCTTCAAAATGCTCTCCACTAGCTTCAAATCAAGCTCATGAAGGAATTTAGGATAAGAGTTCCCTAAACCTGCATTATTGATCAAAATTCCAATGTCCAAACTTTTTATTTTTCCTTGTCTATAAGATCAACTAATTCCTCCCCCCTACACTTGGCCAAATCAATCACAATGCTTTTCACTTCAACTTCTTCTATTGCTTTACGTATCTCTCTTGAAGTAACTTCGAGTTTCGAAGGATTTCGACCAACCAAGACCAAGTTAAGACCCTTTGACACGAACTCGAAAGCTAGGGCCTTGCCAATTCTGTCTGTGGCTATAGTGATCATGGCCCATGAGCCATATTCCTTGAGATACTTTGGGGGTTCTCAAGAACATGATCCATACCCACTTGAGGAAATTGATCGAGGACTTGAAAAGAGAGATGAAACCTAGAGCGCTTACTATTACTATGGTAAATTCTTGAAATTCCATAGTCATGTATGTTATCAAAGGTTAGATAGCAGTATGTATTGGACAATAAACTAGATATACATAGGAACTGGTATCTCTAGATATGCATCTAGTCTTAAAGGATGGAGCTAGATGATGATTCATGATCATGATCGTGCCACGTTTCACCAAAAAAGAGTGCCAAACTACATTGATTAAACACGCCAACAATGTTGATTAATTAAGTGGTATTTTGAAAAATCGTTCCAGCAGCCCATCTATATATCTAATTTTAGTCTAGATCATGAATTCTCTGTTCTAGCCATGGGGTTTAGCACCTTGTAGTCCTCTATATATATACCCTAGCTAAGTTGTGGCAAACTCCCAGCTAGTTGACTCAAAAATAGCTTGAGTGACGTAGGTTTATATAATTGGTTATTATGTATTTTTATATTATTCAATTAATTTATGTTTTATAGGAAGAAGAAATAAAAAGTGTAGAGATTTTAGCAATTTTTCTTACTAGTTTGTTAGTAGTACGGCTTTACTACTACATTAATTAGAGATTTTAGCAATATTTCTTACTAGTTTGTTAGTAGTACGACTTTACTACTATATTAATTAGTAATACAAAGATGTGAAATACTAATACTTTGTATACAGATTGGGGTTACTGAATAGATTAAAGAACTGATCATAAATATATACGTATGTTTGCAAAAAAATTGTATGTGGTTCCACACTTTATTAGTATACGGTGCTAAATATTACATATTATCTCTTAGCATTCTTTATTGAATTCCAAAATATAAAATTAAATAAATGGAGAATATTTGTTAAGTAAGTACATGATTTTCCTTCTTCGATTAAGGGTTTAAATGGCAGAATACTCGGCTCATATGAACCTAATTAAAAATTTAAAAGGTATATCTATATATACACACACACGACACGATTTCAATAGCTTTCAGAGAAAAAAAAAAAGATAAAAATATGTTGGAAGGAAAAATAGGATAAAAGAGCACATTCTCATTAGTCATTACAGAGTAATTTCATTCTACTGAGTTTTGTGCAGGTGGTAACTTTTTGTGCCGAGAGATCTCCTTGAGTTTTGCCGTCTTATTTACGGCAACAAAGTAGGAATAAGTGCACCAGTTGAGTAGGTTATCCGGTAACGCATTTGTTATGAACCATTGCAAAGAGTGTGACCAATATGGGGTACAAAGATGCTCATAGCCTATGCTTCTTACACTTGCCTTGCTGTATGTTTCAGGGGATGCTATGAAGATTGAGCTTGGTTTTAGCTTTGTCATCTTTGTGGCCACAAATACTGGAATCTGCAATACACTCGTAGTGATAAATAATAATATGAAAATGACACTCAACTAACAAGTAAGTGTGAGGTTAAATCAACATTAATTAGAGTATATATCTGATCACAAGCCATCTTCTCCTGACTTAGTCAAATAGCAATTATTTTAATTAACCTATGAAGAGGATAAGTTTCAGAGACTTACGAAAGAAAGATTTGACACAAACAGAATTAAAAAATAAATAAAGAAGCAAACGAAAAAAGAGATGAGTATTAGAGAATTAATTAACCTGACACTGTGTGTCAATTCCACTTTCCTTGTATTCTATACTGATGCATCTTGACAACATGGCTAGGTATCTGTGACAAAGCTCAAAGATATATGATCAAACATTTGGGCTTCTCAAGGGCCTAAAGATCGGGATTAAAAGATACTAGCTAGCGAGCTAGAAAGAGAGGAACTTACGCTTTTGTAGCAGCATAAACGGTGAACAAGGGGTAAGAAGGAACAATAGTTGTGGAGGCAGAGCCAATATTGACAATAGCTCCTTTCTTCTTTTTCAACATTCCAGGAAGAACTGACAGAACCATCCAAGTAGCTGCCTCCATATTCACCTTAAAAATGCTCTCCATTAACTCCAAATCAACATCATGAAAGAATCTCGGATAAGGGTAAGCTAATCCTGCATTATTGACCAAAATCCCAACGTCCAAACCCTTTGTTTCGTTGCCTATAATATCAACTATTTCCTTCCCACTAGACTTGGCCAAATCAACCACAACACTTTTCACTTCAACTTCATGTACTACTCCATGTATCTCCCTCGAAGTCGCTTCGAGTTTCGAAGGATTTCGACCCACCAATACCAAGTTAAGACCCTTCGACGCGAGCTCGAAAGCCAGGGCTTTGCCGATTCCATCAGTGGCTCCGGTGATTATGGCCCATGAGCCATATTCCTTGAGATTTTTTGGGGGTCTCAAGAACATGATCCATACCCACTTGAGAAAATTGATCGAGGACTTGAGAAAAGAGAGTAATCCTAGAGTGCATACTATGACTATGGTGAAATCTTGATACTCCATATGGCCTTAGATTGTTATTAAGTACTGGAGAATAGTGGGTATAAAGATATGTATGTATTTATAGCAGACATTGGAGCTAGATGATGAACATAACAACACGATGTACCACACGCATACGGGCCCATAAGTCATGTGATCACCACTAAAGAAACAAAAAGAAAGGGGAAAGAAAAGCATCATAACAATAGTGAATGGGCACATTAATTTTGTGAATGCAAATTGTTACCGTATAAACCTACTATCTATCAATATTAATATATACTATGCTCATAGTACGAAGCCATTTAATCCAGAACGTACAGTATTGTCAGTTTGTGGACACTTGTGGTTATAATGAAGCGTCTGGCTGTTTGGTACCAAACCGCGTTTCTCATTATTCAATATATTCGATATTGCTATTACTATTATTATTATTATTAAACTTTTTCTTTTGATATAAAGAGATTTTCAAGGAAATGTAATTTTAAAACTTTAAATTGCAATATAACTATAAAAATTACAATTTTAAATTCTTCAAAAAAATAAGTCAAAAAAAAAATCACAAACACAATTAAAAATAAATACGTGGGTTATCTTGATTTTTCAAAGAAAACATATAATAAGGACCACTAGTAATCTATTGCCTTCAACACTTATTTTGGTTGCGTTCTTGATGAGATAGACTATATGTGGCCAATACCAATTGTGATCTATGTCCATGAAAAAGAAAAGATTACAAATTCGGCTACTAAATAGATTTAAATCTGAGAAGAAATATTATATTTAAGATTTAGATCATACTAAAGTCCATATAAAAAGTGGTACCATGAGCTAGATTTAGATCTGAAATTATTAAAACTGAAAAAAAGAAAAAGGAGGAGGAAAGAGAGCCAGAGAAAGATAAGAGAAATCCCCTCTCTCGCCTCCTAGCAGGACGGTAATAGCTTTTTTATTAGAAAGAGATATGCGTAGAGAGAGAGAAAAAAGGTCTAGGATTTTGTTTATTTACTGTATTAGTAGTAGTAGTTTTATGATTACATTTTTTCAATATATATATATATATATATATATATAGACTTAAAAAGAATAATTACAAAAAAAAATTTGTATCTTAACTAAATTACAATTTTTCTTAATCAGTTTATTATAATAACAAAAATATAATATATTATGTTAATTCATATGCAAAATTTATCCATTTGACAACAAATTTGTTAATTGAAATAAGGCAGTTTTACACTGAGTGTGTTGTGAAATTGAAAATGAAAAAGTATAATTCAGCTTAACTTTTATTGTGTGGTGGTTACTTTTTAAATGTCGTTTCTCAGTGGAGAATGCAGATAATTAGCTATCAGAGAAGGCTTATTACTAGTTATTCTAGTTGGAATTGGCGTAGGACTTGTGGAATATGATGCGCTAAGAGTTTCTCAATGACTGAATTCGACTTCTTTATTTGCCGCTAATGTTCTTTTGTTTCAAGATATTTAGTCCTTATTGTCTAAAGCTAATTGTGATTATCATTATATTCCTCGTAGTGGGAATATGTGGTCCACGTATTAGCAAATTATATTTTTTCTATTCCCCGGATTAATTGTTGTCCTCGTTTTATCATGTCACTTGTATTTTTGACTTGATTTAAAGTATTAAACAAAGTTCATTCTTTCCTTCACTTAAATAAGGTTCATTTTTTCCTTCGAAATAAATAAAACAAAAACACCGCAAAGTTTTTCTCCGAGTCACCCTAGGATTATTTTAATGTAGAGCATGCGAATCGGAATACCCAAACTACAACCATATACACATAATGAGAGTATTTTGTTAAGCACACGTACCAGGCTTCTCTTATTGAAATCTCCTTTTTTTTTTTTTTCCTCGGCCCCCATATTTATTAATTAATATTAAACTTGAAGGTTGCTCAACTAATTTTAACCTAAAAGTACTAGTCAGTTTTTTGGCACAATAGTAAAATACTATATCACAATAAAAAAGGATCTAAGTCTAACATAAGCTATAACAAGCCTTAGAAGTTTTCGGATTGATGATCTAGGTTTAACAAATTTGAGTACTTCGAAAAATGTGTAAAAAAAAAGAAGTACTTATATGTATGTGCTTCTAGCTCTTGTTTTCCTATTTATTTTCAACTAGTAAGTATCATGAAACCCTTGATTTGGTTATGAAATTCATAGGTTTTGAATAAATTGATTGTCATTTTTAAGAGGTTAATTTTAGGTTATTATTATGTGGTTTGCACCATATGCGGTAGTCTGTTTGTTTTGATTTTTTTTTTTTCTAGCGATTTATTGCTCTAATGTACTTATTTCCGGTTTTAGCATTAGTCTCAATGATGTTATTAGTTTGTAAGATATATTGTTGTTTAATTTTATTTTATTGTCGTTTAGCGTATATGAAATTTGTTGTTTTTCGTTTTTAACGTTATTGTAATAAATATGTCGTTTTTGTAGTCTTGTCGTCTTCTTGAATTTTCGTGACATTCGTGCGAAGGAAATTCCTTCATTTTCTTAAATTCTATCATTTTTATGCTGTCGTTCTAATTTCAATTATTGTTCATATAAAGTTTTTGACGGTTTCATTTTTTTTGTTCTCATTCTCTCGTATTTTGTCCTTTACTATAAATTATTCACTGTTGACGTTTTTAGTATACGTTATCGTTTTCTTTATTTTTGTAGTTTTACTATTAGAAAAACGTTATCGTTTTCTTTATTTTTGTAGTTTTACTATTAGAAAAAAGCCCTTTAACGATGGTTAAAAGCCACCGTCACGGACTCTTTCAACTACTGTTATAACTTTGACTTTAACCAGCAATTTCCAGAGAACTGCCGTTAAAATAGATGACTATTAACGGCGATTCTAAAAGAGCCGCAAATGTCACCAAAACTAAGCCTTTCAAAGGTCAAAATGGCTTCATAGATTATCATCATACGGTATGCATTATTAGTAAACATGTGAATATATATATATATATATATAAATTGCATAGATATAAAGAGTTACGGAAATAATAGAACAAGTTAGGTTAACATACAAACAATTTTTATAATTTGAATTAAAGCTATTCAATTACAGATATAGAGACCCTTGAATGATTATAATAGTCAAATTTTGAATAAGGGCTGTAGAAGTTTACTCATCCTGCGATGGGGTCTTTTTAGTCTCCCAAGCTCTGGAAAAATGCCAGCAACTTACAACAAATAGAGTACAGTAGTTTGCAGCTTTTGCCTCACTTTTTATGAGCTGCACATACATGAGATTAGAGATCAATTTTTCTAAAATTTTCAATTTACATGGAACATCAATATACCATATAAACTATATTCTGGTGTTTAGACTGAAGCAAAGAATTTTACTTGCTATTCTTAGACCAAAAAGATGAAGTGGTCTAAGAATTTGAAAAAGCTCAATCCAGGACCCACAATCTCAAAGAACGTTAAAAGGTATCGTATGACAGGTATTGGGCAAGATTCTTATTCGATTGTAGTTCCTCCATCTCTATCTTTGCAAAAAACTTCAGTTTGCAATCTCTTATTATACAGGACAGATGCCAAAATGATCAACAGAAAGCAAAACAACCCGTTATATTACAAAACACAAGTCGTTTCGTATTTCTATTCCCTGACAAATCAGTTTAGTCATATATATAGATCAGAAAACAAATGATAAATCTATCATTACGCTATAACCTTAAAGGCTGAAATATCATAGAAGAAATATGACAATACAACTGGTCCTTAAGCCAAAGATTTTTGAAATTCAATAAGTAGAGAATTGTTAAAAACGAATACTTTTTGCTGGATGAAAATGCATGTTATCTCCCTCTTTTTAACTTGCTAATCATCATTATGTTCCTTCAAATAGCATAAACTAAAACTTTTGTCCTTTTAGGTACAAAGTAGAGAATACCAAATGGTATCAAGAATTTAGATTCTAAGAACGATTCTTACTCCTTTGTCAATTGTTCCTATGTAGCTATGTTCCACTTCTTCTGCTGCTCCACTTTCAAATACTTTAAATGTATTTTCTTTTGATAAGTAAGTTGCAAGTCAACCTATTCCTACTCCTAGTATGAACAACGTGAGTATCATTTATAGTCGGAGAGGGGGAAATTAAGTATCTTAAAAAGCCAGTATAAGACTTTTATCATAAGATTAAATTTGTGAAATGAAATAGAATAATAAAATGAATAATATGGAGCAGTACAATATTCGAATGATTAAAGATGGATTAGTAGTAAATGGTGATTTCATAAATCATAAAAGTTAAGCTAACAAATTCAAAACCATTCGAAGAAACTATATTCACTTCAAACCCTAG
The DNA here is from genome assembly GCA_002914805.1 of Parasponia andersonii. Taxonomy (NCBI): domain Eukaryota; kingdom Viridiplantae; phylum Streptophyta; class Magnoliopsida; order Rosales; family Cannabaceae; genus Trema; species Trema andersonii. The sequence continues at coordinate 316,597 of JXTB01000394.1, forward strand.
TAAACTAGGAGAACACTATCATTATTTTTAATATATACGGCTTTAAAACTCTTAAAAGAGCAGATCCATATTAATATTTCCTTCTAAAAAAACCATAAGACATAAATAAAGCAACATCATATAAGAAAAAACCATCTTACCAACAAGCTAAAACAAGTATAGAAGAAAATGAAGTGGCCATAGAAGCTCTAGCCATTGCTGGTAACCCAAGATGACGCTCAAACATGACAAGAATCCCCTGTAAACAATATCTTAAGAGATTAACATACACTAGAGTGCATGCAAGTTGCAGCCGCTTCTTTGTTCCAGTAACAACTGATTTTATCTTTGTTCAGTCTTTTTCTCAAATATGTTGCATTCACTTTTGTAACTATAATTTGTTTTGATAAAATCCTTTCTTTTTACTCTTCAAGATCTATAGTTTCATATAGCTAAAAGAGCTAAGGCTGAAACTATACTATAAATTTTAGAACAATTTTGATTTTTTATTTTTTATTTTTTATTTTTTTAAAAATAGATTTCTCAACTGGGCATTATTGTTTTATCTTTTCTTTTGATAACAAAGTTGCAACAATAGATTTCTATATTCTTTATCTTTACATGGCATAAACTTTTAAGATATAAACATCAAATTAAAAATAAAACCACTGATTATAAAATCTAAAAACCTATCCACATGAAAATTTGCAAGCAGATATAGTAATACTATCGAAAGCAAAGAGGCAGCTAGAATCCATGAAAATCGCAATTGAAAACTCACATATTGCGAAGATTAGGGTTTGTATTTGCTTGGCCTTCTCATGCCAGCTTCATAGTTCCTTCCTCTCTAAAAAATCGCCCATATTCTGATGTCCTGCTGCGTGTCGCTTATTACTTCAACCAGGTCCAAATCCCCTAATGTTTCAGACCTACACCATTTTCGGACGGAGAAGACTTAAAAGAGCTTGAAAGTGCGAGGAAGAAGAAGATTGTGGCCGAGACTGGTTTTGGCCCCAATTTTAATTTATACCACTTTTCTCGGCAGTTCCATAGAAACTGCCGATCTAGTTCTACTTTCCTCGGCGGTCTCGACGGAACCGCCGAGAAAGAGGCTTTTTTTTTTTTTTTTTTTTTCGGTTGTTCCGACTGAACCACCAAGATACATATGTCATTTATAATTCAATTTTTTGTAGTGTTTATACGATAAATTATCGTTTTTCAGTGACCGTCGCTTTTAGGGGAGATGTGGTCATTTTTAAGCTGTTAACCTTCTTTTTATTCTTATTTGGATTTAGAGTTTAAAACTAGGAGTTAAGGATAATTGAAATGAATTACGTTTGTGGGGGAACCCGTTCTTAGATTACCATGTGGACGATTGAGTGACAGAACATGTCACAAAGAGAGTACACAGTTTTATACGTGTCCAGAGTAACTATTTAAAAGTCACGCAAGTCGCACGTGATACCGCATGAGCTGTCCGAGGCTAGAGCCGAATCCATCCCAGACTCTAGACAGTTCGGCCCAGTCCAATTATTACCTCAACAGCTGAGAGTTAAGAGTCTCGAGGGTCTTCCGCCAGAAGACCATGGGAGGCAGTGAACTGCTCCAGACTCAAATAGGGCATTTAATGTGATCCTGGGTAGGTGCGCACATTGGACAAACCGCCCTGACAGAACTGTGGTTTGTCAAAATCCCACCCCCGACAGGCTCGAGTTATAGGAGATGGCAGAAAGCAGGCCACGACGATACAAGGGAAATCACGGTAACCGCGTCCCGTAATTTCTGGAGTAAGTCATAATGAAAAAAAGTACTCAATCCTGCGATTGAGAGCTAGAAAGCTCCCAGTTCCATAATTATATATACGAGCTTTGTTTCCCCCTCTGGGGAGAAGAGAGACAAATAGACATATACAGAGAAAAACTTAATATTTGCTACTCAATCTCAAGGATAAACAACTGACTTAAACATCAGAGAATCTTTACAGGTAGTCACTCCCACCTCTCCGACTCGACCTGAAATTAAAAGCACTATGCGATAGCAAGGATACGTGGACAGTTGGTAGATAAAATGTCAGCAGTTCAGAGATACGTGGACAGCTGGTAAGAATTGCACCAATAGTTTGCAATGGAGAATAAAGGTTACAAAAGTATATATAAGTATTGTTTTTATCTATCTGTAAAAATAATAAAAATAATATTTATTATTTAATTTTTTTTACTATAAAAAAAATATATAATTAATTTTAATTGGTCAAAATAATTTATATGGATAAATTAAAAAAATACCTATTAAATTAGTGTTCTATATATATGTTGCCAATCTAATATCATCTAATAATGATCCAACGGTTATAATAAAATTTATAAAAAAATGTACGTCATTAATATTATTTTTTATTATAAAAAATATATATAATAAATTTTTATTAATAAAAATGATAATTATGTATAAATAATAAAAAAATAATAATTGAATTGGTGCCATATATAGCAAAGATACATAAAATTATGTTTGATAGGCAAATTTTCAGATATCATTTTGCTTCCTGCTTAATTAACCATTCCAAAAGCAAATCTAAAAATCCAAATGATTAAGTTAGTAGATAAAATAATTGCAGTCAATCATAAATACACATAAGATTCTCAATTAAGTTGATGACGACAATATAATTATATATATATATATATATATTGTCATCATATAGGTATGAGTATAAAGTCACATCACAATCTTTTTTATAACTCTTCAAACGCATCTGACCCTAATATATCTTAGTTTTGGGTCTATTTATAAAGAAAGTCACGCTACGAAATGCCTCTTCTCTGAATGCCAATAGCCAGGCGCCAAGCGTCAAGGATATCCTCGGATAAGAAGCTGGCAAAGCACCATTGGAGGTAGTGGGCCCAGTATGGCGTGCATCGAGCTTCGTATCCAATACTGTTCACAGCGGCTCTTGCGTAGTCCTCAGCTGATGGTACAAACAACGATGCTTTCTCAATCGAAGCTACCTCGGATGCCATTTTTGTTGCCACATACAGTGGTACCTGAATTATATAAATTATAATAATTATGCATCCAAACATTTCCCAAATATGTGTTTTTGTAATTAATTAAATGTTATTGTTATTTTTTTATTGCTTTATAAATATATACTCTATGGCGAGCAAAATATATCGTACTACATATGCCGAAGAAATTAGTAAAATTATTCTACAAAGTTATCTTGATATGTCATTACATTGTATATATATATATAGTCAAAAAATGCTCGCTAGCGGATGTACGTACCTGACATTGCACGTTAATTCCACTGCGCTTGTATTCCACGTAGAGGCATCTTGATAGTTGGTCTATGTAACTGCGTTTACTACGAAATTAAAAGATGATATACCATGTACAAATTAAAACCTAACAGAAAAAAGCAAAAGAAGAAATATAGAAAGAAATGGAAACTAATTTACATATTTCTATAACTAAGTGACCTCTTCTACGTCTTTGATGAACATATATAGAAAATATATATAGGCATATATGCGAACTCTAAAAACCGACCAAAAACATATATACTAATGTAAAAACCCAAATTTGTCAAAAGTATTCTAATCTTTTTCTTTAAAAAAAAAGTAATAAAATAAATATATAATATTTTAATTAAGTAGTGAGACTTATTTTTTATTTTTAAATATATTTTTTTCCCTAAATTCTCTTTCACAACTCTCTCTCTCTCTCTCTTTTTCTTTTCTTTTTCTCCTTCTTTCTTCTTTCTTCTTTCTTCTTCTTCTTCTTCTTCTCCTTCTTCTTCGTACACTTAAAAAAAAAACAACCACCATCACAGATGGCAAGCTGAAGCTTCTCCTCCATGACCGGCGTCGACCCTTTCCGGCAAATTAGCTCCGGTAAGCCAATTTTTAAGTTTATTTCACTGTTTTACAAATAAATTTGTGGCATAAATACAATTATTTTTGAGATGTTATATTTATGGCTGTTAAAATTTTATGAGGTGGAAGAAAAGATTGAATCATTAATGAATATAGTGGCGTTATGTTAAAATGATATCCGGTCAAAAAGAAATCTTAAATTGAAAAATATGATATGTTTCTAATTCAGGAAGAAAACTGATATTTTTGTAAAACTAAATAGTGTTGGACTAGAGTCTATTACTATTCGGGCCTTGGGCTGAGCTTTGAAAACTGTCATTTTCTAAAATATTTATGCAAAAATAACATTTTTAAAAAAAACCAGCAAAGTCGATATTTTTTCAAATATTTTCGAAAGTGACATTTTTAAAATAATTATGTGATAATGATATTTTCTGAAATATTTCATAAAAGTGATATTTATTTAAATAAACAACAAAGATGATATTTTTCTAAATACCTTGAAAAATAGACATCAAATTAATTCCGAAAAGAGATATTTTTGTAATTCTCGGATTTAGAGCCTGTTCAACGCTCGGAATCTCGAAATTGATTTTTGATTTTAAATTGGGATTTAATGAGGTCGAGAAACGAATTTTGATATATAATATCACTGTGTTTCAAAATGGCACAAATTCAGAGGCTTGTAAATAGTCTCGTTTTGCGAGCCGTGGGCTCGGATCCGGTCCGAGCCTGAATCGGTCAAACTGTATATCTAACCTAGCATTTTTGGGTGCTATGAATTCAGTGGTGAGGTCTGTTTCATGATCTGAAGCTCCGATTGAAAATCGAGTTTTCAAACCTATCGATCAAAGGCTCGAAAACGATGCTCGACCTTCCAAACGATATCCAAATGACGTCAAACTTTCTCCATAGCTCTGTAGCACTATTTGGATACTCAATTGAGGTAGAGGTTCAATTACCTAGTTTTATACATGATTTAATTTAAAATTTACATTATGACTATGTTGTGAAAAATCGTGAATTAAACAATATTTTAATGAACTGTTGGAAAATCTTGAATTATTCTAGAATTGGACTGTGTGACTTCTATATATGTTTATAAAATCGTGATCTTGGGTGATTTAACAAATTTCCTACCCAAGATATATAAATTCTAGAATAATATCAAGCGGAGTTTTAAAGTATTGTTTAGTTATGTTATGCAGGGTTATTATTATTATTATTATTATCTTATTACATATTGTACATACCATAGGATCATACATAAGATACATCTTAGGCATCACGGTGTTGTAATAGGCGGACTAGTACACCCACCTTCGGTGAGAGCCTATAAACCCGTGCAGGGTTTTCTGATTATTCCTATTCGATAGGTGTAGGCATTCAGTTGCCCCTCTGGTTCGGTAGGCTAAACACATAGGTGTCCCTATAATTTTCGGGGATAGTTATCAGGCAGAGAGAACTTAGTACACGTAGTACAAGTTACTCTAGTTTATGATGAGAGGGTGTAAGCTCATAGGATGCTTTGATTTATGATATGTACAAATGTATATTTCTGGTTTTGGTTTTGAATATATGACTACTTTGGATATTAATTATTTTATACCTAGTTTATAAATAGATTTCGGAAAAGGTATTAACTATGCATGTTTGGTAAATTTTGCAATAATTCAAAAAAAAAGTAATTGAATTTCTACTGAGCATTCATATACTCATCCCCTACTTCCTCCTCTTTTCAGGTATTGATTTATTTTGTGTAATTATTCTAGTGGCCTGGCAAGCATGCTTAGCATATGCTTATAGTTTCAACCCTCTTCATTGGTTGGTTTGTACTCTGTATCAATTAGCATTTTCTAAGTCAAAATTTATTTAGCCACTAGTAATATATTTACTGAGTAGATGTATGAGGATGATTTTTGTTATTAAATCGAGTACTTAGAAAATAAAATGATTTTATATAAATTATTTGAACATTGAGCCTAGGGTTTTAATTTAAACTGTTTTATTAAACTTCATGAATTAATAAAAGTTTTTAAACTAGTTAATTAGGATTTTCTCTCATCTTAAAATGAAAAATTTACTTGGAAATTTAAAACTGGTAGATAATATCATATTTTTTTTAATTTGTCTAATCTTGTAAGTTACTTACTTTTAAGGACTAAACTTAAATTTCAAGTACTTAAATTTTTCTGAAATTTTAGAAACTACTATTCATCACTATTTTCACTTGAAACTATTAAGAGTCACAGCCTTAGATTTTCGGTCGTGACATACCAAGCATGCAAAGGTACAACTAGAGCTTAATTTTCATGCACATCTCATAAACATTCTAATAACGTCTCATGTAATGGGCTAATCAATGGCTTATATATGGCTTCAGTTTCAGTACTCTCGTAATATTTGGAAAAAAGAAAAGATTGAAAAAAAATACATGGTTTTATTATAACCTAATAATTAGTTTGGCTGCATGTTTGGCATTGGTATACATGCGGTAGTATAATAGTGTAGTACTTGTGATATTTGGCTGCTCTAAATAGATAAAATAATTGAAAACAATACATGATAATGCCATTTTCTGTATATGCCTTTAGAATTATTTGCCTACTGTTTTTATTTTTAATTAAATGTCATTTTAAAAATTATAACTGATCAATGTACTACCGAAATTATGTAGATAGGTAGCGCACCTAATTGAGTACCTTCGATTATTAATATTTCTTGCTTTTAAATTTTGAGAGCGTTTATGTTGTATGGTTTTAGTAATTAAGCATACGTGGACTGAGTTTATGAATCTTTTCTAGTTTCTTCTAGAAATTCTTTAATTTCGAAACAATTTCAAGTCATTCATAAAAGTATGTAGGGTATTAGATCATTTAAACTAGACATGTAAGACAAAATGCCCATATTGGGGCGGCTCTGAGACTAGGCACACAACTAAGGTCATCGTCTAAGGTCCCCCCATTAGAAGAAAAAAAACATGAAAAAAAGCCTAATTTTGTCTAATGAAAGGTCTATATTATTTTTTTTTTAAAAAAAAAAAACTAAAATAAGCCAACCCGTATAACACTCATCATTTTATTTGTTTTTTTTGAAAACTACAAGCTTACAATACTCCATCCACTCAAATTTTAAGTAGGAAAATAAAAATTAAATTTATAAAGCTCCTTTCTAAAAGAAATTGTAAAAACCCAGTATTTTTAGGGACAAAATGGTCTTTTGACCAGATTAAAAAAAAAAGATTATATAAACCCCTCTCTCTCTCCTCTGTCTCGTCCCCCCCGCTCTCAGAATCTCTCTCGCTCTCCCTGCTCTTTCTCTTCCTCACTCACGGCCGAAGACCGGGACCAGCCACAGCCGCTGCCTCGGACGTCGTTCGACCTGCCAACTGGCCGGCGCTGCCTCACTGTGCCACCAGCGACCCCCGCCGCCGGTCCCGTGAAGCCACCGTGCTCCTCCGCCGGAAAAATGCCGTTTTTGGCCGTTTGAAGCTTTTCGTCACCGGCGAAGATTCTGGCCACCATTCGACCCCCAACTGGTCCCATTGGATTGGTCTCGTCTCAAGGATCGTCAAAGTATATATATCTCAACCCCATTTTGTCCATATTGAAAGTTGTCATTTTTGGGCATTTCGAGTTTATGGTTGTAGTTTTTGATCCGGCCATTGGATTGCGTTTTTTATCGCATTTTTGGAATGTACTCAGAAAATGGAGAAGTTTGATATATTTTGTGTTGTTTGGTAATCGGCATGAAATTCAAGATCGGACGGTCGAGATTTTATCTCGTTTTGCTTGCCCCAGTCCAGTATGGGCCTGGACCAGAATCGGACAAATTATATGTCTAACCTAGCTATTTTGGGTGCTAGGAATTCAGTGAAGAGGTCCGTTTGTGAATTGAAGCTCCGGTTAGAAGTTAACTTTTCGCCAGAGGACGATTGAGAGTTTGGAATTGGTTCCCATCCCTCCGGGCGATCATCAACGACACCTTGAGGACTCAATAGTGTGGTATCACTATTCCGGTGAGGTAGGGATTTAGTTATCTTCATTTTATACTGTTTTTGAGTTAAAACTTATATTCTGTAGCATATAAGAACAAGTGTGTTTTTAATGATTTGAATTATATGTGATGGAATCTGGTTGTACGATATATATTGTACTACTCTGGGAATTTGTTGTGTGCAGGTTATTTTGGGTATATCAAAAATATGGCCGTTGTGCTGCCCTTTTTTTCTATAAAACCCTATTATGCATGTTTTACTGAAAAACCAGAGTACAATAGTTTTTACACTTCAGTTCTGTATTGCACGTGTCATAGGATTATATATGAGCACCGTGTTAGCATTGTGGGTTTATAGTGTGGCGCTGCGTGCCCCACTGTCGGTAAAAATCCGTAAACTTACGTGGGATTTTGTTACTTCTGATTACCTCCCCATTTGGCAGGCGTAGGCAATTCGGTTGCCCCTCCAGGTTTGGTAGGCGACACACGGGTGTCCCCTCTGGGTATGGGCTTAGGTGTCAGGCAGGCTATTAGGCATACTTAGTGCCATCATCCTGGGTTTCCACAGATGAGAGGATGAGAGCTCATGGGTATGGGTTGATTTGTGTCATGTGCATATGGATTGATGGTTTTGATTACACTGTTTTATATATATGGGCTCCCGGTTTGGGTTATATATACATATACGTGTGTGTATATTTTAGATTTGAACTAACCATGTAGGAGTTTTCTATCACTGGACTATTTTTCTTCGAAGTAACTATTTTCCTACTAGGCATTGTATGCTCACCCCCACTTCTTCCCTTCCTCAGGTGGTGTTCAGTGCGATCTTGGAAATCAGGAGGAGTAAGAGGCCATCTTGACTGTAGTTTATTTCTTGGTAATGCTAGAAGTCTACTGTTGTGGTGTTTGGACTGTTTGGAGTTTTGTATTAGCATTGAACTAAGATTACTACTTTCTATTTTGTCTGTAAACTTATATATGCTATTCTGGGATTTAACTTGTTGTTGTAGATGATGATGATGTTTGGACTTATATTTGATTTTCCCGTTTTTCAATTATTATTCGGTCTATGTTTAATAGTGTATATAAACTATGAGAGAGGTTCGCGGGATGAAATTCCAAACACTTTATCAAAATGGATTATTTACAAAACTAAAACTTTTTAGACACTTTTCAAATAAATTATAGAATTTCTCATATTTGTGAAATTCTCCTTCTGCCACTGGCCCGGATTTTGGGTCATGACAGAAATTATAAGTATCATTTCAAATTGTTTTTAATTTATAAAGCTCCTTTCGAAAAATATATATATATATATATATTTATATATAAGATCTCATTTCAAATTTTACGTAGAGCCTCAACTCATGTTGAGACAGCCTGCTCATATATTACATTATATTCTCGTTTTAATATATAGCTAGCTCGTTTAAGTTAGACTTACATAATATTGCACCTCAACCACAAAAACCTAGCAGCTAACTAACTTCTTTTCAAATTTAAAGAAGCATTTAAAAGAGGTTATGCAAATGATCATCAGATGGGCCTGCCAAATTAACCACTCCGAAGTTAATAAACAGGTTTTTCATTGTATTTAAGCTTCTATATATGCTTTCGGGAATAAACATGTAATAATATTATGCACTTAGAGAAAAAACTGGCCATTTAAAGTAGAAGATCAAACTTTAGTTAGACATGTATTAATCAATTAGTAACTTTGCTAACATGACTAGGAAAAAGAGTGTACAGGAATTATGTTTGCTATCAATTTAAAGGAAACCAATCTTTATGTTTGCTATTAATTTAAAGGAAACCAATCTTGGTTTTGTTTTAAGAATATGTCATAATTTCATATAATCAAGCACGCAAATAAGAAAATAGGATCAAGTAAATCAAATATAAGAATACTGAGTATAGATACATAGATAAACTTACGCTTTTGTAGCGGCATATATTGTGTAAAGAGGATGAGAAGGTACAACAATGGCGGCACCGGAGCCAATGTTGACAATTGCCCCTCTCTTCCTTTCAAGCATACCTGGTAAAACAGCTCTAGTAACCCTAGTAGTACCCTCCAGATTCACTCTAACAATATTCATCCAAACCTTCTCAGCCACTTCATGGAAGTATCCAGCTGCCGGGTACGTTACTCCCACATTGTTAATCAAAATCCCAACGTCCAACCCTTTGATCGCCTCCTCTACCACCTCGATGCCGGCCGAAATATCGCCAGAGAAGTCGAAGACAAGGGACTTTATCCGAGTGCCAGGACATGTCAACTGAATTTCTTTGGAGACTGTTTCGAGCTTGTTGGAGTTTCGGCCAACTAGAATCAAGTTTAAGCCTTTCTCAGCTAGCTGGCTGGCAAAGGCTTTTCCTATGCCGTCAGTGGCTCCGGTGATGATGGCCCACGAGCCGTAGCTCTTGAGGTTTTTTGAGGATCTGATGAAAGTGATGAAGACCCATTTGAGCAGAGAGATGGCCCTTTTGAGGATAGCCAAGAACCCTAGACAAGTAATGAGAAGAAGCCAAAACGGTTGTGTTTTGATCAATATGCATGTCAACATATTTTAAGGCCTTTTTGATTGGTTTAGAAGAATTATAAGCGACTGCTTGGGGTTTGGTTGATGATAATGGTGATCTTCTTCTTCCTATGGAACGAGCGTATAACGGTATAAGGAATAATAAACAAAGCCAATGCCAGCTATATGCAGGAACTAAAGTAATAAGAATTTAATATACATGCATATCTATTTATTATACCGCTACTGTTAGGTTGGTCAGTCCATATTTATAATTATAGCTTGTATTGAGACCTTTTGGAAATACTTTTCTATGATAATATTAAATAATGCTAGACAAAGGTTGGTCATACGAAATACATGTGTACTACTAATATGTACTTATGTATATATACACATATAATAGTAAAACCAAGAGAATCTATGAATGATCGAGGATGTTTAATTAAATCATATATAGAAGTTGAACCGAATCATTAATCAATATATATACTTGATATTGATCAAGTGGTCTATTGACGCTGCATATTTGTAAAATTTAACGCCAAAAAAGAAAAGGTAACATTTGTGATGGTGAAGCCACAACTGTTAAAAAGCGATGGCCATGTTACGGGTTCATGCAATTCTTGGGACCAAAAAAGTGGATGCTAAGTTAGTCGTGCACGCATTTAGCTTTTGCCAACTGTCTTCATGCAACAACCGTACACCAATATTGCATATTGGTTTCGGTACGTGATAATTAATTAGAAAAGTGATTACCAAAGGCTCAATTAGAAAATAAAAAAGAGAAGAAAAGTAACTTGACAGTTGAAAAGAGACGTTTGGGAGTGGTTGATCCATCACTAAATTCTATCGAACCTTTATTTACTAGCTTTAAATCCGTTTTTCAGTGAAAAAGTACTGTCAACGTCTTTTTTTGTACTATCTATAGAGGTAAAGATGAAGGTCAAGCAAGTGAAGGACAAGTGCATCAATAATGAAATACCGACATCTTTTATGGGGAGTGACTAGTCCCACCACCTTGTTCAGTTACTATACAACGTTTTTTTTGGGAGGTCACTGGTCCCAACTCCTTGAGTTATTAGATGACATAGACCGGGCATCAACAAGAAGAAACCCCTCTTCTTTTTGGTGAACGGATGAAGGAATCCATCTCAACTATATCATTTTGGAGAACAGACTTGTTCAGTTCAGCCAAATATAAAAAGCGATGATGGTGAAGCCACAACTGTTGAAGCCACAGCTTGCTAACTGTCTTCATACTACAACCGTACGTGATAATTAATTAGAAAAGTGATTACCAAAGGCTCAATTAGAAAATAAAAAAGAGTAGAAAAGTAACACGACAGTTGAAAAGAGACGTTTGGTAGTGGTTGATCCATCACTAAATTCTATCGAACCTTTATTTACTAGCTTTAAATCCGCTTTTCAATGAAAAAGTACTGCAACGACTTCTTTTGTACTATCTATAGAGGTAAAGATGAAAGTCCAGCAAGTGAGGTGAAGGACAATTGCATCAATGAAATACCAACATCTTCTTTTGGGGAGTGACTGGTCCCCACACCTTGTTCAGTTACTATACAACGTCTTTTTTGGGAGGTCACTGGTCCCAACTCCGTGAGTTACTAGATGACATAGACCGGGCATCAACAAGAAGAAACCCCTCTTCTTTTTGGTGAAAGGATGAAGGAATCCATCTCAACTATATCATTTTGGAGAACAGACTTGTTCAGTTCAGCCAAATATAAAAACAAGAGTAAGAAGATCAGGTATTAATATAGCTTTCTATAACATGGGAGCATGTGGCAAAAATGAATATGTAAGACACAGTTCATGTGGCCTTAGGTTGTATAATCAAGAAATCGCTGTGGAATAATGATGTCTGCACATTTTTATACATATAACATATTCTTCCCTTCTTGGTTGCTGGATTCAACCTCCTTTGTTACTACCATTATCCTTGTTTTAATTTTTTCTTCATCTGTTTGGCGCAACTGCTCAAGTTGTATAAGTTCGTGTTATGAAGCGAAATAACGAATTTTTTGTGAACTTTGATAATGGAGATACTTGCTTTTTAGTCTCAATCATAAGTATCTCAGCCAGAGCCCTTTGAAAAATGTTCTTGATGGAAGGGATCATCAATACCATTTACAGCGCTCAACCTGGGAGAGTAGCTCCAACCTGTCATCTTCTCCAAATCATGGTCATTCGATCTCATGCTAGTCTCTTCTTTGAACTTCATGAAGAACATTGATGACCAGTAATCTTTTCCCAAGTTCTTTAGAGAGAATTTAAAAAAGAAGCGAAAAAGAAAGAGTAAACTTTAGACAACAATTGACAACATTGATATGCTTGTCTGAAGGGAATGCCACAAATTTAAAAGGAACCCACAAACATAGCTTACCATTTTCATCAACTGTATTAGCTCATTTAATGCATTGCTAAAAAGATGTGGGTCTGCCAGATTAGATGTTGACAAAATATCTTGTCGACTTCGATGAGATATGTTTACCTCCTTTGTTGCACCTATATGAGTAATGAATATCAAGAGAACTATCAGATGAATTATGATTTTAAGTCCCATATAGTTCGAATATCAGACAAGGAAGAATAAATGTCCAGCTCGGAAAACAGAATTCAATAGATGGAGATACCATGTGGTGCTATCCTCTCCACTAATTTTTATTTGCTCAAGAAGTACAGACACAAACAATTACAAGTTCCAGGGAAAAAAATCTTGAAAATGTTGTGTACCTGGTTTTATATACTTCTCAATTATATGTCGTGCCATGTAAATCCTTCTAACAGGGTCCTCTACAGGTATTTTACCAAGTTCATGTACCTCATCATAAAAATGCACACTCTCCCCTGCCAAACAACTGTGGATCAGAAGGAAAAAAGAAAGACAAGAATTACATATATGTTCCAGAAAAACTGTCTTTTATTTCATCTTTCCAAGTGTTTATGCAGGATCATAGGTCCTTGGTAATTACACTAAACATTGAAAGTTCCCTTTCTTAACTTTGGCAAACAACAATTCTACTGACCTATGTCTTAAATTTCTTCTCTCTAAACAATCTTCCGTAAATTTTGGGGAAGAAAAAAAAAAAGCAATGGAAAATTAAGGAGAGAATAGAGACCTGTCTGCAAATGCCATGAAGGATTGGCAGAATCTTTTGTTGAGAAGAAGTTTATCTAGTGGTTCACTAGGATTTATTGCTACAGTTGGTTCCCTTCGCAATAGTAGTCCACTGTCTGGTATACCCAGAGCTTTGCCCATTGAATCAAATTCTAGCGGTTCCCTCTTTCTTAAGCTGATTTGTGAGAGCAAAGGTTGTGAACTTGATATAGAGAACAAAGTCAATGCGAGAATACCTGCCTGAAAAATATACACGAGATGTCAGTAAAATACATGAATTGAGGGCCTTAACAGTTCTAGAAAAAATGAACAGTACCAAAAGGAGTAAAGAAAAAGAAATTCACCATAATCAGTAGAAGGAATCTAGAAGCAACTTGAAGCCATGAGATATCATCATGAATTTCATTCAGAATATAAGCAGCGACCCAAACTCCTGAAGCAATAAGCAAAACAGTTAAATGGGCAACATGATAAATTGATAACAAATTAATATACTTGCACTGCAGGCTTGTGTTAGCATGAAAGAGCTATCATTTCAAGATCATATATCTGGATTTAATCAGATAACCTACAGGCCCACTTCTCTTTCATGCTCGCTTAATGTGTGCTTCATAAAAGCCTTAAAGACCATTTTGAAGCTGCACATTAATTTCTAGTTTTTGAGGGTGTACTTGCTACATTTTCAAATTAAAACTCAAACATCTGTGATATAGATACGGAGGATGTCTATGTTTTCCAACAATTAATCATATATAAGTATAATTTCTAAATGCCACCTTAGGATCTACTTAGAAAACTTCCTATCACATAGGACCTTTATCTGTATCCTTGTTATGAGACTCTCTCAGTGACATTTTACTCTGCTGTTACCACCATTGATTTAGACTAAAAGCTATTTGACTATGCAACCCAAAAATAAAAAATAAAATAAAATCGTTTACAGAACTAAAAGCAGAAACCAACCGATGGAAGAGGCTGAAACAAGTATTCCATGCCAGAGTTCTCTGACTTCATCAAACCTGAACTCAATATGTCGAATGGCTCCAGTGAAACCAACCAAAGCAATAACGTACATAGTGTGGAGGGAAACAACTGGAATTATCCACTGAAACCCCATGTGGCACCGATAATTTAAAGGTTTTTTGATATGTATAACTACAGTGAAAATAAAATAAGATAAAAAGAACTATTTGTTAAAGCCAAGCAAATGTCATGAAAAGCAAGCAGGAATTGGCACAGCAGCGCTTAAAAATCACTAATTAATTAATTGCAATGACCATACATCCTATTGAACATAATATGAATAAGACAAAGCCATAAGAAGGAAAAAAAGAGTTTTAAAAACATATAATTACATAGATATCACAATGATCAGTGACCACCTAGAAAAGAAAGAAATGAAAAAGATTANATAATCATTTGAGACTCTTAATTTCAAGACAAAACAAAGCGTAAGAACTAAGAATGTAAGTGGTGGAGATTATATGCTGTGTTTTATGGATTCCTCATGATTTCAAGAAATAAGGGGAAAAAAAACATAAATAACAACTTAACAACAATTACAATAGATAAAATGTCAAAGTTAGAGGTTTTAACTACTTTCCTAGAATCAAAAACAAAAAATTACTCCTCAACCAATTATATCTTAAATTAACTAAGTAACTCTACATTTACCAGAACAGAAAATCAGCCTAATTGAAAAGAGATATTCTTACATGCAGCGCCAGCAATCCATGGCAAGAGAATTAGTGGAAGGAAATTATAAGATCGTATTGGTGGTAGACGCCTCCTGAAATATTGACAACAGAGAATAAGGGGCAGAAACTTTCACGAAGTTCTCTCATACAATCCAACAGTAGCTTCACAATAATGTAAGCGGGATCTTACTTGACGAAAATGTAATAAAGTTGGAAGACCTGTGCTATACGACAACTCAGCAGCAAACCAAAACCAAGCGGCCCTTCAATCCAAACTGAAAGCAGAAGATAACTTCAAAAACTTACAAAAAAAAATATATATTAAAGCACATATAACAATAAGAAAGTATACAAATGTTTAACGGACTCAGGCAACCAATACGTAAGTGGATAACCTGCCCACACATAGCAAGACTGCCACCAATGTCTCTTCTTGAATTTCAGGAAATTGATGGAAAGCTGCGTTAAACACAATTTAATTTGTTAGTGAAAACCACAGCTTACTGCTTCTAACCCAAAGTCCAATGTGGATGAATTGATAGCTGGCCAAGGCCAGCAAATGGAAATTCATAATCTACCACTATTGACAAAAGAAGGTTAAAACTAGCAAAAACTTGAATTGCTGGAATCCAGAAGCCACTGCCTTTCAAATGAGGAATCTTGTGAACCGCAAAGGGCAAAATTAAACGAGACAGAAGCCTGGCATATACACCAATAAACAAAAAGGGATAGCAATTAGGTTTTCGATTTAAGGAAATGATATATGAGAACACTCGGATGATTTGCACAAATAAAAATGCAATTCCCAAATGTGAAAACAGTATGTAAGCACTTGTGAAACCTTGCACTACCTTTTGCTAATATTAGGAGATCAGCTTTTACAGAAGCGTCAATACGGCTAAAATATAAGTTGAGAAAACTAGTAGAAATGGAAAGATAAAATACTGCACACGAGAATTTAACGTGATTCACCAAATTTACGTTGCATCTACAGACAAGACTGTGAAGAATTTGACTATAGGAAGGAGAATAGAACACTTCTCTCTAAATACAAAGAGAAAACAAATTAACTCTCTCTTGAAATAAGAGAAAACACCTCTCACTTCTCTCTAACCAAATTAGGAGAAAATAAACCGGAAAACTAATGTCATGTTTGGTTAGTTGAAATAAAATTTAGAATGGAATGACCATTCCTTTTCATAGTCCATTCCCTTATTTGGTTGGGTTTCAAAGTATGGAATCACGATTCTTTTGGAATCTCAATTCCATCACTTGGGAAAATTCTTATTCCTTTTAAAAAGTTAAAGAGTTCTCTCTTAAGGAAGGAAGAAGGGTTCTTAATGGGGTGAAAAATGCTTTGGAGAGGAGGGGTATTTATAGTTAAGACCCCTCTCCTATTCTCCCATTTTTCCTTCTTTTTTTTTTTCCTTCTTCGTGTGGGTGGTACTGAAACACGTGCTCTAACCAAACATTGCAGCTGGAGTCGCATTTATTGAGTATTCAAGATTAATATTTTTAACATTAATATTAGGATCAATATTATCCAAATGTTAATGTTGAATAGTCAACAAATTTGGCTCTAATCGCAATATTGCAATATTGATCCCAACATTTAACTGATCTTACACTTTCAAAACAGAGGGCACAGGCAATAGCTTGAACAGAAACTCTAAACTCAAAAGTTAGAAGAAAGCAATAAAAATTGTTTCTCTTGACCAAGTTCATTTTATCATAATCAAAATCCAACCAAAATTAGTACATAATTTGATAATTTTGTCCAAAGTTATTGCTGGAGACAAAACCTGTTTAACTATTTTTATTATCACCAGATTAATATCCCACATACTAATTCGCTTTACCCAACTACTTGACTTGTGGCTGGATGGAACTAATATCACCAACACATGCTAATTTCATCGCTTCCTCAAAAACAAGAGGTCCATATATCTTTCAAGACAGAGGGTTTTTTGGCTTTTATCTTAAGAAAACATAGTAAATACTGCAAAATAAAGAATAGCATATGAACCAGCCTAGCCAATCATAAAAACAATCCAACAAAACCCACTTCAAAAGAACAATTTTTTTAAGCTTCAACGAAAAAAAAAAACTAATAAATGAATCTTTATGCGTTTAATTTGATATACCAATACAAACGAAACGACAGTTTGTAGTCATAAAACCATAAAGGAGCTTTCTTTTTATTATTATTATTTTTTTTCAATTACCAGTAAACCAGGAAAACCCCTTTGCACCATTCAGAGATGAATTTGACTTGATCAAAGAGAGAGACCCAATTGAATTTGGTTAAGTTAAAGAATAAAGAAAACAAAAATAAACCAATATGAATAGTAAAACGTACAGAATCATGCAGAGGGTGGATACAACAATGGCTATGTAGTCGCTGGGACAGCCACCTTCAACAGCACAGCTTGCCATTCTTCTCTTATTGCTAGTAAAAATATAGTGTTAATCAAATCAGTAGCGACTCAAAATCACTACCCATCTATGCATTTTCCTCTATCTCTTCCCCTCTCTTCTCTGGTCTCGATTTGATCTACCACACGGCAGTGTCCCTTTCTCCAAGTTCAAAGCAGCCCAATTCTCAATAAACAAAAAAAAAAAAAAAAAAAGGAAAAAGAAAGTTTCAAAGCAAAGGCAACACATTTCCAAATTCCAAGTCATGTTTGACTAAAATTGATAAAAGGTGGAAAAATGAGTCTTGTCTTTTGAACACAAGACTCTAACTGGTCCAAACTTGTCTACGTGGCTCATTGGATTTTTAATTTTTTTTAATACGCATGTAATGAGACTAACTACGCTTCGGGTTTATATTAGGAAATAACTCGACTTTAGAATTGTAGTGGATTATAATGTTACGCGGCACACCACATTATGTGTGTAACTCTATTTTGGTGATTATAATAGAAAAATTGATGCTACATGTATCGATCTGAAGTATTAAAGTGTAATTAGGTGCTCAGTATTATTCTTTTGTATTCGCTAAGCGTTAATTAAGTAATAAAAGAGCAAATTTAGAAGAAATTTTAGGAAAGCTTATTGGGTAGGACGATATCAATCTGCATCATAAGATTAGCTTAATTATGTGAATAATTATTGTTTCATTTTGCAAAAATTCTTACTATAATTTGTCATTAACAATGTAAGAAGGCATCAACTCATACATTTGTCAATGATAAATGTTCTGTTTGTAAAATATTTATTTTACTTATTTTTTGGTTGCTGTAGGCTAAAGCCTATATGTATTGTATTTATTATTTACTATAAAAAATCAAAGCTTTATTTTGCTTTGCAAATTTTGAATAATTTACTTAAAAAAACATGTACATGAATAATTGTGTTTTTTTTAATACGTTGTCACTTGCCAAAGGCCAAAGGTAATACTATCTTTACTCCCAAAAATCAGAGTTTTTATAATACTTTGAAGATAATTGCATAAGAAAGCTATCCCATTTATTGTAAGTTGTTACTTGCCAAAGGCCCAAGGTAATCTCTGCTTGCACATTTAATTGAAAAGACAAAATAAAAATCTCCCCAATTGAGTTGATCACACTTCTAGATAATTGGCTTATCTACATTGAGACAGAAAGAACAATGTATGATTTCCTTGATAATGATTCTTCTAACTGGATTAGTCTATTTGTATACACTTATGGAAGCCTATAAAAGAAAGCAGTAAACTTCTAATTTCTATAGTTTGTTGTTGTGTTAAAAAGGACCAAGAAAAATGTTCCCGTCTGCATTCTAGATTTGCATTATTTATGTAATAAATCCACCATCAACGGCACCAATCTCCTCATCCGGGGACTTTGGCAATAGGAAATGAGGCAAGTTAAACGTCTTAACCACAGCAAAACCACTTGCTCTGCATCCAGAATGTACATTTTAGTCCCAAACTCCAATCAAATTCATTGGAATAAAAGGACAATAAAAACAAATCTATTGACACCCTTTTGTGAAGAGTGAAGTAAGCAACAAGGCATTACCTTTTTGGGGTACTTTAATTCATCACTTTGTTTTCGGGTAGCATATTTGGGAGGTGATGCGGCACTCTTGTTATTCCCACCAGTCTTCTTTTCATCTCTAGCCTTGTTGAATATGACAGTAAATCCTTCAGCCGAGGCCGGATCATTCACATCCCACTCCCCAAATTTTGGGAGAGGTCTACCATTCTCATGCTGCAACATAATAAAAAGAAGATATCTTGTAAGTTCATGGGCTTTTCCTAGAATATGACATCAAGCTTTAGATTCATTATTTGCATTTCTTGAGATGAGACTTGTGTTGTCATTTATGGTATGACCCCAATAAGACCCTTTATCCTATGTTGTCATACAAACAAATGAAAATTCCCACTTTCTTATCAAATTGACGCCAACCCAGAAAACGTTTCAAGAGAAAGAATCAAGGGAAAAGATACTTACAGATGCCATGACTAGGAAACCGGAGCTGATTGGAGTCTTCTGGTGAAAATGGTACAGAGAAAATTGGGCAGAGGAGAGAGAAAATGATTTGGAAAGAAAGATTCACTGTTGATGGAATATGGGAGATAAGGACAGTCATTATAAAGGGCTTTTGAGGGCTTAATGTTCGGTTTCATTGTTTTTATTATTTTTTACCTTTTTTTTCCATTAACCATTTCCCACGTTACGTACTCGTCTTTGACGCGGGACACAGCCTGTCTCTTCCCCCACTAATACGATGACCAAAAACAAGAATGAACCAAACAAAGAAGCGAAGATTCAAACGGTGCGTTTAAGACGAGGACGCGTTGTTTTCTTAGGCCCTTGGCTTTGCGACTTCATTAATGTATATTGGGAAAGTTTTCTAAACCGTGAGCAACGCGGTCCCACTGACTACTTATAACGCGTATTATATTGTGTTGAACGTGGTAAGCGAAAGCTATGGTCGAGAAAAGTAAGCAAGCATCCATTTGGGAAGAAAATAAATGAGTATAAATGTGATGAAGGTCAAGACCATGACTTGTCTGTATGTTTCTTTTTTGGAACCAATTTGTAGGAACGTATCTCTATATTTGGTCCAAGAGAGTTTTCTTCGGTGACAAAATTAAGCCTCTATCAGATGACAAGGGGAAAACAAGTGTATCTACTATGTGTACATATATATATATACACACAAAGCAAGGATGCACAACTGACTTCCGATATTTATCTCCATCGATCAACCAAGAAAGATGTGGCTGGAATGAGTTTCATGACTCCTCAATACACATAGCAGGTAAGTCCGGTGAATAGCAATTTTCTCACTTTTGCTATGATGAACTTGACTCATAGCGCCATAAAATCCCTCCGACCAAGTTGTTCAGAGCATGTGAAGCCATAGGTACGATTATGCTGGAAGATAGAATGGTTGCGTAGCCGTACAAAAGCCCAACAAAAGTTGCCCTGAGAAGCATCAAAAGATTAAATTATAAGACTCATAACTAGGACAGTTTCCGAATAGTATAATGACAAACTAAACACATCAACAAAGGACTTCTTTCTTTTCTTTTCATTTCTTTCAGAAATTCTCCATTGGAAACTGATTTGAGTTTATCACGGTTTGCATGATAGTAAAACGAGAACTAAAAAATTAGTCTGTTACTTAACAGTGGCCTAAATGGACTTGTGAGAAATTACGCTATGTTCGGTTGTTAGAGAGTAAAAACTGAAATGAGAAACATGGGAAAAGAGAAGGAAAAATGTAATGGAAAAAGGTAAGTGAACTAGCCAATATATGCGGCTTGTTCATGATTTGATAGAAGAAGAGTACTTCTACATTCTTTATTAAGTCAAAAAGACAAGTACCAGATAGCAAAGGAATACTTCCGGCCACCTCCAATGTGTAAAACACCGAAAAGAGCAGCAACAACCAAGACACTCTTCCAATCGAATCCAAAAAGTGGCAATAATGCACCACGGAAAAGAAGTTCCTGCCCAACCCATATCATAATCAAATATCATATTAAAATTTACAGCAAAAGAAAGTGAACTACAACAGAAAGGTAGTTTTGTTTGCTTGCCTCGCTAACCCCAGGCAAAAAAGCAACAATTAAGTAATCCAATGGCTGCAGTGAAGTAAGGACCTGTATTAGAAAACATGATACTGTCAGAATATACACAGGGATGGCCAAAAGCAGCAGGCAGGAGTAAGATGTGGCTATTATAAATTGATCTCATCTAGCACCTTTTCAACAGTCTATCATGGAAATTTAACTATCTAGCAGTTTTAGAGATAACCCTTGACCCCAAACCATAGATACTAAGCTCTCTTATGAGTTCTTCAAGAGAGTCTGTTAGAACAGGACAAGGAGCTACCTGCTGATTGGCAGCTTCACTAGACTCGGCAAAGTCTGGCCACGTCTTCAGCATTAGATATCGGCTTGATGATATCACTACAACTAATCCTGTAATCAACTCAAGATGCCACATCTCAAAATCAACTGTACACAAAGGGAGAAAAAAGTGTTCTGTAAATATAGAAGATTATTCCACCAACGGTGCCAAGAAACCTAAACATTAAACACAACCCCCCCCCCCCCCCCCCCCCTCTTCTTTCCAAAAATAAAAAATAAAAAAATAAAACAAGAGTTCTGCATGTGATTCTGCAACAGCCTTTATACAGCATTACTTAGAACTAAACCATTAATACTACTTGATTAAATAAGGACCACATTCTCAGCTATAAATATTCTCTTGTTACCTTCTAATTTTACTTGTTTATTTTCTGAGCAGCAACATAGGATTTATCTTGAATAAATACTCACATTATTTATCATCGTGATTACATTTGATCATTTTCTCCGCACTAATATTATATAAGATAGACTCTTTTTGTCAACAATGCTGGATGTTCGGTCTCAGCAAGAGGATTAAAGTAAACTTCTAAATCACAAATTTGCATCAAGAAAAATTACATGATACTTTCGAGGAACAGTCAAGTATTGGCAATCCTTCTGTTGATGCAAAATATGATACCTACCCCAGTAAGGAAATCACAGTTAGAATGGTACAGAAAGTTAAACAAAGTCCTACCAATATATTTCACTGCAGAATAACAAGACAACTTGAAACAAGAACTCATGATCAAATAAACTTTAATTCCTTATTCAGTTTCTCATAACTTATATAAGGTATGAAAAGAAAAGGGAAAGGGAAAAAGAAGAAAGAAAATAGTTGCTAGTCAGAAACAAGGAAGAATAAGTATCACAAGCAAGAGGGGGAAGAAGAGAATGCAAATTACTGTTGCATGTTTGATTTTACAATACTTTGATTCAGTTTCTAATAGCCAACTATAAGTCTATAATTTGCTTAACCAAGTAAAAAGAAAATTCTTGCAACGTGAAGAAGGTGCACGTATTGTGACTGAAAATAATATTGAATTGCAGGGATACTTGGTTGCAATCATAAATTTATGAAACATTGCTCAAAACGGGATTCAATGCATCAAAGATAAAGAAGCATTAATGTAAGATGTACCTGTCGAAGCACTACACCAAAAGCAGCTATCAAGCCAGAAGTAACAATGCACGCCTGAAGCACTGTGCTCCTGGCAGGAATGGTATTCAGTTTCTGCACAACTGGACTATCAGAAGGGTCAAGTTTGTAGTCATCTTGACCATATTCATCTTTAGGAGAAATATCAGCGACACTTTGACGTGATTGTCCATTCTTTTTCAATTTCTTCCCCCAGTTCCGCCTTGCAAAAGCCCTAGGTCTAAAGTTAAGCCCCTACGAGAAATACAGAACATATATGGAGACGAAAAAAGATAGAAAATCCACAAATATCTCCCGAACTCTAGCTCAAAAATTGAGAAGTTTGAACCTCACCTTGCATAGTCTTGGATAGAAAGCCTTTTGCACATCATAGATGGCACTGAAATTCCCACCTGATCACATGTTTCAACATTCAAATTAAAGCATACACCAAATGACAAGAACATGTCCGAACCGAATAAAAGCATGACTACATAAAAAGTATAACAGATTTACTGGGAAAAGAATATCCCCTATGTATCTTGATTCAATATAGTTTGGCCTTAACATTATCATATTTGCAAATACATGGCAAAGTTTGCATTTTTAGCCTAGACCAAAAGCAAAAAAAGAAAAAAAAAATGGAAAATAAATAGATAACATAATCCATACTAGTAATTAGGCCTGTCTACACTTCTTTCCTTGTTTGCAAGCTTTGCTAAGGAAATCCAAGGTGCAAAGCACTTATCACTATCCAAATTTCTAAGTGAAACTTCATTGTACAAATTCAAATTATTCTCAAGCTAAAATAAGTTCAATAAGCCTCTAAACACATCAACTTGAACAGGGCATTGCTGAAAAAAAAAAAAATAAGAAAACAAGCAAGCAAAGTTTGCCTCCTATCCCAGTTTAGTTTAGTTAAGTGAAAAGAATTAGCTCGAAATATGAGTAATCTTCCTTCCTCTATTGTACCCGTTAGTTGGTGAATCTCTTAAAACCAAAGATAGCCCAAAACAGAATATGAGAAATTAACTCCATAATCAGATTACTAACTCATGAAGGTAGAATTTCTCCAATGCTGGGGGTTTGTAGCAGCATCCATTGTTCTGGTCCCCCAGTAGTTTACAGTAAGCAACACCATACTGGGAAAAAAAAAAAAAAAAAAAGGGAATTTGAGAAGGTTTAAAACGGAAAACAGCTTTGGTTAATCACCGAGTAACCGAAACTGATTGAACCCCATTGAAAAAAAACGAACCTTTCTTTCAGTTTTGGGTGAAACTATGCAGCTTTTTGATCGTGTTCTAAGGTGATCCCAGTAAAGAATATCTCATAGGCATTGAAAATGGCTGTGCTCAAGTCGCAAACGACAACAGTCAACAGAACATTGGTGAGTTTTGAACTCTTTGGTTTTGCCATCTTCATAGGTTGGTAGGTGTTCTAGGAAAATCAGGATATGCGTACCAAAAAACGAGAGGCCTCTATTTATTTCATTTTCCGGTATCCAAATTAATATCATCACTTCTTGTCTTGGACGTATTTTGTCATTCCTGCGTTGTCGTTTTTCGAACGAGAAGGCAGAAATGTGAAACTAAACTCATATGGCATTGTTGCAAACGACAAATGCCTTGGTACTTAATTATTGTGGACGTTTTTGTAGTGAAACGACAACTTGTATTGGGTTTAGCAGTTGCTGTCGTTCAGATCAAAAACGACAGGTTGATACAGTTTGTGGTTTACACTTTACCTCAAGTAAATTTGTGTCGTTATTACAAAAAATGACGTTGTTTCTGTTTGAAAGTTTTGTTGTCGTTCGAGTGAAGATAACTAGAGTTGTTAAAAGGGTCAAGCCGGCCCAAGTAGCACGTCGCGTCAAAATGTGAGCAGTGTCAAGCACGATTCAGTTATGTGAGTCGTGTCAGGCTCATAACTTAATCATGATGGATTGAGCACGGTACAATACGGCTCATCAGCACAGCACTCTAATACGTAGGCACGTTACACATATTATTTTAAATTAATTTTCTAATATACAAATATCAACCTAATTGAGAGATAATCTATAATCAATTATGATTAATAATATTTTACATGACTAAAATTAAGAAAATTTTACCAATTAAATAGGCCAATTTTAACTCAAATAAGCTGATACGTCTAAGCACACAGATTGATACACGACACATTTAAACATAGGCTAATGGGTTGTGCTAAGTTAATGATTTTAAATCTCAAACACAGCACTACACAATATGATTAAGAAGTGAGCACGGCACAATACGGCGCGCTTGTGCCCAACTCTGTAAACATAACAATCATGGTTTGAAAGGTTTGCTAAAGTATTCCACAGTAGAGCCAAATAAATTTACAGCTGTCTATATTAGTAATAAAACATGCCTTTTATGTTTAAAAAACTTGTAGTGGACATTTGTTAAATCTCAATATATCATACAAATCTAAAGACAGGTACTTCGTTTACAAGTTTTGAAGTATTCGATTGTTAACAATAATTAACATGTGCCAATATTTCTTATCAATTGTTGTTTATCTATATCCCACATCAACATTGCAACCATTATACTTGCAAACAACAGTTTAATATTATTAATAACACGATGAACATATTTGCTCTTAGGAAAATTTGATATTAAGCAAGTTAACAAATATAAGACACGAATTTAACTCTTCATAAATTAGATAAAAACACCAGATAATAAAATGCCATAAGACCAAACATGAGAATTATGAGCATGATCAACTTAAATGTTAGAGTTAATGATAGCACTTAAAACGAGCTGTAAGATAAAAACACTAGACAACACCAAATATGAGAATTATGAGCTGTAAGATAAAAACACTAGATAACACCAAATATGAGAATTATGAGCATGATGAACTTAAATGTAAAAGTTATTAATAGAGCTAAATGTAAAAGTTAATAATAGAGCTTAATACGAGCTGTAATTTGAATAAGTAGGTTAGAGAAATAGAGAAATAATAGATCATTTGAATGTTCAAATTGGTTTATTCTTGATGAAATTTTATATGTGAGACATTTGGTTGTCTTGATTTCTTCTAAATTTTTCCAAAGTAATGTCAGCCTGTATATTCAAAGACGAAGAAGAGGAGGTTTTCTCCTTATTATCTCCAAATTCTCTAATATTTTTTCTTTGAGTAGAGAATAAGAACCACTAATAACTTATAAATCCCTTCTACGAGTGTCGATCTCTCTAATCCTGATGTAATAATACACGCATGTGCTATCTCAGCAGCTGATATTTTAAAGGATGGTTCAACTTTTTCTAAGCTAGGTTTCACTAAATTGCATTTCCTCAGCCTTGTGTTGACGACTTGGCTATCTGATTTGTTTATTATGTTTTTCGCTTAATTTTTCTCCATATTTTCGCATTAATATTATGTTTCCGCTTATATCCAAAATACTACAATAAATATTATTGTTCTTTAAATCAAATATTGTTGATAGTAATATACGACAATATTATGTGATAGAAGAGTAATTATAAATTATTATTCAAAGACAAAGTCGAGTTCATTATCGAATTTGAAACTATAATTCAATGCTGAGATAGTTTAAGCTTGGATTCTCTGAAGCCTTAAAATGTGACCGCAGAGAATCAATTCAATAGCACCTATATATGAACATGTTAGGCCAAAAAAACAGAAAATTACAGGAAAAGAATGGAAAAAATGGACAACTATATCACGTATCTATGATACAAATTGCGTAGGCATGCGAGCTGAGAAACTCCGTTATAAAATGGCCCCTAATAGCCACATGTGCAGAAGGAGACAATAGGCAATAACACCAAGCCTTGCCCTTGGACGACTCATCAAAACTCGACCACCAGATACCCTGCATATAACCAACAAATTAACTTTCATTATTCACCTTCACTCCTAAAAGCTTTGAGACTACCAAAGGCGCAATGAAGGGCATTAGCCAACAATTACAGTTATATTTCTTATATCTTTTGATCGAAACAAAATATAACATTAATGGCAGCAAAAGTAAAAACAAAAACAGGATTAGATATTCTATATTCCCCTCTCTTTCTTGTCTAATAGTAAGCAAATAAGTAAACAGCAATTTACCAGATTCCATCAATTCGATCTGCAATCAACTTCCCTTGTCTTGGAACAAGACCCGACGTATTTAGAGACTTGAATACGTGACCTGACAAAACAAAACAAAAAAGGAGAACAAAATCTTTTACAAGCTTAAGAAACTTCTTGGTTTGATGGGAAGAAATAAGTATAAGATGCGAACCTTTGTCTTCATCAGTTTCTTCATTGTTGATTAAACGATTAGACTCTACATCAATATCGAGAGCCAGATGGTCAGTAGACCCCTTACGCATAGTTCGCACGTGGGCTGCTGATGGGACAGGAGATATTGTTTTCTTTCCAAGTGATCCCTGAATAGATGATATCAAAAGCAACAAGTTTAATATGCAACTTCTCTCCCCTTTGCAAGGTATAGCTACATACATCAGGCATGACCCAACCATAAGCTCAGCAGTGTTACATACAAGCATATTGACAAAGAACTAGTAATATTTTTAAACAAAAATGTCATCGACCAATCTACTCAGTGACAGAGAATTCCGACATGATACATTGATAAATCCATAAAGGCCATGCAATTATAAACATTTGCATTACTTCCTTTTTTTCCCCTTTTCCCATCTCTCTCTTCTTTTTTTGCTCCAAACATCTATAGTTGCTACATCTATAGTTGCTATTTTTTTTTATAGGATCATCTATAGTCGCTATTGACACGCCAAGTAAGACCAAGGAAATAAAAAACATATATTTTCCAGAAAAAGAATGACTAGTAACAATGCAGCAAATATAGTACTAGCAATTGAAAGATATGGGCATCAAAATTTTACCAAATCTTCAATTTCTGATATTTCTGGACCTGCAGGCAATGAAGGTCCTTCGTAAATGCTCCTTTCTTGAATAATCTCTGGCTGAGTACCCCTACCTTGAAGTGAATCTTCAAGAAATTTAACCTTGGTCAATAATTCATCAACGATATTTTGGTTTTGCACCAACTTGATACCAAGATCCTGGGCTTTTGATTTTGAACTTTCATATTCTAATAATAAAGCCATAGCCTGATTCTCTAATACTGCCAGAGGTCCCTTAACACCAGAAGAATTTTGGTCTCCAACTAAAGCATCACCTCCCAATATACCAATAATCTTCTCCAAACCAAATATGAGTTCAGACAATTCAAATTTCATCCTTTCTGTAGCTTGTTCATCTGTGATATATTTATCGATTTCCTCCTTTAGTTGGTGAATCTCAAGCATCTGAGATGCAAGGGTTGACTGTAGGTTTTCTTTCTCATCAGATATTGAGTTTATCTGATGCTGCAGGTCAATGACATTATCAATTATGTAAAAGAGCTTCTTTACTTGTGTAGAATTTTGGGGCTCTATGTCTCCTACTTCATACCCTACCACAGGAATCTCAATCTCTCTGATCTTGTCAAACAGGGTTTTAACTTGGGATGCTGACAGAAGGGTGTCTTCAGCCTCTGAAACAACAAAACAGAAAAAGCACTCATTAGAACAACCATTGAATGACCAAAAGCCAACTAGGTATTTGCAACAAGAAAAGAAAAAAAGACCTCGTTCTTTCATCGATAAGGAATTGCGCAATGATAAAACTTCTGCGTCCTTTTCCTCTAACTTCACCTGCTTGGCTTGATAATCCTCTATTATAAGCCTCAGCTCACTGCATGAGGTTTCTAATGCTTCTACATCTGCCTCCAACGTGGAAATTGTATTCCTTTTCAGATCACTTTCTTCAATTGCTTTCTCTGATGTTGTTCTAGCTTTTTTCAAATCATTCTGCAAATCTATAATTGTAGAGGCTGCCACATCAGTGGTGCTCTCAAAATGCTTACACAGGGCTTGAACTTTTCTGGTAGCAAGCAACAGCATCTCTGCATCTTTACCATATTTACTGCCTTCAATGTTTAGGTGACCCTCCTGTACGGGGACCACACCAATTTCTCCAATCCCTTGTAGGAAACTGTGTCTCAGTTTTTCAACGTCAGTAAGAGAGCTGATTGCCAATAAATTGTTCTTAACTTCAAATTGCAGTTCTCTAGTAGCATCAGTACAAGCAGATAATAAAGTCGTCACATCTTTTTCTAACGAAGCAATGGCATTCTCTTGTTCTTGTTTATGTGTCTCCAGACTATTTACTTTCTGTTTCAAAGACTCGATGTGCTCAAACACAACAACAACTTCACCCTTTGTTACCTCTAGTTTCCTCAAAAGAGTTGCAACAAACTCGTCTAGGAAGGAAGAGAAATGTGCAAACTTTTCAGCAAGAATTTTGTCCCTCAATTGCAACCCTTCCAGAGTCTTACTAAAGGATGAAATAAGGTCACCGTCTACAACGCTGACCTCACCATCACCATTATCCTTTTTGAGGCTAGAAATATTGTCAGGGCCATCTGCTATGGAGTTTGTCACATGTAAATTTTCCTGGAATACATAATAAAATAATTAATTAGGGGGAAAAGTACAACAATTAGCACTTTTCTTGGTGGAAAAAAAGTAAAACATTTTTTATAATTGAAATTTCAAAGTACAACAATTAGTCAGAAAGGCAAAAATTCAAAATCTTAGTATCATGAGTAAAAGATACAAAGCCAAGACATGCATACGCAGATCCACCAGAGCAGCATGCACTTAAAAAGAAGAAGCAAACACTTGACACAACAACTTTTAGTAGTCCAAAAAACATGTTTACCTCCGTAACGTGGTGTCTTTGCGTCTCCTCAAAACCCAAGCCAACAAAACGGTCCCTTATGTGTTCAAGAATGATATCCATATTTTTAAGGCTGTCAAATTTCTCCTCAAAACCTTTCATTATGGACAGCAGTGTGTTATCATTCATAAGCACTTGAAGATCATGCAGATAACCAGAGAGCTCAACGGACCTGTTCTCTAAGCCACCATTAGTTCCAGCCAACTCTTCCATGCATATGTTTAACTTTGAGTTAAGTGTTAATATCTCCCCCTCAGCACTTTTCTTCTCTCCGTCAAGTACAGAGACGTTATTCTCTGCCCTCAGCAATGCCTCTTCCAGTGACTTTATGATTATGAATGCGCCTGCTAATTTGCTGGCCTCGGACACAGCTTCCTCTTGCAGCTTCTTCAGCTCATTTTCCAAATTGGTTCTATGAACTTGAGCATCATTATTCTGCTCGGTCAGTAAAGTCACATTAGTCTGAGCCTGAGATAACGCATCCTCAAGAGACTTCATGGTTTTAAAGGCCTCTGTTAGTTTGCTGGTCTGCACAACAACCTCCTCTTTTACTTGCTCAAGCTCTGTCTCTGCAGCAATTCTACTAAGTAAAGCACTTTCTTTCTCACTGATGATTGCATGTATGTTATTTTCTGCAAGTGCTAAAGCCTCTTCGAGTGACTTCTTAGACTCAAAGACATCAGTAATCTTACTAGCGTGCAAAGAAGCTTCCTCTTGTGCTTTTTGTAACCCTTGTTCAACCTTGTCCTTAGTCACTTCTATTTCCCTCTTTTCTTCAGCAAGTCGAGAAATATTATTCTCTGCAACTGACAAAGTGTCTTCCAATGACTTAATTGTTGCTTCCGCTTCTACAAGCTTGCCAGCCAGGGTACTGACTTCCTCCTTTACTCTCACGAATTCTTTTTCTGCAAGTGCCTTAGCATCCTGACATTCGTCAACGTAACCTGCAAGCCAATTCACCTTCTCTACAGGCTCATCAAAAACTGAATCAACTGGAAGAATAATGCCATCAATAGATTCAATTACTCTTTGCAACAAGTTATTGCTCTCGAGCGATTTAATAGTCGCCTCCGCTTCTACGAGCTTGCCAGCCAGGGTGACGACTTCCTCCCTTACTTTCACCATTTCTTTTTCTGCCAGTACCTTGGCAACCTGACATTCACTAATGTATCGTCCAAGCCAATTCACCTTTTCTACAGGCTCATCAAAATCAGAATCAACAGGAATAACAATGCCTTCAATAGATTCAATTACTCTTTGCAACAAGTTATTGCTCTCCAATAGAAACTTTTCAAGCTGATTCCTTTCTTCATTCATAGCAGCAAGATCCATCTCTAACTTTGCGATGCCCTCTATCTCAGCAGACAAGCTATTGATCTGCTCCCTGTGTTCAGCAAGGTCAGATTCTTGCTGCTGGCACTGAAGCCTCAGCTTCTCAATTTCAGAGTACTTTTCACCCAATTGAAGTTTCAAGTTTTCTCGGTCTTGAACCAGCCCCTTTCCTTTCTTCACAGCCATGGATAACTTCTCCCTCAACAAGGAAGATTTCTCCTCTGATCGCTGAAGATCTTTCTGCAGAGACTCATTTTCCTCTTTCACTGCTACTAGTTCCTGGGACACCATCCTCAACTCATTTGAAAGATTACTAGCCTCTGATCTCATCAACATTTCCTCTTCTAGTAAAAGCTCACACAGCACCAACTCCTGATTCCTCACATACAAATAGCTTTGGACTTTTTCAAACAGTTCGGTATCAACATAAGATGAACTCAAAGATGCACTAGTCTGTTCTTTTAATTTCCTAAAGCATCTCTCTACAACTGTGACAAAGTCAGCGGAAGAATGACAGACTCCTTCAACATCCCTTGTAGTTCCAGAGGCTTCAAGTAACATTTTCACTATAAGATCCTTCTCCACTGACAGCTGCTGCTCTTTTTCAACAATATCCTTGTATTTGCATGTCAGATCGTCCAACTCCACCTGAAGATAATCCTTCGTCTGCAATTCAGCCAAAAGTGAAGCACTTAACCTGTCAATCTCTTTTTCTGCAGCTTCCCTTGTCATAGCAATCTCATCTTGCATTGTCTTTAATTCAGTTTTGGCCTGGTATAATGATTCTCTAACCCAATGCACTTGAGAGTCCAATTCAGAAGATGAAACAGTTTCAGGTAGATGAATCAAAGACAAAGCATCTTTAACTTTGTGGAATTCAAGGGAAAAACCCTTCAATTTAATATTCTCATCAACAAGCCATCTACATCTCTCAACAATATCCACTAATAGAAGTTCCTCAGGAATACCACTCTGAGACAATATTTCTTCGAACTTCTCAAGTACCACATTCTTCTGGAAAAGTGTTTCCTGCAATGAGGAAGCCGCATTTTCCCTCCTAAGTAGCTCCTCTTTATGTAATTCAGCAGCCTCCAGCGCACTTGACTTCTCCTGTAATTCAACCAAGCATTTCTCAAGCTCACTCGTCTTTTCAGCCAATGTCTGTTTCAACGAGTCCCTTTGCTGTACCAATGCTTTACCTTTAGTCACAGCCATGGTAAGTTTTTCTTTGGTGTTACTGCACCTAGTCTTTTCCTGTTCAAGTTCCGTTTTTGTTTTACCAAGTTCTGCATTCACCCTCTCAACCATCATTCTCTGTTCGTCAAGTTGTTGGACCAGTTTCCTATTTTCATATTCCAAATGGTTTAACTGTTCAACAAAGTCTAGTTCCTTTCTTTTGAGTTCAAGTAATTCATCCCGGACAGCAGCAAAAATTGACCCAAAGTCCTGCAACCCCCCATCTAATCTGGTCCCAGACAAACATTGCCTGAGCTGATCAATTTCAGAAAGGAGCATATTATACGTCACAGCCAATGTATAAGTGCCATTCTCAATAGATACTAATTTTCCACCAATGGAACAATCCAACGCTTTTTGTGGATCAACGATCCCAGTAAGATAAGATAGCAATCTATCTGTTACCGTCTCAATATGTGATAATGGGAATTCGCTAAGCTTCGTATTGAGTTCCTCAATCTCCTGATTCTTCGTAAGCAAAGCAGCCTGAAGGTCTCTTATTGTGGCCTTAGATTGCAACCGTTCTTCACAAGCATGTTTAACAATCCCTACGCACTCATTCACCAACTCATTCACCGGGACATTCGTATCCAACTCCCGGGTACCATCCTCAGACTCTTGACTACCCCCTTCACCAATCAAACTCAAAGGCTCTCCATTAGTAATGCCTTTGAGCTGGTTCCTAAGACTAGCCAGCTCTCTGGCAAAAGCCTCTCTCTCTTCCTGCACAACAACAAAAAACCAACATAAAACTCAAAAGTCAAATTAACATTAAATCCCCACTAGACCATTACCATTAACTAATATAATCAGAGTCCATCTAACCTTGAATTCAAGTGAGACACTTTCTTTCTCCCTGACAATCTTATCATGCACAGCCCGGAGCCGTTCCAACTCATCAGCGGCAAATTCATCTTTCGTCCCATTTGCCTCGGACAAATGAAGCTTAGGCTCCAAATTGTCCTCCAATTCGAAAACTGCCACCGCTTCTTTACCATCACCACCTGTAACCAACTCGTCAGGACAATCCACAAACATATCCTCTTTTCCAGAATCTTCTATTACTTTCGGGTCATCCTCGTCTCCCTCTGCAACTTCCAATACCCCATTATGATCTGCTACCGCAGCCACCGATCCAAACTCCTGCAACCCATTATTAATCATCAACCAAACAATGCTACAACAGGTTTCTGCAAATTTATTTCATTCACTCCATTATTACCTGATTATCTGCTCTACCGACCCCGCTCTGGATTCCTACCTTGGAAGATTCAGATTCAATGCTACGATCTAACGACAGCTCTGATGAGCTAAAAGGCTGGCCTTCCTCTCCCATAGCCGCGGAGCCTTCGTCAAGCTTATCACTCTCAGACATTTCGATGGCTCATAACCGAATTGAATTGCTCCCTCCTCTATGAATTGGGAGGTGAAACTGAACAAATAACACTATCTGAGATCCAAAAACACATGAAACAATAATCAAACACCATGAATCTACTGCAAAACCCTAAAATTGGGGAAATAAACCCTAGAAATGGAAATTGAAGGTGAGAGAAGACAAACAAACCGAAATTATTAGAATTTAGCGAGAGTATCAAATGGGATTTGGAATCCCTTCAGTCAATAAAATAAAGAATTGGGCTCCCAATCGAACACTTATAAACGATTTTCTCCGATGCTGTTTCAGTTGCGGGGCTGGGCTTATTGCATCATCATTCCTCATTTGTTTTTTTGATCCTTAACTATTGGGTTTGTAACTATTTGGTCCCTGAAGTTCCAATTTTGGCAAATGAATTCTTCAACTTACAATTTAGTAGCAAATTGGTCG
The DNA here is from genome assembly GCA_002914805.1 of Parasponia andersonii. Lineage (NCBI taxonomy): Eukaryota > Viridiplantae > Streptophyta > Magnoliopsida > Rosales > Cannabaceae > Trema > Trema andersonii. The sequence continues at coordinate 350,510 of JXTB01000394.1, forward strand.
GAATTGATAACGGAGTTGAAAATTTTTAACAGACTTATCACGTGCAAAGCACATGGCACGTTAAAAGTTCTTTCTTTTAAAAAAAAAAAAAAAAAAAAAAGCATGATGAACTGAAAATTTCGGAGGGAAAGTAAAATGGCTTGGAAGAGTGGACAAATCCAAAAAGAAAAAGGAAAAAATAAAATACTATATCTGCCCGACTTGCAGAACCACGCCCGATTGTAAATAACTTGTATTAGTAATTATCACTTCCATATCTCACAGTTGAAAAAAAGGACTGAATTGTGGAATGAGAAGGGAAAAAAATATATATGGGGAAGGATGATGTCCTGCTTGGACAAAAAATGTTACCAGTCCCGTTTTAAATCTGAGCTGTCCATTGGTGTTATGGACTGATCTAACAGTTGACATTTAAAAGAATTTGAGAATAGCTCTGAATTATGGTAGAGTAGGCTTTGTAAGGGTAGGCATTTTTGTGACCAGCTACAATGGGTTATCGTTCTCATCTTTTTTGTTCTTCATTCTATTTTCTTTGTATTTTGCCAATTTGGTTCATAGTTTAAGGAAATTGGCCAGGGATTTTCTTGTTCAAATGGGCGTTTGAGGGAATCGATCCAGATTGTGGGTTCGCGCTAATATTGGTCGCCGATTTGTGGTATGTGAAAGCAGGCCCTCTCGTTGTTGTTACTTTTTAATGATATTTGTAGATTTTGAGATTTTTTTTAGCAAGAAAGTTGGAGTTATTTTATAGATCCATCTAATTTATTGTCTAGCTCAAATTAAAGCCAAATAATTATTTGATAATCAGTTGAACCTAACAAGCTCAACAAACCTAATAAACCTATTAGGATTTACTAATTTTCTATAGTTAAAAAAAAAGTTCTCTAGTTGCACATAACACGAGTTACACGTGAAACACCTTTTGAGAAGAGTGTTCCATGCATAACAGAGAGAGAGCAAGAGTAGAGGAAAATCGGCCACACTAGGCAATTCACCATCCTTGGTGTTTCAGCCATCCTAGAGAAATCGGTTCGAGAAAATTATGTTCTTGTTTATCTATGGATCTCTTTGTTGGGAATCAAAAAGGTGACCACGCACTAGATCAATCAAACGGCTTTCGAGAATAGATAGAAAGACGAGAAGGTTGTAGAGCGAATCCGAGTATTATTCTTGTCTAGATCAAGAGTTAATTTATGCTAGATCACAATCCGAAATACTTTGTAAATAGAAAAATTTTAAACGGCCAATTCTTGTATGTTTCTAGATTATACAAAACAGTGGTATTCTTGAAAATGATTTTATGAAAATATTTTTTAGAATTTTATTCTAATAAATACTAGCAATATTAACATTAACTGTGTGTCTCTATTGTGTGATGTTAGTAGAATCTAAGAAAAATTGGGCAAGTTTCACAATTGAATTCTTGATGAATGTTGTTTCTAGTTTCAAAGGACATTCGACTAAGTCCCTTCTCGGATGCACTATATTCTCGAAGGTAATAGTTTCTAACTTTGACTTTCAACTTACATTTGTTTATTTGTGTTTCAATGGTATTTTTTTTAATATGTGATGAAATTGAATTACGGTACTGAATGGTATTAATCTTAATGATAAGTTCAAACCTATGTTGGTAGCTCATCTATTTGCACTATGTGGATTGGCACTTCGGCTATATCGATAGATCAGTTCCCGCACTTATTCTCTAGTTTGCTACTAATGTGAGGCGTGTAGTGCGATATATCCGTAAGCTTGGTGGATATGATAAGTGTATTTATTATACTGTTGAGATTTGGATTAAGGTCTTAATATTTTGGACTTGTAAGATTTAATTCTGCTATTGAATAACTGCTAAAAAAATGCCTATACAACCATATCCCATACAACAACTGCTACAGTAGCACAACGGATAGTAACACAGGCGTCACCTTCGGCAAGTACAATGCTATCTAATAGAAGCCCGCCAATGTTGTGCATATTGGATTTTTACTATAAATATTTCTAATTTTATTCTTTTAATGTAAGTAATTTTTTTTTATATGTAATTATGATATTTACTAGATTAAATTATCTTAGTTGAATAGTTTATTTATCTAAAAAGATTCTATGACTTTATTTGTGTATAAAGAAATGAATATGATTAAGTGTTAATTATGAAAAAACTTGTTTCTTTATCTAAGTCTAAATTAACTAGTTTGCAATCTGTAAATAAAGATGAAATACTTTATTTACTAAAAATTGTAGTGTTTATTTATCTTAATAAGAATGATATATCTTAAATTATTAAAATGTTTGACTTCTGATAAAAATACTAGTACAATATAAATAAGTTATGTGTATTGAATTGGACCAGGTAATATAAAGAATTGGAGTATCGTAACTCAATTCTCAATATTACCACAAACTAGCTCTTAGTATCTAGATCTTAATTCTTGAGATTTGACTGGACTTACTTTCATAGATTGTAACTTTTTGATTTGATTAGCTCTATGAAATTAGAGGCGAACTCTGGCATATCGGAGGTTATGACTTATGAATTAATGGGAACACCAAAGGACATTATACAATAATGCCACTTTAGGGTCTTTTAAGATTCATAGAATAATTAAATCTAAGATCTTAGTATTCACTTTGTGAATTGGTTGATAATTTTGTTCAAATGGTCATTGAGGATAAAATTATCTACAACATTAGTCTTTGATAGAAAGATGGTAACTTAAAAGTAAATATATATCATAGGGGTATTACGGTAATTTCATACATCTAACTACGGTATTGTATAGGGATTTTACATGTGGTATAGAATATGCTAGATGGATCGTTAATCAAGGCTAGTTGATTAAATCTCTATAAAAAATATTATATTTAATCTAAGAGTACAGTATTCGGCTTTTAGTGGAGTGTCCTCTTTACTAATAATATTTATATAAATACCATAATAAGTGTTATTATGTATTTATCATAATATTGGAGTTTAGATTATTTGAATCCATTAGGTCTTTTGTGTAACTCAGCAAAGCTCATTAATTGGTTGATAGTATTTATAAAATTAGTTTCATGAAACTGTATAAAATAATGATTCTACATAAAAGTTGATATTTTTATAAATAAGTTACATGAATTGGACATATTTATAAAAATACACACAAAGCTCAAATCGAAGAACAAACCTAATCCTAGTTGAAATGGGATTAGCAAATTTAGGACTCATGTATATAAGATACACGAGGAGAAAAACTGCACAATAACTCTATGAGAGTTACACATTAAATATAGGAAAAGAAGAGAGAGAATTTGACCAAAGCTGAGAAAAAGAGGAGAGGAAAAATTTTCTGCAACCTCACATTCTTATTTCACATCCCGGTATTCTAAAGGATCAAGAAGGTATTGTTGATCATTCTTCAACAAAGAATTCAACTTGGTACCCACTCGCTTTATCAATCTAGAGGCAGAGCATAGATAAAAAGATCTAAGATTAGAAATTTGATCACCATCAACAAAGAGATCAAAGAGGAGCATGCTACTAGAGGTAAATCCTAATCTCATCTCTAGGATTTATGCATCTAGATTTGATTTATGCTATACATAATCCTGTATATGATATATATATATTCTATAGTTATAAAAATTATTTTCATGAAAATTTTAAAACTTAAATCTGCTAATTTTTCTACTACGTTCATAATATGATCGTGTGTTTCGCGTATTTTCATGTATGTATAATTTTTCCTAAGTATTAGGTCGATATACCAGCAGTGCGTGTAAATACAAGGTCGAGGTTAGCAGAATGAAAAATGATATCGTTAATGAAGTAAGACAGGTAACAAATGAGTCGATTGGTGTGTATCGCTCAAATGTGACCGACATTGTTTGAGCAGAACTGGAGAATGTTAAGAATAAAATACTCAAAGATTTTTGAAAAACAGCTTTAATGATGGAGGACCCATTTCAGACTGTAGAAGAGATGAGTCAGGGTGGGGAAGAAGATAGTGGAGAGGAAGATGAGGACAACAAAGAAGAATCTGATGGTGGGGACAATAAAGAAGAGGATAACTTAGAATTTGAGGCTCCCAGTTTCGGTGCAAATGAAATGGAAGCAGACGTGAATCCTTCTGGTCAGAATACAGAGGTTGTAGAAAAAGAAAATAGTAGTGAATTGAAGTTATTAAAATAAGAGATGCTCAAAAAGATGAAGTGAAAGAGGATAAAATGCCTGTTGTTGGGCACAGTGATGCTTACCAGCAATCGCTTAGGAAGTTTATCACCTCACCTGCGAGAATCGTTGGTCCATTTAGTCTTCGATATTCAGTCAAGGAAAATGACTTTGAGATGGTAGAGTATATATTTTCTAATAATCAGGATATGAGGTATTACGTTATCTTTTACGAGCTAGCTTTGTATTGGCATTCTTGTTTGATGAGGATAATGGTTAACAGGTTTATTTATAAATTCTTATTAATTAGTGAGTTTCTGGCTTATTATGGGAAATATGAACTTACACACAAGGATTTTATGTGCACGAAGCCTAGAGAAGAACTCGACGGATTGGTATGTTCTTTCTACAATTTTATAGGTCATAATCACGTACTTATAGTTCAATTTAGACAAAAAGCTCTTGACCTCTGATCAAGACTTCCTTGACACTCATTAAAGTGTTACTTCTAAAAAAATGTACCAAAAAATCCTTTTGGCCCAAATTAGTCTGATTTATGTCATTTTTTCTTCCTCAAAAGACCATTCGGCTGTTTTGCAATTTTACACTTAATTGTGCGATCATTTTGCTACATCTACTAAAAAGCAGCTATCTTTTAATGGACCTTCAAAATTCGGCCATTTGTCTAAGAAGCCCAAATTTTAAATACGGGAATCCACGAAAATTTGAAAAATTGACATAAATAGTAATATTTTGGAATAAAATGACTTTTTTCGTAGTTTTATAATATTGTGTGACTTTGTGTGATGATAGGTCAAATAATTTGTGACAATTAATTAGTCCTAAAAACGTGATGATTTTAGGGTCACGTGTGTGTGACTCTTGTCACAGAGCAATTTTGCACTATTAGAAATATCATTTTTTAAAATACTATTAAAAAAGTTATTTAAATTATTTAAGTCCAAATTACTACTAATCAGGGCCATCTCCCTAAAAATTTCATTGATTCAGTATGCCTTCTAACTCACCAAATGCAAGTTGGAGACAAAAATTGTAAATAATAACACATAAAATTGCAGAGAATTGATGAATTTGACATATAAACTTTCTATTCAGCCAAACAGTGGATTTAGCAGAAGCGAATCCCAAAAATACCTGATTACCTGTATAATATGTTCTCAGTTTAACCAAACAAAAACTCGGGGTGGCCATTGGATTTGTGTAATCATCATTGATAAGATATCATCCAATACTCCCATAGATGAGTATAAGAATCAGGAGAGTGGGTGGAAATGTTTCAACCATTGGAAGGCAATCAAACCAATTAATAGTTGATTTCTATAATTTCTTTTTATTAAGAAATAATTCATTTCTTTCCTTATGTATATTTTAATGCTGTTATACAATATGCTTATATAAACATCCTTTGTAGACATTACAGATATCAAGTACGAATACTTTTTTAAAAAAAGAAAAATGAGGAATGATTCTACTTATTACAAATTAAAAGAAAATATATATTGCTACCTAATTTTCATCCCACATTATTAGGAATAATAGATTTTCACATTAATTTTCGATGTGACTCTACTTAAGTCAATCCACTTCATCAAGTACGAATACAGCTTTAATTCTTATTTTCTTGTTTATTAGAAAATTATGATAGTATTGTAGCAACTTGACACAGATATTTTAAAACCTTATTTTGGCACAGATTCAATTTTTGTTGGGAATGGGCAAAGCTTTATCCATTATAGGTACGGGTAATGCCTTGCTTAAAACTTCCAAGGTAATCTCCAACTCAAAAATAGTTTAGTTGTGCCTAGACTCAAAAAGAATTTATTATCTGTAATTAGCTCATTTATGATAATTCCTGCACCTTTGAATTTAACTATAATGGTTTTATCATTAAGGATCACAAACAACAAATTTTGGCCATAGGACATAGGAAAGGAAATTTGTACACTTTGGAGGAAGGATAACTTGACGTGTTTGCTGCAGTAAAGGCGCCTTTTCAGAGACATGGCATGCTCATTTGAGACACCCCAATCTGAAATTTCTTCAAATATTAGAAAAGAAGAAAGTTATTTATGTTTCTAGTTGGTTAACCAAAAGCACTTTGTGTGCTAGTTGCTAACTTTGAAAACATTGTAAACTTTCTTTCAATAAATCTGATTTCGTTTCCAATTTTCATTCAGAAAAGATTTATGGTGATTTATGGAGACCTACCCTAATTCTTTCTTCTAAAAAATTTAAGCATTATGTAATCTTTGTAGATGATTTTATTCGTTATACTTGGTTGTATCCTTTAAAAAATAAACTTGATTTTCATAATTGCTTTCTCAAATCCTTGTTGAGAAGCATTTTGACAGGAAAAGAGAATTTTTTTCTAAGTGATGGAGGAAACGAATTCACATCCACTGCCTTTGCAGCTCACTTGAATCAATGCGGCATAGCCCAACAAAATGACCTTATTGAACAAAGCATCGACACATCGTAGAAACTGGCTTTACATTACACTTTCATGCTAATTTACCATTGAAGTTTTGGGTAGATGCATTCTTAACTGCTATATATCTTGTTAATCGTTTACCTTTCTCTTCTATTGGAGAGGAAACTCCACATTTTAAATCTATGGTAAGAATCCTGATTACTCTAGATTATACATTTTTCAATGTTTTTCTTTTTTAAAACCTCCAGGTTTGCATAAATTTTCAAGAAAACCAATTCCACGTGTATTTTTAGGCTATAATCCTTTGCATAAGTGCTATCATTGTCTTGATCCTCGTACTCATCATGTTTATCTATTTCGACATACTGTTTTCAATGAAAATTATTTTCCCAGTTTATCCCAAGATAAATGCATGCCTATTGATTCTCATGATCTTTCATTAACTTCTTTTCCTAATTTTTATAAATGGTTTTCAGAAATATTGGGCACCACTTCAACATGGAACATGTCCAAAATTTCCCAGGATAGTCCTAAAATTTCTTCATCCAATTCAAATCCATCAACTCAATATCAAAATTTTGATTTTCTATCAGCAAATTCGGAACTTTCAAATCCTACGTCGTCTACTTTCCCTTCAGTTACCAATCTCGATGCATCATTAGTTTTGAAAACACATCCAAAAGAAATCATTCCCATTTCAGACCAAAATAATGTTTATACCCTTAGATCATGTTTGATTGGTGGAATAGAATAAGAATAGTAGCGAGAATTATAATAAAATAGAATTTGAATAGAAATAAAAATGATATTATATTATTTGGTTGATTTAATAGAATAGAATTAGAGAAGATAAATTTAGAGATTGATTTTGGTTAGATAAGATATTTCAAGAAGAAGTATGACATGTTTAGTTTGGTAGAACGAACTTAAGAATGGAATTATCATTTCTATTTCATTATTTGCTTTGATATTGAATAAAAGAATAATGATTCTTATGGAATCATCATTCCACTATCCATATTTTGGAAACGTTGTTTCTCTTTTTGTTCTATTAGAACATCTAAAAGTAAGGACATTTTGATCCATAAAAAGAGTTGCTATATTGGCACTTTTATTTTTTCACTCCCAACCTCTTTTCTAAATAAACCCTTCCAAAAATTTTTTTTTTTACGAATATCTATTAAATTTCAATTAAATACAAAAATACCTACTAGTAAATACTAACAACATTAATGAGAAAATTTCTATTCTCACCTTCTTAATACTTAACAATCTATTAGTTTTCAAAAACTATTTTTTTTCCTTAAAAAGAAAACCCAACATTCTTGTCTTCTTCTCCATAATTAAAGGGTTCTTCTTCCTTTTAATTATTGGAATATTTCAATTATTTTTAGAAATCTAACTCCAAGGTTCACATTTGTTTGTATCAAAGTTAGCAAATTTTGGGTTTTTTCTCAAAAAAAATTCCATATGAGAGTTCGAATGATCATAACACCCACAGTGACTTGTTGATTATGTTTGTTTGCATATGAGTTATAAGACTTCCAGAAATATTAGGGCACGAAATTTGAATCATATTCTATAAATTCTATCAACTTTTTATATGAAAATTATTTTAAATTTGTAGAATAGAATTCGAATCTTATACTGTACGCGTTTTTATTTTCTGCACATTTTGTATAATTTGTTATATATTAAACTTTAGGAATTTAATTTTTGAACTCCTTTGTATGTTTAATAGTTTTTTTGATTAGGGTATAGAAGATTTTTCATTGAAGGCACTTTTCAGTTATATGCAAAGGGCCATTAATTAAAAACCAACGCGTTAAATATACAAAACGTTGATCATGATCTCTTTGTCCCTTTTCTCGTGCTTTAATTTTAATTTGGTTATTAGGGATCAATATTTGAACAACAAGAAAAAAGAGGAGAATCATTAAACCCGGAAAGAAGCAAATAATAAAACTTTACAAGCAAAATCAATAGCGCAAGATCTAACTTCCATTCTCTCAAACATAAGATAAGCAAATACGCATCAATAATATTTAAACTAAAAAACATTACCCATTATAACAAAATTAATGATAGCATAAAAATTATTGAAGATTTAACCTTTTTTTTAAATCATAAAACTATTGCTCTAAATATTTTTTTTAAAAGGTTCCTAAAGAGAATTGAATAAATAACTAGTCAAACTTGGCTACAAGAAGATTCTAAAAAAAATAGAAATATCTCTTAAGATACATCCAATCACTTCAATCTCAGCAAGAGTGTGAGCTATTATATTCTTATTACAAGAAATATGATTACATATACTACCTCTCACTAACAGAAAAAACTCCTTCAAAATATATATTAATAAACGCCATAACTGATTTCTCTTCACAACGTCCCTCAATAGACGCCACTGTAGACTCCATTGACGACGTCCATTAGTCAATACTAATAGTCTCATCCTAAGCACGAGTTATAAACCCGTAAAATGTCAAGCTCAATGATTCCAAGAGAAGATCTTGACATAGTAAAATCCTCTAATTCTGGCTCTCGAGAGTTCTAAGTCTAGAAGAATATTAGCAATAAGCCCACAAACATAAATAATAGAAAAAATTCTCTCTAGATCTAAAATGATATAGATATAAGGAACAATTATACTAGAAGAAAGAAAAAAAATTATTAAAATAAAACCCAAGACACTATAGATCTAAATCTTGGTGTATAAAGAGTACTATAGATCTAGATCTAAATAAACAAATATATTCACAAACAGGAGAATTATTCAGAAAAAACAAAACAAAAAAAAATGAGGAAAAAAAAAAGTTCCCTCCCTTATAGGGGAAACACCTTCTACTGGAGGAGGAGAGGACGTAGCTTGTGGAGGCTGCTAGAGGGAAGGATCCGCATAAGAAATGGAGAGAAGTAGGTGAGAGTCCATCCCTCTTTACTCAAAATATTTTTGATTGATAGCGTGTCATTGTAATGTTAACATTTTAATGACGCAGAGTCCTTTGACTTATAAGTCTTATAAAGAAAAATTGTTAGATTGTAACATTCAAAAGTTTTTACTTTTGTGAGTTTCCTTCAATAGAATTCCTTTTCTTAATAAAAGTAAAAGAATTAAAATATATATATATGAAAGAATAAATAAAAAGCACGATTCAGGCAATATACTTTTGAGCACCTTAGATTTCTGCTAGCACATATTGTTTCTTACATTCAGGACACTCTAAATTTCTATAAAAAAAAAAAAAAAAATGAAGATTGGAAATTTGAGTAAGTTAAACCATTGTGTATGTCGTGTTTTTCATACCTTATGTTGCCATTTTTTAGATATGACCTCAGTTGATAATTTTACTAATTATTTAATTATGTTATAACATAAATAATACATTGCAATAATAAAAAAGTAAAAATGAGACACTTTAAATTTTCACTTGGTTAAACTATCTCCTAATAGTCTACGACTAAGGAATTACACATGAAGAAATAAACGTACTAGTAAAATTCAAATAAATACAATCATTAATTGATTTATACACATAAAAGACCTCCTCTTTTATTGTCGCAACTTGATTGTATTTCTTTCACCAATGCGTCTAGTGGATATCACTCGACTTTGGTTGATTTTGTCCTTCTGAAATCCTTTCAGAGTCTTAAAGTCGATTTTTTCCAGAAAACATTCAACACATCTTCCGAAATACTATAATACACGACTAGGACACTATATAAGTCTAAGAAATGACTAAAAAAACAACATTTCTTTTACAGCCAATAGCCAAATACAAAATGTGTCTCTACCTAAATTTACTTTTAAGTGGCCTTTAAATAGAGCTTCAAGTCTTCACCAATTAAGTATCTGTAAAATGACATTTAAATATATTTAGTATTGATTAGAAGACTTGCAAAATAGTCAAGTTCGTTTTCAAACTTAGATAACTAATTTGAGAAATAAATACTGATTCTGTATACATATTGTAATATGAATTTATTAGTACAATCATATTGTAGCATATATGGAAAATACTGTCTTGAGATAGAAAACATGATTTTACAATATTTTTGACAGATCATAAATCAATTGTAATTAATCAAAAAATCTAGAATTAAGCATAAAACATAAAGGAAGCTGCCAAACTAATTATTTCAATCATAAACTATTTACTTTAATCACAATCTCGTAATGACTGGTATTTTCTTTATCCAAATGTAAACAGTCTTTCATAGATAAATTAGATAAGTACCTAATAATTGTTCTAAAGTACCAAAATCAGTCCATCTACATGATTGATATACAAGATCACATCTAATCAATAAATAATCAAGTAAGTAAATATATTTGTCAAGAAATAAAATATTTTAATATCTGTAGTGCAAATATCAATATTAATTATTTTCAAGATATATTCAAGCACTATCGATCAATATGATCAGATTTTCATAATTAACAATCATCTAATTCATGGTTTATAAGCATATAGTAGACAAATATTGAAATATTAATTAATATGATCAAACTTTCATAATTAACAATCATCTAATTCGTAGTTTATAAGCATATAGTAGAAAAATATTGAAAAAATCATCAGATTAAATATTTAGTTACATGTTGTAACATAGAACAGATAAATTATTTATATTACATATGCTTTTTCATTTTAAAAATTCAATTGAAATAAATGCTTCTCAATTTAGATATTAGATTGGCAGTTTTTCAAACTGGAAATCATAAAACAAAAGAAGCACGAACATGGTTGATCTTGACTAAGTCAGTTCAAAGTATCAAGTGCTCAATATTTTTTTTTAAAAAAGGGTTTTTTGGTCTTTCCCCAATGTTAGGAACAACAAATTAAAATTAAAAACTAAAATTAGGAAAAATAAAGAGTTATTTTGAAAATTTGGACTTAGGGGAAGTTTACGGAGCAAGTATCTCTAACAACACAACAATATCAATAAAATGGGGAATGCCTCTATTTACGTGAATAAAATAATAGTGAAGATAAGTTTTAGCAACATATTTAACATTTTTTTATCCTTCATTTTTTCCACTTAAAGTAAAGAAATTTTTCGCGTTCAAAAAAAAAAGTATAGAAAAATTTTTTTCCACTAAGTTTGTTTTAGATGCATAATTAAAGTCCCATAATTAATGCTTCAGTATATCCTATTACATTTCGTTCTAATGAATTCCTAACCAAGTAACTTAAATAAAATAATTTGCTTCTCGTTTTTTATATTGATTACATAAAATGATAGACATTACATAAAATATTAGATATTCTCCGATGTAAATGCTAACTAATGCTATATTTGACATTGAAAAAAAAGAAGCAAAATGCTAAATTTGATATGAAATTCAAAAAAAAAAAAGTTTTACTCCAATGCATAATGCTATTTTAAATTTTTTATTTAATTATTAATAAATTAATTGGTATAATTAGTTGAGTATTGAAAAATATGTTAATGATATAAGTAATTAATTTAGTATTGGAAAATATAGATTTTAACATTCTAAAATTATAATTAAGACAACAAAGTTAAATACCAAATTTCGCATTAAGCTATACTTGATGTTATATTTAACAAAAAGTATAATTATGCAAAATCTAGCACAGCAAATAATATTGTATTGGAGGAGAATTTTTGTGTTATTTGTCAAATTATGGCATTAGCACAATGAAATAGCACAACAATGGAGATTTTCTTAAATTCCCTAATCAGTTTAAATTAACCTCCTTCCCATGTAAAAAAAAAAATAGGAAAATTATTGTAAAATGATCTTATATTTGTTAATTTCTTTTCTTTAAAAAAAATATTGAAGCAAAATGTCATATTAAAGCTCTATATTATTTTTTTTTATCAATATTTTCCTTGAATTTTCGGCACCGATCAATTGATCGCTACCCAATTAAGTTAATCACTTAATCTGGAAAGATGGAAAGATTGAAGAGAACTAACTTAATTTCCATTAAATAACAATTAACCCCAAAAATCTCTTTAATCAAAATAAAATAAAAAATAAACTGACCTTTCATTTTTTTTATTTTAAGATTTTATTTTATTTTAATTTGATTCATGATTTCATTTTGGAGAATTTTTCGTTCAATTACTTTTAAAGATATTTTTACGTATATATATATATATATATATATTTATATAGAGGTTGCCAATCCAATAGGTATTTTTTTTTTTTTACCTAAGGATAGGTATTTTTTTTAACCGTTAGATCACCATCTAATACCGATCCAATGGCTATAATGAAGTGACGTGCATCATTAATGCTCTTTCTTTCTCTTACTTTTTACAATAAAAAAAATGTGCATACTAAATTTTCATTGGCCAAATTGATACTTATGCATAAGTAAAAAAAAAAAAAAATACCTACTGGATTGGTGCCCATAAGTTGCTAATCTAATAGGTATTTTTTTATAAGGTATATATATATATATATAGGGCACCAATCCAATAGATAATTTCCATTAAATAACGATTAACCCCAAAAATCTCTTTAATCAAAATAAAATAAAAAAAATTAACTTTTCATTTTTTTTTATTTTAAGATTTTATTTTATTCTAACTTGATTCATGATTTCATTTTGGAGAATTTTTCATTCAATTACTTTTAAAGATCTTTTTACGTGTATATATATATATATATATATTTATATAGAGGTTGCCAATCCAATAGGTATTTTTTTTCTTTACCTATGGGTATGTATATTTTTTTTAGCCGTTGGATCACTAGACGATGATCCAATGACTATAATAAAGTGTATGAAAAGACGTGCATCATTAATGCTCTCTCTCTTACTTTTTACAATAAAAAAATGTGCATGCTAAATTTTCATTGGCCAAATTGATACCTACCCATAGGTAAAAAAAAAAAAAATACTCACTGAATTAGTGCCCAATATATATATATATATATATATATATATATATATATATGGCACCGATCCAATAGGTTTTTCTTTTTACTTTTACTTAAATATGAGTATCGTTTTGACAAATGAAAATTTATTACGTATATTTTTTTAAAAAAAAAAATAAAAAAAAATAACATTAATAATATATGACTTTTTATACATTTCATTATAATCGTTAGATTATTATTAGACGGGAATTCAATGACAAAAAAAAAAAATATCTACTTATCGAAAAAAAAAAATCTATTAAATTGACAACTGTATATATTAAATTTCTCTCGTTTAGTCGATAAGAGAAGAAAAGTATGGATAGGTGTTAATTGGTTTTAAAAAGGCTATATTATTTTCCAAGTAGTAGTAGACCACGTACCAATAAAAAATAAAAATAAATAAATAAACTACTTCAAAGAGAAGATCGAGATCACGTGACATACTCCTTTCAAAAAAAACAAAAACACGTGCCATACAAACAAAGTCAATAAAGGACTAATCCCAAAATGGTCAGGCAAAGTCGTTGGATGGTCCACAAAACTTCTTAATTGGCAGGCAAATACGGAGTGAAAATCATGTCAAAGCCTCACTTTTTTTTTTTTTTTTCTTTGGCCTCTGCTTTTCAAGCACTCCTACGAAAATGGAGATTCATACATACATAACCCATCACCAAATTAGCCACCTCATGAACCCACACTCCGACAAACCGGTCACTATAAAAATGGCATTTCCAATCCACATTTCTCAGCCAAAAAAAACACCAAAAGGGTACTCGTATCTGACCTTTAAAAATGGCGAACTCAAACCATATCGTACTCCAAGCAACTCTTCTCCTCATCTTCATCTCCTTCTCTTTCTCCTCTGCTCACTTCCATAACGAAAGCCACGGCCCCTCCCACGAAGCCACTCATACTCCTATTCCTACTCCTCCTCCCCCACATGACGTTGAACCTCCTCCAAACTCCAACCAAACTTCGGTTGATTACAAAGGGTGTTGGTCTAAGGTCTACGCTTTCGGCGACTCGAGTACCGACACCGGTAACGGCTACTTAATCGGTGGCCTTAAGTCCTACGCCAGCGCCTCCTTCTCCAAGTCCTTCTACAGCTCGTCCAGCGGTCGCTTAAGCGGCCACCGCCTCTCGAATGGCCGATTGATCGTCGACCATTTGACCGATGCTCTGGCTGTATCCTCCTTGACACCGTACAAGTCATCTTCCGTCTCGGCCAGCTACTCCGGCAGCATCAACTTCGCTATCGCCGGAACCTCGACGCTGTCCAGGGACTACTTCTACAACAATGATATTGGCCACACCTTCATGTGGAGCCGTGTCCCGGAGAGTTACCAGACTCAGTTGGATTGGTTCAGCACTTATCTTCTGGAGAGAAGTAAGAGGCAGGGAGCCGAAGCCTGCCGAAACGACGTGGCGAATTCGCTCTTCTGGGTCGGTGGAGTCGGCGGCAATGACTACATCCGCATGTACGGCTCCTCTTCTTCCATCAACTCCCGCATGCTCTCTGATCTCTCCGTCGCTCACGTCTCCAAAATAATAAAGGTAAAGTACTAAGTCTTTCCCAATTTTGCTTTTGAACTAAGGCAACGTTTACTAATTACGAATTAGTAGGCACAATGGAAGATTAGCATGGCGCCTACGCAAGGATGAGACGCAGAAATCGAGAACTAACAAAAATTTGGTTTTATGTTTTGGTTCAGACGTTGTTAAGCAGAGGAGCTCAGTACATTGTCGTGCAAGGGCTACCCCCACTGGGGTGTCTTCCGTCGCAGCTGTCGATGAGTCCTCTAACGGACCGTGACAAGTGGGGTTGTTCGAAGATCACCAACGCCATGATAAGGATTCACAACAGCCTCCTTCGGCACAGGCTGGACCACTTTAGGAGACGGTATCCGTACGCAGTGATAGCCTACGCAGACACCTACGCTGCTTATGAGGCGATACTGAGCAATTACCAGGAGTACCATTTCCGGGAGCCGTTCAAGGCCTGCTGTGGCTCCCATGAAGATGGAGCTTTCGACTTCGACATCCATTGCCTTTGTGGGTCTTCAGGGTCAACCACTTGCCAAGACTCCAGCACCTACATGAGCTGGGACGGTATTCATTTCACGGACGCCATGAATGGACGACTCACTGACCTTTTCCTCAACAAGGGTTATTGCCAACCGTCGTTTGAGGACCTCGCGAGGAAGAAAAGGGGCATCTAGAAAAAAGAAGCTCGTCAGGGCTGTTTGGTGCCTTTATGATTATGTTACGTTAGAGAAAGCTCCGGATGAGTAATATACATTCAGAGAGCGTAATAGAGAGTTCACCTTTTGTTATTTGGGATTGTTCCCTGTTTTTTTTTTCAATCACTTCTTCCTTTCTTTCCCACCTTCGATGGGACTAATAAATCCTTGACCAGGTTTAGTACTGTAAGTTAAATTAGTTTGCTTATGGTTCGTCATGTTTTCCTACTTTAAAATGCATACGGAGATATATACAATCGGAGTTTTCTATTTCATGATCTGAGATATATGCATAACTCGGTAGAAATTACTTTGAACAACATGCCTTTCCTATGATTCTATCCGTGGAATATTGGTGTCGTTTCTGTGGAAAACTGCATAAGTTCTGTCGTTCCTGTGGAAAACTACATAAGTTCTCTCGTCATTCAACATAAAATAACGACATGTCGTTTGTTGTCTTCCAGTTTGCTTCGCATAATGGTTTGATATATATATATATTGTCGTTTGAGCTGTAAAAAATTAAGATTCCTATCTTCTTGAGCTTTATCGTTTAACATATGTATACATATAGTTGGGAACGACACGCCGTTTGTTATTTAGCATAAAGCCATAAACAGCATCACATGCCTTCTAAAACACCAAATTTGTCACTCAATTTAGCATATTGACAAAATCGAGTCATAAACCTTGAAATTGTGGCAGATATGCTCATATATAAGACTCAGAGAAATAAGCTAATGCCGATTCATTGATTCAATAGAAAACAAGAGTTAATGTTACCTCAGGGACTGTAGGACCCATCGGTGCGGATGATCACATAAGGTTGCTGAAAGCACGGGAATAAGGCAACGCAAAATGTGAGGCTAAAGTAGCTTAGAGTATTTCAGGTAAAGGCTTAACCGTAATCTCATCTTTTCATGGCTATATATAGAGTTACAATTTTCCAGACAAAACAGAAAGTAAAGAGAGATGACTATGATAAGAATCAACTACCACACGAGAACAAGTTTCAGCAATAACTTGGTCTCATCAGCATTATTCAACTAAATGCATTTTTCCCTTTTGGGACTAAATTTATAAATTTAAAGGTGCTTGCTCATGGAATTGAAGCAAGTTTGTACAGGAAATGAGAGCCTTTATAAATTACTAAAGAAGGTGCCTCGCACTGGTACATAAAAACTCAACAAGCATACTATGGTAGCAGTTATTTTTTTCTGAAAGAATCCGAGAGAACTTTCCTTACCAGACTCTATTTACATTTGAGGGTCGGCATATTCTGACTGTACACCATCTTCATTTTTCTTCCAATCATATTAGATATTCGTAATATACTAAGAAAAGGGCATCTGGGTGAACTTTTGGCAGGCTGTTGATGTAGAGGTAGAAACGCAACAATTCCTCCTGTGAAACCGTTTCGTTGTCGACAACATCGTCGTTACAAGTGAGCACCCATAAGTCTTCTGAATTAACCCTCTTTATATTACCACGACAAAAGGGGCAGGATTCTGACTTTGTGCTCCTGTAAGGATTTGAAAACCAATCCCTATGAGTGTTTCACAAGAACCACTCTCTACAACATCCAATACCAATTTATTTAAGAAAGGAAAAAAGCATTAGACACAAAATAGATCTAACAAGATAGCATTTACTTACCAATTGCGGTAGCATTTGATGCACATTGCGTGGCAGCAATTGGGCAAGACCATTTTGGTGCAAGGCTCCAAGCAAATTCCACACTCATCTTCTCTCTCCATGTCAACATTAGTAAGACCAGCTTCTGCTTTTATCCTCTTCTTCTTTCCTGAAATCTCAATGCTTAGACGCCCCTTTTTAGCATCATCCAAATCCCCCAAGTCAGCGTGGAGCCGCTGAAGATATGGCAATATAACAGCTGAAGTTCAGTTTTTTAATGAAACAAACAGAGTCAGAATTACTTAACCAAGCAAAACTGATAGATAATCATTGAATATAAATGACATGTTTGAGGGGGGAAAAAAAAAAAGGAAACTTGACATACCATAGAAGTCCCTAATGCTAGCCTTTCTTCCATGTGCAGAAACTTTTGGCCTCCCGTCTGTATATACCTGTTTTAAATAAAGCAGCAATCAATGATAAAATTGTATACCAGTTCAAATTATACAGACAACAAAAACCAAACTTTCCAAAATGGTCACTGCAAGCAAGAGTTATTGAGACTTAACCAACCTTGTAAACAATTATGTGGAAAAAATTTAGGTATCTTGGTAGTAGGCATGTGCAAGAGCAATCCAGCCATTGTAACAAAATTAGAAAGAGGGGAGCCCAGTTATTGTAAACCAATTTCATTTGGAGACAAGCACCACCCTTGGCTCTTGGAATTGAAGCAGCACTAAGCATAGGACAAACCAAATTCATCAACACTACTATAACAAAAAGTTCAAAGCAGTATCCATCTTTACAATCGCAGGCTAAGAATTCAATTAATGACTCAACCAAAAAAGATTCAATATACTTTTTCTTCCAATAGAAAGAAGAAAGGAGACCCAATAATGAGTCGTATAAAATCCCAAATGGGGATTTTTTTTTTCCTTAACATACTTAAAAGTTTAAGTACACAAACATAGATTATAAACCAAACTGGCAAATGGGTTCTGCTTTTTTCCTTTCCATTCTTTAAAAAAATAAATAATAAAATCACTTTTTCCACATTCAAACAGCAGATTATGATGATGATCATGATTATAATCAAAATAAACAAAACCCATTAGACAAAAACTAAAACAGGACAAACTGAAACAGAAAACTAGGTAACCAGTAAATTGATCAAAAGAGTTAGAAAACAGAAAACAGAACCCACAGAGCATTGGCATGCTGTATATCAGACTCCAAAACCTTCAAGGACTCCTCACCAGAAGACCTAGCTAGCTGGTAATACATCATCTCCATCACCTTCTCTCTTATCGGTACCAAAGGAACAAGAAAGAAGAAGAGCCCAACTCTCTCCTCAGGCTCCCCAGTAGAACAAACCACTAAGTTTTGCTTTGCTTTGCTTTTTTTTTTTTCCCCTTCTTTTTCCTTTTCTATCTTCTTTTACTAAAGGAGAACCTAACCTAAGCAAAACCAAAGGCAAGTATGTAGAAAAGGCAGAGAGAGACAAAGGGCATCGCTTTTTGTGAGTTGAGACGGCTCTGAAAGACTCTGTTTTTCGGTCTTTGCTTGCTTTATACGGTCAGAAAAATGATACGTATAAGAAAAAAATGGGCTCTTTTATGAATGATGAAGAGAGAAGCTTGTATTTGTTAGGATGCCCTCATTTTAATATCTTGTTCTTATCATAATCTTGCTTTTGCAGTTTGGTTTCCTTTAAATATTGCCAAACTGTCCTTTTATGCTGCGCTTTATTTGACATTAAAACTGGGTCACACTATTTTTTTTTCCCATTGAAATGAGAATGCATACAATTATTAAACATTATAAATTTTATGACCTGTAAGAATTTATTTTATTTGATTTTTAGCTTACTTATAATTTATGGGAAATTCTTTATTTTACAAACTGTTTTTGATGAATTATTTAATGTGGTGGGTTTAAGAGTATGTAACTAACTCGTATACAATACCATCATCCCTATTGATCATAGGGACTTTAAGGGTTTTGGTCAAATGGTTGAACGTTTCTGGTGAAGGCTCTTAAAGGAAAACATTATAAAATTATTATGTAGAATATTATTTGGGTGACAGTTGGTTTTTTGATACTAAGAAATCGATTAGGATTAGGTCAAATTAATTTAATTATGTCCTTCCCATAAAAAATTAATTATGTTCTTAAATGTGGTGCGGTCATGTTTATATGGTTTTTGCCTTTTCAATATGGATTCTTTTCAATATGGATTCGTTTCTATCATGCATGTATAATTGTTTTATAGCATGTATATACAGACGACGTTTCAACGGAATACTTTAATTTAGGTCATTAGATTTTAATCTAATGGTTAAAAAAATTTAATTAATATGTACATAGAAAGTTGAAAGTTATTTATGATTAAAAATATTGACAACTTGTTTATGACTTATGAATTGGACATTTGTTTTCAATCATCTTTCCATTATTTGTTTTGTTTTTATTCTCATTCCATGTTTGATAATGATTTGATAATTATTGATTAAAATATTACTTTTGTATTTTTTTTATTAACTATCAAATGTGTTAATAGTCATCACTCACATTCTTTCTCCTTTTTTTTTCTTTCATTTTACTTGTTTTATAAAAAATTACTTTTTAATAAAACAATCAACTATTTTTTTATTAATGATTTGATTTTATTGATTAAAATATTATTTTTTGCATATTTTTCATTTTTTTAATCAACTAACGTGAGTTTTTTTCATGATTAACGTGTATTTGGTCCCAAAAAAAATAACTAACTAACCGTTTATTAGATAAAAAAAATGAAAATGTGCATATTCCAAAAAAATAAAAAAAAATACCAAACTATGTATCTCAAAAAATATTATCAAAACACTTTCAAAAAAAAATAACCATATATATCAAAATATTAAATACTAATAATTTTGATTAAAAAAATTTCTTAAAAAACCATTCCAAATTATTTTCCTCAAAAAATCATTCCCAAATCTTATTCCTAACTCAATGGAAAGAGGATTCTCTAAAAAAATTGGAATAAAAATGGTTGTAGGTAACAATGACTTATTATTGCAAGTCATTTTCAACTTGATCAAAGTACTCATTCATAGAGTAGAAACAAAAAACTCTATTGAAACATGACCTATATATATGTATAATTTTCTAGTGCATCTCCTTTCAATAAATAAGAAATTTGTTTATATATAAAAAAAAAAGAGAAATTTGTTAGAAAGAATATTCTATATTTAAAAAAAAATTATAAAACACACATATTGTATTCAACCTCTATTTTCCAACAGCCATATTACCTATTTAAACAAAATAAACAAATAAATAGATGAAATTTTATTGCTGTTGTTTATTGAACCAACTAAGAGTAAAGCTAAAAGCTTTGTTCAACAATACCATATGGTGTCTAAAAGAAAATGTCCTGATAGCTTGGGACAATTACTCTACACCTTTAAGTTTAATTAGGGAAAGAAATAGGCCATATTTGTAACTTAGAAATTTCCTATAATTAAAGCATTTCAAATGGGTTATTATCGAAAAAAATCTTGAGTTTTTTAATTTTAGGCAAAAAAAAACTGAATATACGACTATAAAATCGAATCAAATTAATTTACAAAATAAGTCAAATGACTCATTTTTTTTTAGTGTATATTGTCATGTATAACTATGTTAGGTTGCTATTTACATTAAAAAACATCTTAATTGGGCAAAAATTATCTCATTCTATATTGAAAATATTGACGATTTTAGTTAAAATAAATTTTAAAAATAGTTCATAAGTATAGAATACTTAAAAAATAAAGTTGTTTCTTAATCATGTAATATATTCGTTAATTAAATATCTATTTTGGATTTAATTTGATTGGATTTTAAAATCTCAAGTTTATATTTTAAAAATCCAAAATTTTTATTATTAGAATTAAAAAAATTCAAAATTTTATTTGATATAACGAAATATTTAAGATTTATTTTTGCTAAATAATTTAGTACGAGTCCTATATGTAGGTTATATAACGAAATATTTAAGATTTATTTTTGCTAAATAATTTAGTACGAGTCCTATATGTAGGTTAAATAATTTAGTATAAGTCCTATATGTAGGTTCCATAGGTAGGGACCTCGCCCACTAGGTATAAGTACCATGTTTGTTTTTGTTTTTTTTTCCATTGAATTAAAATGCTCTAGGCACCATGCTACGCAAAACAAAAGCAATTTTTCTAAAAGAAAGGACTAAAACAAAGTAGCAAAGCATCTAATGCCATTTATCAAATTCATTGAACAAGTAAAGCCTAAAACCCACAACGTCATGAAGTATGAAATAATTGTCACCATTAATCAAAGTTTTGTTTATTTTTTATTCTTTATTTATCATAATCTCACCCCAATAGGCTATAGTTGTTCTTCTATTGACGGTCATTGTTGACAGCTTTCTTTCAAATGTTTTTCCTTTTTTTTTTTTAAAACACCATTGTTGGCTGACCTTTGAAAATAATGTACAACTTTGAAAAGTTCATATTCAGTACGGAANCAGTATAATTCTAAGAGGGGGTGATTGTACGATCAGTATAATTCTAAGATTTATTATAAAATAATTTCGTGTTTAACCTTTAAACTGCAAAGTTGACCACATTATCTAATTATGCAATTTGACTGTTTTGGGTTCGTTGATTTCGACCGAATGATATGGATCTAATCTCTCTGGTATTTTTTTGTTTTGAAACTTTGTCTTTTAACATATATATATATATATATATATATATATATTAGGCATAATATTCTTCATATTTTGAATGATTTTTTAATTAAAGTTTGTGTTTGTTTATATATCAAATCAATTGTATTATTGTAAATTTTCTGTTGCAATGGAAATGTTTGTTGATCATCTTTGGGGTTTATTTGCTCTTTATGTGATTTAAGTTTTTTATTTGAGCTTAGATTTTTTTATTTGGGCTTCGATTCCTATATATGGTTGTTTCTATGTTTTGGGTTTTTGCTTAGGCTTTGATTTCTAGATATTGGGTTTTTATCTTTTGGGTGCAATTTTTGTTAACGGGATGATTGGACTATTTTTCTGTTGGGCTTTGTGGCTTTAAGATTGGACTTAGTTTTTTAGTTATTTTGGTTGGACTTTTTTGGTTATATAGTGAGTTTTATTTTGTTAATTATTTTATTTATTTAATTTCTTTGTAATATCGTGATATTGCAATTTTTTATTTTTTGTTGTAATTCTTAATAGAAATCTATAGATGATGTATGTGTGTATATATGTATTCATTTTGAAATTTTTTATATGTGTATTAGATTTCTAGAATATTTGTTAGAGCATTGTCAGAATATTTTCTATTTTTTAATCATTTTTGCTTGATATTTCTTATCTTTTTTAGATTTTTTTGATAGTAACGATGATGTATCTTTTAGCTATTGATGATCTGTTTAATTGTATTTATGATTTCAGTCTCATTCATACAAGTTCATTTAATATTGTTATGATATTTTTCTATTATTTACGTTAGAAAAAAAAAAGCAAAAAAAATTAAAAATATTTGAAAATAGAGAAGAAAATTAAGGAAATGATTTTTTAGAATATATTTTTGGATTTTTTCAAATATTTTTATGAGATATTTGCTCTTTTTCTTATCTATTTATCTTAGATGTTCCTATTGAGTGAGTTTCTGACTTTCTTTATTAAATATATTTATTTATATTATATGTACATTTTGGATATTGTCATGTGTAAAGTTTATTTTTTTAATATATTTTTATTTTCTTTATTGTTGTCGTAGTATAAATACTTAAAATATTTACTATTAGTTATACCTTGTTTACTCCTAGTTTTATCCCTGTTTACTGTTATCCTCATCCTTGTTTACTGCTATCTTCATCTATATTCATAATTTACTCAGCTTGCATTTATCCTCCTTCATTGAATTTATTGTACTCTTATTTCATTCTCTATTCTCTATATATCGTCTACAATTCTATAGTTGGTTTGAAAAGACTTTTTTAGAAATAATTCAGGTATCATTATCTTTTACTATGTTCTTTTATCTTCTTATTATTTTTTCTTCGTTCAAGTTATAATTATACTTTATTTTATTTTGTTAAATCATTATAGATATGCTTTCTTCTTTTATTCATTTATATCTGTTTTATGTTTAATTTATATACTGTTAAAGCATTTACTTCTTGGCTGTTGCATTTAATATTATGTATTGTTCAAATGTCTTATTAAATTCTGCTCCCTTTGAATTTAGTTATATGCCTTTAGTTTATCGATTAATATACATTGTTTGTTCCGCCTTTATTCTATTTAGATGTTTATACCTTTTTATATTGGATAGTTTAAATTAATTAGATATTTCTTTTGATATTTCTGTGTTTAATATATTTTTGGTATTTGTCTTTTCCTTAGGTCTTTCTATCCAGTCTCTGATTTTATTCCCTTTTGTCTCTGTTAAATGTATCTGTGTATTTTGTAAAGTATTTCTATTTCTTCTTATATTTGTTTTTCTCTAAACTATTTTTGTTTATTCTTTCTTTTTTCTTCCCCCTTTTATTTAATACTATTGTACTCATTTTCGAGTATATTTTATATATATTTGGTGATGATGATCATATTTTTCTTATCATATGGATTAACTTGTTACCTGTCCAAAATATTGCCGTGTACGATGGGTATTATTATTGTATAATAAACTTGGTTTACACATATGGCCAAATTTTATGACTCTGCCTTTAGACTATTCTGGAAAGTAGATGTTAGGTGAGGGTTCTTTAGATAATTTTATATTGGATATGTATTGTAAATTTATTCTTACAGTTTTGCCTTTAAGATTACTTTTGGTGTTTATGAGCGAGTATTATTATTTGGTCTTTTCACTTTTACATTTTTTGTGATTTGACTAAATTACTTTGTTTTCCTTATATTCGGGTCAGGGATTTGGTCCGGCTTTTTAGTCATTTTACTTACCCTTTTGTCCTTCTATTAGATATCCACTTATCAAGCCTTTGATCTATTTTGATATTTATCTATCTACCATCCAATTTTTTAAACCATTATTCACTTGGTAGTTTTTGGGCAGTCTTATATGACAATCCTATGATTTTTTTTTGGTTACTCAGTTAATATAATATACATGGCATATTTTTTTTTCATATATAGATAATATTTCATGTATTTATCTAATTACTAGAAATGTTTTACTCTTTCTATGAAAAAAAGCGATTTCTCAGGCAGTTAGATAAACATCTGAAAATATATTCTCTCATAAATTTGTCATATATTGATGATACCCTAATATATCTAAGTGAAATATTATATACATTTGTGCACTTATTTAAAAATATTTTATATTTATATATTATGTAATTATATTGGGTATAAAAATTAGTTATATTTGATTGGCGAACAATTTTGCTACTTTCATTTACTGCTTTCGTTGATACAGATAAGGATAAAATTTTAATTATAGACAGAGGCAAGGAAAAAATAAAAGAAGACTATAATCTATTTAGTTGTATAATTATTATAAATATCTTATTCTGATTATGTACTTAATTTTGTATTCATTAAATGAATGATTTAATACTTTGTATAATTAAATTGAAGGACTTTTATTTTTTATATAATCAAGGTATTGCATTTGAAGTATGATTGCAACGATATTGAATAACAATATGAAAATGTCAATAGTTTAGTTAATTCATATTCTTAATCATATAATTAGAGTATGCAATTTTAATTTTTTTTTAAAAGACAAAAAAAGACCATATTAGGAATCTAGAAAGAAAGTAGAATAAGATTTAATAATATAAAAATTCTCAACAAATATATGTTAGCCCTAGCATTTGATTATCATCATTTTGGATAATAAAATACAAATATCACTGACTGAAATAATTAATATGTCGAACTATGTATACATGAAAGACACAATTTCAATTGGAAAAAAGATACAATAACAGTGATATTAGAAAAGTAGCAAAAAGGTGATATTAGTAGCATATTTTAAATAAATAATATACATTCGTAACTCAATTATTTTATATATAAATAACGATGTTATGTTATCCCATGAGTTTTTTTAATAAGGAAATATCAGCATAATAACATATTTTTTTCATTCTTTTAATTTGATAACTAATAGAATAATGTCAGAAAACTTTTCCTCATCAAGATATCAGCATAAACTTCGTTATCATCGTCTTCCAAATGAAGACTTTGAATTTAATCATGATGATAATTCAGATCATCAATGTGGGGACACTACTATGATATTAAAAAATTCTCATTGATCAAGGTTTCTCCCGATATCAAACTTCACAAAATTTGAAAAATATTCCCTTTACTCAACAGAATTATCGGCCTCTACTAATTCCAACATACAGAGTAATTTCTTTACACCTTATGCAAGAATAAAAAAATATTATTATAAATTAAATCCTTTATATATTTTTTCACTTTTAACTTCTATTCAATACCATGTTACAAGTGATATTAACAAATATCACGATCGTAGAAATTGTTCTTGCATCTGTAAATTGGTACATCTTTTTGGTTTGATGAGTCTATGAAAAAAGGACTTATCCACCAAAATATAATTTATGTCGTAAAGATAGAAAAGTTAAACTTCCCATAATAAAAAATCCTCCTTCAATATTAGATTAATTACTTAATTATCATGGAAGACCCATAAGTACACATTACTGAAAAAATATCTGAAATTTTAATTCTATGTTTGCTTTCACATCTTTTAGAAAAAATATAGAAGAAAATATAAAAAATTCAGATGGTCCATATATTTTCAAAATTAGTGGTCAAGTACATCATCTTATGGTATCATTATTACCAACGAATAATAATCCTCCAAGATTTTTTCAATTATATATATGACACAAAAAATAAAACTAAAAATCGAATGTCAATATTTTCATTCGATGATGCTTCAAAAGAATTAACAAAATTAATTGTTGAAAGCTTAATTAAAACACTTGATGAAAATAATAAATTAGTAAAGCTTTTTCGCATGGTTAAAAATAGATATAATGAAAACGAAATCCCATCCATGAAATTAAGACTGATAGGACGGCGATCAACAGATAATAATCAGTATGAATTACCTACTTCAAATGATATAGGAGGTTTAATTGTTGGAGATATTAGTGAATATGAAAAAGGAACAAAATTATAATTCAAGATAAAATATATAATTTACAAAGAATCACAAAATTATATCCATTTTATATGGCCTTACAATATTCACTCATATTTTCATACAAAGAAAATGGTTATAGAATTGATTTAAATTGGAATTAAATAGACTGCAAAAATGACCTTCAAGAAATAGAATACCTATGAGATCACTCTATTGCTATCAATTACAATAATGTAAAAATGTAAATAATATTTTATTCAAAAGTGGAAAACTTTTTCAATAATATGTAATTGATGCATATACTTCCGTTGAAGAAGATCGATTGAATTATGTCAGAAAAAATCAAAACAATCTAAGATCTGAAATTTATCAAGGCGGTCAAGACGCTATTACAAGAGAAGACACAGATACTAGAGCAATTAGCAAAAGAATTATTCTTCTATCTAGTCATACTGAAAGTTCTAGATATATGATCCAGAATTATTAAGATTGACAATATGTAGACAATATGGAAATCCTGACTTATTCATAATATTTTTATGTAATCCTAAATAGCATGAAATTACATGTGTTTTGAATAAAATTCTTGGCCAAAGACTTGAAGATAGACTAGATATAATTACAAGAATTTAAAAAAAAAAACTAGATCAATTTTCATATACTATTAAAACTTACAAAATTTTGAGTACAATTATTGCAAGTAAGAACATATTATTTAATTTAATAAAAAATTATACAAAAAATAATAATTCTTATCTTGTTTTTAAAAAAAAAAGACTAACACCTTTTATTTTGTTATGTAGATTTATACATTGTTGAATTCCAAAAGCATGGCCTACCTCATTATCATTTTTTATTTTAGTTATATTCTAATGAAAAATTATCTGAACTATCATAAATATATAATTTTTTCTCAACTAAAATACTTGATCCTGAAAAAAAAAATCCACGAGAATATAACATCATAGTAGAATTTATGATGCATAGACCATGTGGTGCTGCTGAAACAAATATTCCATGCATGAAAAACTCAGTTTGTTCAAATAAAATTCCTTAAACAATTTTAAAATGAAACAACCATGAAAGAAAATGGATTTATCAAGTATAAACATAGAAATATAATATTTTATTTACAAAAATAATGTAGTAAATTAGATAACAGATTTGTAGTTCCTTATAACAAAGATTTATGCTTAAAATTCCACGCCCACATAAATGTCGAAATATGTTCACAATCTATATTAATAAAATATTTATTTAAATATTTAACAAAAGGTCTAGATAGAATAAGAACAATAATAGAAGATAATATATGGACAGAATGCTCTGGACAAACTATTTATAAAGAAATAGATGAAATAAAAAACTGTATTAACTGCCGATATATAACACCATATAAAGCTATGTAGAGATTATACAAATATCCCATACATCAGAGAAATCCAGCAGTACAAAAATTAGCAGTTCATTTACCAGTTATGCAAAACATAATATTCCATTCAAATCAATGTCTAGGCAATATAATTAGACAACCATGAATCTAAAGAACAATTTTGACAGAATAGATGGAAATTAATACAATTATTATAGAAACCAGACAACTTTCCTATATATAATTTCCCACTAAATGGGTATGAAATAATAAAGACAAAATTCGAGACTCCTAGAAAATCAGGATACTCAATTGGATGAACTTTTGATATCCATCTAAATTCTAGATAATTATATTATCTAAAATTATTATTAAATCATTAAAAAGATGTAATAAGCTTTGAATCTATAAGAACTATTAATGGTATTACATATTTAACAAATCAGACAACATGTAATGTACTAAGTTTATTAGGAGATGATAAAGAATAGATTGAATTAATATTAGAAGCATGATTTTGGTCAACACCGCATCAATTGTGACAATTATTTACTATAATTTTATTATTTTGTAATGTAAATAATCCAACAATATTACTAGAAAATCACTGGAAGCTTATGGCAGAAAATATTCTACATAGAATCAAAATCTTATTTAATATTCTAAACTTTCAAATTCCTGAAAATAAACTATACAATTATGTACTATATGAATTAGAAAAGTAATTAAATTTAAATTCATTAACTCTAACGAATTTCAACTTACTATTACCAACTGGAACATTAATTGATGACTTAAATAACAAACTCTTGCGAGAAGAATTAGATTATAATATAAATAAATTAAGACAAGAATACATTATTTAAAAAAAAAACTTAAATAATGAACATTGTTATATCTATGAACAAATTATAGAATCATTAAACAATAAAAGAACAAGATTTATTCTTTATTTATGGACATGGAGATACCGAAAAAACTTATCTATGGAGTACTATTATTACAAAAATCAGATCAAATAATAGAATCATTTTAGCTATCGCATCTTCTGTAACAGCTACATTATTATTACTTGAAGATAGAACCGCATATTTAAGATTCCGAATATCCTTATTAACTGATAAATTTTCTACCTGTCACGTCAAAAAAGGAACTCAATTAGAAAAATTAATTGAAAAAACATCATTAATATTATGGGACGAGGCACCAATGAATAACAAGCATTGTTTCGAAACTTTAGACAAAACATTACAAGATTTAAAAGATAATTTTGACCAATCTTTTGGTGGAATGACAATTATATTAGGCGATGATTTCTGACAAATTTTGTCTATTATACCTGTTGGAACAAAAGAAGACATAATAAATGCGAGCATAAATAATTCTTATCTATGGCCATATTTTAAATTATTGTCTCTAACAGAAAACATGAGATTAAAAAATCCTAACACAATAGAACAAGAAAGAAAAGAAATTTCAAAATTTTCAAAATGGATATTAAATGTTGGAAATGGTACCGCAAAAGGAATAAAACATCTTGAAAATGAAAATGTAACATGAATTAAAATACCGGAGAAATATATAATACAATACGAATCAAATCCAATTGAGAAAATTTTGAAATTAATATACGACAACTTTGAAATTTTTTTTAATAACATCAATTATACAGGACATAGAGCAATAATAACCCCAAAAAATAATATAGCTGATGATATAAATAAATATATGTTATCATTAATAGCAAACGAATCAAAGATTTATTACAGTTATGATACAATAATAGCTTCAATTGAAAACATTGATGAATTTAATTTATTATATCTTCAAGAATTTTACATAATTTAAATTTGAATGGTATACCACCGCATGAATTAAATCTTAAAATTGGAACTCCAATAATATTATTGCGGAAATTAAACCAATCAATGAAATTATGCAATGGAATAAAACTTATCATCACACAATTAACAAATACAATTATAGAAGGTCAAATTATAAGTTCAGATAATAAAAATGAAAAAGTATATATTCCAAAAATAGAAATGATTGTTAATGAATCCAAATGGCCATTCACCTTAAAAAGGCGTCAGTTCTTTGTAAAAACTGTTATACAATGATAATAAATAAAAACCAAGGACAATTACTAAATAAAGTAGCCATTTAATTAGAAAATAAAATTTTTACACATGGTCAATTATATATAGCTTTATCACGAGTAACAACTCCTAAAGGGCTATATACTAATAAATGAATCCATCAATAAATACCCAACTCATATTAAAAATATAATTTATAATAAAATTTTGCATAATATTATATAACTATAAAAATTACATTATTAATTGAGCATTATAAAAATGTCATATTAATATAGATTTATATTTATATTTCTTAATATTTTATATACAAATTTCATGTTATTAAATTTTTTTCCAAATGGCAACACTATGCGATCTCTCAAGCCAAATGAAATTTACTGAATGATTGAAACTTGCATCATCAGACTCTAGCACAATAATGATTACACAACTAGATGTCTAGTAAGTCTAGATTGTATTTTAGTTGATCAAGAAGTAAAAATAATAATATTAGATTACCTTATATCATACTACATTATATCATATCATAATTTACTATAATTAATACATATAGCATTGTACAATACTATGTAATAATTAAATAGTTTTTTCTAAAACGCAGCACGAAGCAATCCACGGAACAATAAAAGCTCGAGATGCTGATCATATTTTATAACAAATAACTGTCGGACAAGTATATCGAATCAATAATTTTAATGTCGCACCAAACAAACCGAGATAAAAAGTTGTTCCCTATACTATGATGCTTCAGTTTGCCAGAACAACGTCCTTTGCTCCAATAACAGTCTTAACAACAAATATTCTAATGCATAAATTCTATTTCATAGATTTTAATCAACTACTTACAAGAATAGATATCAATGACATCTTATTAGGTATTACTAATTACAATATTATTTCCTAATTAACACGTACTAACAATTATTTAAATTTTCTTATATTAATTCTTCTTTTTCTTATAATAGATGTTATAAGAATGTTAATAGAAATACAAGACTTAGAAGAGACAAGAATCACGGAAAGAATGACACCAAGGTGAACGTTGATAATACAAAACATCGGATAAGTAATTCATTTATTATTAACATTCACATATTAAAAAAATAATATTTTGATCATACTTTAATATTGTTTTGTCTAAAATATAGGAGTGAAAAACTACAAATCACTTTATGGGGTGAAACTACAAAAAAATTTAATACAGATATTATAAATACTATGGAGGAACCAGTCATAACTATCTTTGCATCTATGACGGTAAAACAATATCTAGGTAACTAATAACTATATTTTACCTTTATATATAAATTACTCATTTATTTAAAATTATATATTAACTAATATAAACTTTTGTGTCGAACAAGAAATATATATATTGCAAGTACAGGTACAACAATATATTATATGAACATAGACATACTAGAAGCTAATGTATTAAAAATAAGGTAATAATTATCTTTTATACTTTTTTGAATTAAAAAAAACTTATTATATTTATCTTAATTAAATATTGATATTTTTCTTATTAATTTATTACTCAAGTTTCAATACACAACACAATATATGGAATTCCTTCTAAGAGAAAAACAACCACTAGAGTAGCAAAATTTGTAAAACAAAAAAACAATTGTATAACTAAATGAACTGGATCAACTAAATCAACAGGTTAACATAAATACAATAATATTAATAAAAATATCATTCAAGATTAGAACTTAAACTAATATCAAATATTTTTTTTTACCTTTAGAGAATCAATTTTACGGTGAAAGTGACAATATTTAAATTTGAAATACATCAAGGGTAGTACTATAATTTTTACCACCAATGTTCAAGACAAATCTATAAAGCAGGAAGTAGATGGTGTGTGACACACATGATCAACTAACATCAATCCCAACTCCATAGTAGAATATATAATTAAATAATTTATATCAATAATTCTTTAATTAGTCCACTTATAAAAAAAATAGTTTATAAAACAAAACATTAAGCAAAATATTTATGTTTATTTTTTATACTAAATTCTTCTTTCACATTATTGTTTCAACAGGTATAAATTAAATACCAAAATTCAAGATGAAACGCGATTCACTCTCATCACAATATTTAGGAAAGCAATTCAAATTTTGATTAAAAAAAACATGCTCGGTATTAAAAATAAAGAAAAGTTACACTGATCTAACAATATTATCACCAATAATTGAGCAATTGTACGGACAATCAAATGTATTTCAAGTTTATTTTAGAATAAGAGGAACTTTAATTGACACAATCGTGTCAAATATATTTGGTAACAATGAATCCATCACATTGCCACTTCCAGCACCACCAATCATTGCCGAAACAAAAGTAGTACTAGTTATATCGCTTGATCCAAAAAAATTACAGAAAAGTAAAATACCACTATCAATTTACACTTAATCTTAAAAAATATATAATATATAATCCATCGTTTAAATAATAATATTTTATTTTATTTTGCATTTCAGATCAAAAACAACATTAACAGAAGTATCAAGGAAGTAAAAACTCATCGGGTAATTAATTTAATTATATAAAAAAATAAATACCTCATACCTTAACAACAAAAACTTATTATTTTTCTTAAAAGAATAATTTAATCTAATGTTTTTTTTTTCTAAGCAACAAAAGAACGAAAAACAAAAACTATGAATCTAATTATTAATCTATTTCAATATAAAAGTATTTTGTAATATTTTGAACAACATCTTATTATATCTTAGGCAAATATCTTTATATTGTAAAATATTATTAAGGATTATAACTAATATAATAATTATTTTATTACTAACTTATTACACTCTGTATATATTCCGCGGCAAATGTTAAAAAACTCGTATTCTTCTAAACTGCAACTTGAGACAAAGGCTACGTGCCCACCTCAACAAGCAAACAAAACCTTAGCATTTTTGTTGGTTCATATACATATTGTGCCATCTAACACAAGAAGTATCAAAAAGTTGCACTTTACTTTTTTGGTATGACCATTTTGTAGTCTTAGAACCAAAACGGTATCCACAGACATTCATGACTGCATGTGTTACTTTGATGATCTGTATAGTCTTCAGATAGCATACAATTCAGAATTATCTTGCAGAGGGTACTAAGCAGGCATTTGACAAGTCAGGAGGCTCTATTTCGAGAAAGCTTGACAGCAAAGTTTTCCGGGCAGACTGCGTTTTTGAACCACATGGAGATAGTTTTGGGTTGCCTTCAATGCCTTTCTCAATCTTGATAGCATCTTGTATGGCAAGAATTATTTCCTGCATTCTTGGCCTGCAAACTCCTTGCTGTTCAACACACTGGATGGCAACTTCTGCGATTCTCCATATGGACTCGATCTTGACATTCCCTGCTAGAAATGGATCAATGATGCTTATCACATCCCCCTTTCGAACTAAGGATCTTGCCTGCAAAGGAAAAGATATCGAGTTGTAAAAACTCGAATTTCCAATCGAAATCAAAGTTACACGCTGTTATTTTACTATGAACAAAGCGCACGATCACGTCAACTGTCTTGGATATGAGCTAAGGATTATCTAGTTTTATGTCTTTTCTTTTTCCTCATCAATGTCCCACCAAAAACATTACAGAGCAAATCAAAGAAAGGATATTCCTATCCTGCAATAATTAAACTACCTGCACTGTCGAAGAGTTCCAAACTAAAACTCGGCCTTTTCATCATCTGTCCATTGTTTAATGTTATTTTTGTTTTGTATAGGAAATATT
The DNA here is from genome assembly GCA_002914805.1 of Parasponia andersonii. NCBI lineage: Eukaryota > Viridiplantae > Streptophyta > Magnoliopsida > Rosales > Cannabaceae > Trema > Trema andersonii. The sequence goes on from JXTB01000394.1 coordinate 384,274, forward strand.
CTCATTAAAAAATGAGCACAAATAACAAACAACAGAGAAGCCCAGAAAGAATGGGATCTGGGGTCATCCCAATTAGTTAGAGAGCTGGGATTTTGGGGGCAAAGCCAAATGGTCTGTTTTCTCTTTATCCATCCAAATCCACTTTCCAGATAGCTTTTTCCCAGGACAAGTATCATGTACTTGCTGATGCTTACTTTTCTCATGCTGTGTTCTGGCTATGATTGCTGTCTGTGGAACTAATTCATGTCTTCTTGTGTTTGTTATGTTAGTACGGCATTTGGAAGTTATACAACTCATAGGTATGTACTTGAAGAAACTCAAAAGCAAAGAAACAACAGGCTTCTCTACCATGATTCTGCCGCATATTTTTCTCTTACACAGCTTAGGCTTGGATAAGACTCAATTATTTTTCTCGATCACCAAATTAAATTACCAAATACTCTTCCATTCTCATTAAGATGCTATTATGTTCAAGTTGACTTAGATTTCCGTTGATTTTTTTCTTCTTCTTCTTTTTTTTTTTTTTTTAAATCAAAGTTTTTCGCTAAGCCTATGCTGACTTAAACTAAAGCAAAGTCTCCTAAAAGGGCAGTGATATCAAAGTTTGGCAATATATGACTGAAAGTAGTCCATACCCAGTGAACAATGTTCAGTTCAGCTCCATAGTCTTCTTGTGAGACGGGCTTTCTTCCTGATATCAGTTCAAGTAACACAACCCCAAAACTGTAGACGTCACTCTTTTCTGTCAACTGCTGACAAGCATAGTACCTGAATTGGAGTATAGACATAATTAGCTTAAGCAAATGCTGGAGACAACCTATCATCAATTGTATGTAAATGATAAAATATGACTTACTCGGGATCCAGGTAGCCTACGGTTCCTCTTGCCACACTTGATATATGAGTTAAATCTTCCTCAGCTTGCCTTGACAGTCCAAAATCTGACACTTTGGCTCTCATATTGATGTCTAGGAGAATATTGCTTGTTTTCACATCCCGGTGGATGATACTGGGGTTGCATCCAGTGTGTAAATACTCGAGACCTACAGACACCTAAATTTTCTTTATAGAATCAACTTAAGAGAGAGAAGCATGAAAAGATCAGCCAGAAGTTCTATATTAAACCTTTAGCTGCATCTTCTGCTATTCGAAGGCGAACAAGCCAGTCTAAGCGCTTCTGATCAGTACAACCTGTCAAGAAATGATTTCATGGAAGTTGATGAAACTGTTTTTGTGATCAGGGAGATGGAAAGAGAACTTTTAAAGTTGCTGGTAGGAGTGTAGACCATGTATGTGATCCCTCAAGGTTCCATTGTGCATGTACTCATACACCAGAATACGTTGATGTTCTTCTTCACAGTATCCGATTAAAGGAACCAAATTCCTGTGATGAATCCTTGATAAAAGGGCCACCTGCAAGTGCATTTTTAGTATTAATGCAGAGATCACTCCCCTGGATTTGTGGGTACAGAAGACATGAGATACCACTAAAACTGAGTTCAAAATTTTGCACAAGAACCTTAGATCATATATTATAAGTGCATTCTCCTGTCAATATATCTGATGAGAATTTACAAGGATTGAGTATTGGTACTACCTCAGTTACAAATTGCTGGTCCCCATGGCTAGATGAATCAGCCATGAGCTTTACCGCAACCTCTTTTCCATCTTTCATCCTTCCGTAATAGACAGATCCAAAACTTCCTTTCCCAATTTTCCTTGAAAAGTTATTTGTGGCTTCTTCAAGAACAGACAGTGTAATGTAGCAAGCTATGCCTTCATCCATCAGATGACTACCCCGAGAGATTGAATAGAAAGTCGAAGGCTTGGTGCTTGCACGGGTAGAATAACCTAACAGAGACAAAAATATATTGGGTAGCAAGAACTATGACAATTCTGAATTCAGTATATTCCTGGTGTACAGACCTTTTTCATCACTCTTTGTCTGAGATGCCTTCCTTCGGAGATTACGGATAAGTAACAAACTTGCCAAGAATAGAACTAATACAAGGACAAATGCCCCAACCGAAGTTCCAATTAGCAACTTCAAGTGCTTCTTGTGTTGTGCCTCTTTGCGTAATCCTGGATTATCTTCGTATCTGCAAGATTGAAATTATAAAGGAAATAGAAAAAGCATTGCAGATAAATTCTGTGTGATGTATTGCCCTCATTGGAGCTTGATTGGTATCAGCAGGAATCTTCTATAACTTACTTGAAAGTAATTTTTCGACTAAATAATCCTGAAGGAATGTCCCCAGTGAAAGAGTTGTTCTGTATATACCTGCCACATACAAATTTTACATTTACTACACATTTTCTAAACCATGTACCAGAGTAAGAATTATTATGTTGTATTTGATCTTTAATTCATCATGGTGCAAAAGCGTAGATTGCTACATACAATTCCTCTAGAGCCGGCAAGCTGCCCAGATAAGAAGGTAATGGACCAGTCAATTGGTTGTTCTCTAGATGCCTACGCTTCACCATTAAAAGTGAATAAGAAAAAGAAGTGCAATGGGATAAATGCTCTCTCTATCAACATAAGCAAACTTGAAAACTGAACTGAAAATCTTACAGAATTTTTAAATTGATAAGATTACTGATGTCAGGGAGTGTTCCTGTGAGAGAATTACCACTCAACCACCTAAGAGGGGGGAAAAAAATTACTTGCAGAAACAGATCTATAAAAGAAAATAAAAATGTTAACTAGAGCAAAATAACACTCACAATTCTGCCAGTTCCTCCATGTTGTTAAGCTGAGATGGGATTTCACCTTGCAAATTCTTTCCTGAGAGGTTACTGTAAAACAGGTCAGAGAGTTCTATTATCAAGCACCAATGAGAAAAATCCATCAAATGCAACGTAGTAACTTTAAGACTCAAGATTTGCAATGGGATATAAGAGTTTCATTATACCACAACTTCAATAACTTAAAGCAAAATCGTTGAACCGGATTGAAAGCTTAAGATGTTTTATTGACCAAGTAATATTTGTGCAGAAGGATTGACCCTAGGTAGGTCCTTCAAGCAAATAACATGAGCAACTTACATTGTTGTTATTCTCGGTGGTACACTGGAGCTACAGTTCACCCATTCCCAGTGAGTTGGAACACAAGGATCGCCTTCATTTGTGGACGCAATTTCAGCAGACATCAAGCGAAGGGCATTGACGTCATTCACTAAATATTGCAATAAAAAATAGTAATTAGCTGATCAATGATGGTAAAGACTAAAGCAGCAATCATTCCGTTTCAAAATTCAGGCAATATGACCAGATTGTTAACACTTGAAAACGCTGCTACAGATGCTAATATTAGTTTCAACCAAAGAACGTGAGAACTACGGTTATGGTTATGGACTTACAATCTTGCCTATCTGTCTTTGCCGCAATTTGAACATATTTACTAATCTCCATCGCATTTAAAAGTGGTCCTCGAATAGAATCCCGGGTTTTACCAAATGAAAATGAGAAAACAAACTCAAGGCTCACATTCATGTAGCTTGGTTCATAAAGGATGTAGCTTCCATTGGCATTCTCAGCAATATTTACCACTGCATTGCTATAGTCACGTATGCTAGGTTCATCCAATTTGAATTTTCGCGTCTCATTTTGTCCCAAGTCTTCAATTTCAGCAAAATAAGCATAAGCTCTAGCATTTCCAGGGAAGCCTTCTAGATTTAACCTGTAGCTCAGCCTTCCTTCAGTGCCAACAACTGCAGTTTGCATCACTTTAACAGGTGGGTATTCTCTAGTACTTACATCAATTTCCCTTGTTGTTTCTATTCTTTCTGTACCAGCAGCCACCCCCACTAAATAATTTTGCCTCTTCTCAAGATCTGAATCCCAAATTCTGTCATAAGGGTCATCTGGGTACCTGTAAAAAGACAGTTTTCTTGCATTTAACTCTACCTCTTCCCACTAGTTACAGGACAAAAAAAAAAAAAAAGAAGAACACCCTCTGAAGCTAGAAGTTACCTTATGGCATCTTTGGTTGTGGCACCAAAGTTAACTCTAGCTGAAACTCTCAAGAAGAAATTATCCTCAAAATCAGTGGCATACATGGAAAGATTTAAAGGCCTCAGTTCAAGAGTGGATATGAAGGGAGAACCAGTAGTGGCACAACAAATGCAAACGTCAATGGAATCAGAGGGTGCCCGGATAATCATTTCATTCACATAGACTCTTGAGGCATCAAAAATGGTGACAGTAGACCACTCAGTGGCATCCAAGTAAAGCTTAAATTTTGGGTAAGTATCTTCATCTTTAAGGCTCCCATACTGAAAAGTAGCTCGAACTAGGTACCTCCTCCTCTCTTGGGTTCTCAAAGTGTAGCAGTATTTTTTTGTGTCTATGGGGAACTCTCTGCGTTTTTGGTACTGGGTCAAGTTTCCTTTTGGGTTTTCTACTTCTACTGATGTGCCAAGGTTCATGATTCCGGTGTCTGATATCCATGCTAGTTCTGTACCTGGGTCAGTGTAATTTTTGGTACCTCCACAGTCTATGCTTATGAAATCTGAAAAAAAAAAAATATTATTATAATAAAAATAAATCTTCATTAATCTAAAGTCTGAACTAAGTTCATGATTTTGCAAGTTTTCGTCTTTGGCATATATAAGTACCCACTCAATTTGTGTGACAAAAAATAATAGATAGGACATAGTCACACATACATACCTTTAACTTGGCACAGAACAGAAGGTACAAGAAAAAGAAAAATAACCAGGCAGTGATGAAAATATAAGGCCATTGATGGAAGTTGAGGAAGACGAGCCAATGTTTTTGAATTTTGGATCTTTTTCAGTGAATTGGTGATTTTTTCCTTTTTTTTTTTAAAAAAAAAAAGTTTGCTAAGAAAGGAGCTGAGATTGAAGAACATGTCAAAGATATTAATTACCTGTTTTTTAACTCTTTATTTATCTATCTTAGCTTTTTTTGATTGATGAGTTAGTAATGTTCATTCACGTTTCTATCTTTTTGAGGTTTTGGAATCTTCTTTCCCCGAGAAAAAGAAACAAAATAAATAAAAAAGATTTCTTCTTCAATTTCGGGTTGGCCTTTCCTTTTTCACTTTGACAAAAGACAGTGTGACCCACTACCTCAAGCTAAAAAGTGAAATTATAAGATAGCCTCCAAAAAAAAAACAAAAAGAAATGTTTTAAGATTTAAATTTTTTTAAATATATTTATTTGTTCTCTTTTTTTGTTTTGCTTTTGCATGAAATATTTATTTATTTTATAATTTTTTTCTAAATAAGTTTTAGTAATTATATCTATTTATTACAAATTACAATAAAATACATACGTAATCTCCACCTCCACCTTAACTCGCCAGGGAATTCATACTCGAATTCAATAGTTTATGTGGTTACTACGGTGAATGCAACCACAAAACATAGACAAATCTTGGCCAAAAGTGGGAAACAATGCAAGTGCAAATACAACATTCTTGTTAGTTTATTGTTAAATCTTTCATGGGATGTAGGAATAGATCTAGGCCATCTGGCCATGCATTAAAAAAAATAAAAAAAAAAGAAAAAGAAAAAGAGAGCATCTCTTAGGAGAGCAAAAGCAGTAAAATTATCAGAATTTTAAGGCATTTAAATATCTAAATGTTCCCTTTCTTTAAATTGCCTTTAGCTTTTTTTTTTTTTTGGCACACAACAAAATCTCTTTCCTAAATCTCTTTTGGACCAACTTGTGTTACAGCTTTTTACACTTCGGAAAAGTATGAAGATGATGCGCCCTTTTTCTCTTGGACAGCATGCACAACGGTCCCCCATCTGTATCATCATCAATGCATGGCTTAACAAAATTTACCAAACTCTGTCCTTAATTTACAAATATAAGGAAACTTTTTCCTCATAAAATTAACTTACTTTAAAAAACAATAAAAAAAAAGTTCCTATTACCTTGTTGAGTGGAAATAAAAATGATATAAACAATAAGAATGGTGAGATCTTCTCAAGCAAAAATTTGACAAGGTATTCATTTTTCATTTTGTTTAAAAAAACAAAAAAACTGAAAACAAAAGTGTAACTAAATAGGCTCTAAATTTATATCACTTTTGTGCCTACTCGTTCTCAACAAGGTACTTAAAAAAACTGTATTTACAAGTGGACATAGGTACACAATACCATATAAAAAAATAGTTCTAAATTTGTAAATAAGATTTTTACCTTTGGCATCAGACAATACACCATGTCACACGACACATCATTGTAATGTTGTAAAATCAAATTTGTGTAGTTTTGTGTTGCTGGGCCCATGAAAGTTGATATGAACTGATGTAGTGGGGAGAAGATGCTATCTACTGGGCCCAGTTGTAGAAGACATATCCAGTAAGTAAAGTATGGATGGACATTATCTGGCAAAGGCTAGGCCTAAGCTATGGTCTGACTTCTGAGTGACTTAAAAATTGGACTCGTTAAATGATAGTCCATTTCCAAGGGCCCACTAGATTCGAGACCAAACCCCTCATTTAATGTGGCCCCACACGCAAGAAACGTAGCCCTCATGCCACAACCCATGTTGCTTCATGCTTGCAGTTGCCGGTTCAGCAAATTCGTATCTGACTTCTTCTTTTTCTATTAGACTCTTATTTTATTTGATGTTTTTGAATTTTTTTTTTTTTTTTTTGAGGAGTACTATCTTTTGAACTCTCATGTCTCATTCTATGGGCGTTTTGGGTGAGGATGTTCACGTGCCAACATAGTTTGGATGTAGATTTATCTTTCTTGTCTCTGTTTTTTTTTTACAACAAAGAAATGTTTGACATATGAACTCTGTTAGTCTCATAACTTCAAAAGCATGAGGTGTGATATCTTCTTGTATTATTTCTTCATATCATTATGAAAAATTTGTAACGGCTAAAAATAGACATAAATCTCACATTAAAAATGAACCACTGTAACTCTATGTGTTTATTTGATGTTATATGTTTTTGGTAGCAAAGAAATATTAGGCTAGGCATTTACAATATACCGAGAGTGAAAAAGAGAGTGTTTACACTCCTCTTTATTTTTTGGATTGAAAAATGAAAGTTGAAACTCAACCTTTTATTTTTAGGGGAAAATAATGAAGAAGGTATCTTGTGAATTCAATTTAAGAAAATGAAGAAAGTATCGGGTGAATTTAATTTGGTGACTCTTTGGCCACAACTGAACGTGAAGGTACTTTTTAAAAAATAAATAAAACGTTTAGGGATCCTTTAATCCACTAGAATGTTTTGGAAGTCAATATGTATACGACTATACGAGTCATTTGGTAAATATTAAAGGGAAATATAATAATGAAGTAACCACTTCATAATGGTGAAATGTTAAAGATGTCTATTTCATTTTTTTTTTATATATAGATAATTTGAAGACGTCTATTTCATTTTATTCATTTCTCTTATGATCGTTATAATTATTTTGGGGTTGTCAAAATGGCCAAAGATTCAATTCAAGGGGCCAAAATATTTTGTCCTTTTTTCCCCTCTTTTAAAAGGTCAGCAGTGACCACACATAATAATATTTCCATCTCATTCTTTTCTAGAAAGTGCCTTTTATGGAGAGTGGCTCCTCCTAAAGTCATTGGTTATACTTACTATTCCATGGGTTTTAATGTGTTTTCCACTTTGTTAATGCATTCAACTTTTAATTACCACCTACCCAATACATTCTTTTTCGTTTCACACATACAAGAGATAGTCATTGGTTACATATTCTAAACGATAAGACAATATATGAATGAATTCATTATCTTTATTATTCCTTTTGGCACTAGTTTGCGAGTTCGAGATTTAAACTTTGACTTCTAATTCAACTACTACTTTGAGCCTCCCCTTATAAAAGTTCCAAGTATTTAATAGAACGCAATTCAATTGGAAAGCGAGTGGTACCTATCAAAGAAATACAAAATTGTAAGTGGTACTCAACACTTTTTATTTATTTTTTGGAAATAGAGTGTTATTTAACACTTTGTGATGAATTGGGATTAGTAATGTGGTTACCAGAGTTATAAATTAAATATAACAACTATTTCTTATGCTTACCTTTAAAAATATATATATATTTTCTTATTCTCACATAACTACAATTGAATTGCTAAGTGGATGACTCATCAAATGTATTTAATTGGGCCTAATAGGTAAACTGCATAGCCGACCCTTCACAACAGTTTCGGACTAGGTTCAACTAATGGGCTTTAGAGGCTGAGGTTCACACTCACTCCTTTTGACTGGCCCAACAACAAAGACAAAGAGGAAAATAATAATATAATAATAATAAAGAAAAGGACAAAGGAAAAGGCGGTGTCTGTGTTGAGAATTCAGGTCAAGCATTCATCATTATTACCAGAATAATGTTCCGGATATTGTCTTTTTACTAAAATTTTAATATTAAATTTATTATTACTCAATTAATAATGTTTATTCTATAATAAACATTAATATATTAATTAAACGGTGAAAACTTATATATACGTATTAATACAACAAATTTGATATATATATATATATATATTAATACAACAAATTCGATATAAAAATTGAGATATATAATACGTTGCTATATTTTACTTTAACAAAATGGTTTTGTTTCGTGGATTGTGGTATAGCTGAGTCAGCCAAAAGTAGGAAAGCAAAGTCAGAGTTTGGATAGGGAAATGCCCAAATGAATGAGCAGTTGAGGGGAAAATAATAATAATAATAATAATAATGGAGATTAGAAAGAGCTAAGGCAAGAGAAAAGGGATAACATGAGACTGAGACGGTATCCTTTTCTTTTCTTCGAATGACAAAGTTTTCAACACTAAGCAAGCTTTTCCTCTCTCTCTCTCTATCTCTGTCCCAAGGTTTCATCATCTTCTTTCTCTTTTTTTAAGAACCCCACTGCCAAAAACTCTCCTCTCCAACATTCCCTCAAAGAAAACACCAAAAAATTAAAAAAAAAAAAATATAAAGAAGGGTCACTCTTTTCTTCTCATTTTATTTTCTGGTTTTGTCTTGTTATACCCTTTTCAATTTTTCATCAAAGGTGAACATATGTGGCAGAATCAGGCTACCAAATCTTCTTACAGAGAGTCTCTGAAAGCTCTTGAAGCAGATATACAGCATGCCAATAGCTTGTGAGTTTTATGTTTTTATTTTATTTTGCTTTTCTTTATGTGAATAGGGCAAGTTTTGATTTTTCTTTTTAATTTGTAATTTTTATATGGTTTTATGCTGTTTCTGATCAAAACTTGTGGAACCCATTTGCATTGGCTATGGCCTATATCCTTATCGTTATTTAGTACCTTTTCCCCCCCCTGGATAATTGGCGTTGTGTAATTGATGTAATGGAATTGTGGTAGTTGGGTTGTATATGTCATATAAGAAGAAAGGTAAAGTTGACTCAATATAATATTGTGTTCATGTATAATATATATATATATATATATATATATATATATATATATATATTTGTTTTTCCAAAATTTAATCACTTGTCCAGTTTATATGTTGCTGCATAAATTTGTTCTTCCTCCTCACCAACCCTCAAAACCTCTCTAACCCCTATATATGTGTATATATTTTCTGATTGTTTGTAAGGGTTTGATTAAGTCCCATTGTTGAGTTCAGTAATGTGGTGTTTTCAAAATAATTTTTGGGAGAAGCTTATTGTGTATTTACTTTCTCGTTATTGAGCATTGACCAAGAAGAGTTGATTATCTTTATTCTGATCGAGACTTTTCAGGGCTGCTGCTCTACCTAGAGATTATGATGGGGATTGTGTTCAAATGAGATTGTCTTACAGCCCTTTGGCCCCTCTTTTCCTGTATTTGATTGAATGGATGGATTATAGCTGTACCGATTCGCTGCCCGGTTATTTAGGCCTTCTTCACATACTTGTATACAAGGTAGTTCCATCATCTTTTGTTAGCTGTCATCTTGTTAAGTCTTTCCAATTTGGTTTGGTTAGCTAGTTTGAGTGGTTTTGCTGTATATTATCGCGTGTATTTCTTTTCATTCTTTCCTTGCCCACCTAAATGAACCAAAACTAAGCTTTTACTCAATTGTTTAGGTATATGTTGATGGAATTCCTTCAATCTCCTCAAAGGAAAGGAAAGCAACTTTAAGGGAATTTTATGGTTTGTTATTTTCTATGTGACCTTATTTTACTATCAAATTCCTTGAATTCATCAATTTGCATACCTCTTTTTGACTGAAAACCTGTTGCAGCTGTAATATATCCTTCGCTTAGGCAACTTGAAGGCGAGTTTATTGAATTGGAAGATTACAATACGAGAAACCAATACGGAGAGGGACACCATAGGAAGCTCTCAAATAAAGATATAGAGAGAGATGATGAATGTGGGATATGCATGGAAGACTCCACGAAGATGGTATTGCCCAACTGTGGACACTCCATGTGCATCTGCTGCTTCCATGATTGGTATCTTCAGTTTACCATTTTTCTTATTCAGAAACTCTTACCACTCATGAACTTATAATGTAGATTGAGAAACGTATGTTTTATCTTTTGTTTTTGGTTAAGTCGGAAAAGCACTTGAATTACAGGAATGCACGATCGGAATCCTGCCCTTTTTGCCGTGGCAGCCTCAAGAGAGTTAGCTCCACAGATTTGTGGGTTCTAACTAGCGACAATGATGTGATTGATGCAGTAACTCTTGCAAAGGAGAACCTGAGACGCTTCTATCTCTATATAGAAAACCTGCGGCCTTTCATAGCACCGGACACACATGTGATGTTATTTGATTACATGCTCTAACCTACAGAGGAAGATTGATGCAGCAAATTAGAGAATGCTGGTCCAACCCATTGTATATAGAGTCTGGTTAGTGAAGTTTGGTCGATCATGGTTGGTTGGGAGCTGTTTCCTGGTAGCTGTATATAGTCAATTGAACAACCAGAAGAAACAGCCTGGACAAAAGAAAGGATTATGAAGACTAGAACTCTGTTGCCTACAATACCTTAATGTAAAGCAAATATGAGAATTCCTGGCATTGAACTCAGCCTTTTTGGAACCTGAGTTTTGGGGTGCATATGGCAAAAATATATGTGTATGTGGGCTTTTGCTCATGTGTTTAAAATATACGATTATAGTCAAGTGTCATATTCATATATATATATATATATATGTATAAATATATATATATTTATATATAATATCTATAAGGTGATCCTCTACAAGTTACAACAACGAAGTTTACATTAAATAAGTCACAGTTCCTCGCTTGTTATTTGATCACGAGTCAAATAGTAAGCAGCAGTTTCTTGAATCAGATGTTGATGCCATGATGAGAGTTGAACCTTGTTCCTCTCTTTTGAGATTCATGGCAGTAATGGCATTAATGTCATTTTTGGGGGGCTTAATATGAGACTTTAATGATATTTCAGCAGTATAGACCATAGTCGTCTGGCATAGAAAAGTCCTATTGTTTGTGGCGTTTTCCATTTACTGTTCTGTTACTGAAACAGTAAATGTCTATAATTCTTTCTTTTTATCTCAAACAGTGTATCAAGATCTTGGCTGTTCGTTAAAACTCTTTATACCCTCTAAAGACTTTTGATTTAGCACACGAGTACGATACTCCAAATGCTACTTTTACAGCATTCCTTCATTTGTAGCTTCAACGACATAGATTAACCATCTCCTTACTGCAAGCGAAAAATGAAGCTTTTTTCTTAATCTTCTCTGTTTAGCTTCTTTTATGTGTTAAACTAACTTAATTGCGTCTTTAAAGAATTCCAGGTAGAGGGTTAGACTGCGTTAACAAACCAAGAAAACGAGTTTAGTCCTATTCACTATGCTTTACCAGTTCATACTCTGACCTTGACAGCAATGATTTAGGCTTCAAAAAAGCCCATCTATGGTAATGAACGAAGATATCCAGTTTGGTTAATAGTAGTTTTGATTGGGCCTAGCATATATTATCAAGGCAGAGCCATATGTTAGCTCAACAATAACATGTCGTTTTACATACGCGTGAAGCATCTGTCTCATCTAGAATAAAAATTATCCCTACCCAACAACCTATTGAGGCCTCCATTTAAGTGGGGTGGTGCTGAAAACTTAGGCTGAAAGCATATTCTATGCATTATTTAGCATCCAACATAACAGGTACAAGGGAAGTAAAGTACTAGTGAAATATTAGAAATAAAACGGTAAAAAGAATAAAAACAGGAAAAGAACAAGATGTTATGAACACCTGAAGCATCACAGAAGAGTATAAGGCCATATTCCAAACTTTAAATTAAATTAATGAAAAATCATAGTCCACTTAAGAGAAGTTGCATGGAGTTCATCCTCCCAATCATGCTCACCCTCTTTTTTAAGTAAAAAAAATGCCTCTTGACATAAAGAATTTGTAAGTGGGCATTTCCTTTTAGAGCCATTTAGTGTATTTTTATCACTTCAAAGTCTCACTCCCAAAAAGAATATCTTTAACACCTATAATTGAGAGTTGAGCAAAAAAAAAAAAAAAAAAATTGCCTTCTGGAAAAAAAATTCAAAACTTATAATGATAATTACTCCAATATTTAGAACAAGTAAAAAAGAAGAGACTCTTAAAAGTAAAACGGGTTTGCCACTTCTAATGCTTAAGACAAGATGTTCCTCAGGCTAAATCACATCGCAATGTTTTGCACTAAACATATAAGCACAAAGTGCGCTAAGAAGCCTGCTCCTGTTTGTCACGAAACTTAATTAAGTGATCATTAGCACATAGAATTAAATCATTTCTCTCTTTTTAAAAATAGACTGCTTCAAGAATATTCAACTTTATCTGGAACCAATTGCAACAAATGACATATTATGGGCTTGAAACTTTTTTTTGGGGCTTAGGGTATCATCGTGGCCTCAATTGAAGATAATGATTAGTCTAGACAAGTACATAAACTTTGATAGTTCTTATCTCTCCAATGGTATTTTAGCAGTACTACTTGTATTTCACTTAATAATTATATCATTATATATATATATATATCAACTCTCTAATTATATACGCATGCATGTTATGTCATTAGAGATATGTCAATATATATGTTTAGAGGTTAGAATAGAGTGAGAAAGCAAATGGAACCTTCTTCACTTTTAAAAGCTAAAGTTACCACTTTGCATTTAGTATTATGCACTATTTGAGAAAACGAAATCATGGATGGTGTTGTATGCAACTTATTAAGTGCGGTAATTAACAATAATCCTTAATGTAATTTGGAATCTCCCTAGCTCTATTTTTGTGCTTTAGATAGTTCTATACTATAGAATCAAGACGTGAAAATCACGCACTAATGACTTGAAGACTGAACAAGCTGAGTTAGATGGTTAATTTTTCTTGACAAGGATGTTTTGTCACTCTTTGGTTGGATTTGTGTTTTTGAAACTATTATATGGGTCCTATACTTGTTGGAATGGAGGAGGAGATCCAAAGGAATGGGGTTGTGGGTTGTATTAAAAAAAAAACAATTTCCAATAAAATACTGAGCAAAATTTAAACCCTTCCTTGCAAGTACATATAGATGCCGTAAACAATATGAATTATTGGCCATCAAAAATGAAAAAAGGTGTTGTTTCGGAAAAAAAAAAAAAGAAAAAAGGTTAAGAGAGTTATTGAAGGAGTTGAAAAATAGATGATAGTGTACTAAGTTTCAGCATATGTGTGATCTTTGGATTAGATGCAAGCAATAAAGGGTCAAAAAGAAAAGGAGGAGAGAAAGCATAATTAAATATAGATTTTGAATTAATAGGATTTCATTTATGTTCCAAGCTTAGATGGTTGGCTTGTCCAAACCACTACTCTTCTTTAAGTACCTTTCCAACTTGTCTCTCAAATGTATTCCACGTGCTATTCACCAATAGCTTTAAGCCTTACACATGTAATTCAATTTTTTCATCTTTCTCTTATGGTTGGCAAGGTCCACAAAAGAAATAAACAAATAGTATATTTATTCTCACTAACATTACAGGATAACAAATACATTTTTTTTATTAATTTTGTTCATCACTATTCATTTTAATCATAAAGTTCTTTTCACAAGCTAGAACAAATACATGAATAAGCATAATCCGAGACTTCATTAGTCTTCTTTTGAGTTGTAAACCCAAACATGCATAATTCGTTTAAAACTGTTTTTTTTTTTCTAAAGCTAAAAAGGGTAGATTGTTTTTCCTTTAAGCCGTATTAGGCAAAAGAAAAAAAGGGGGTTTAGGATATATTTTTGCTTGTAGAACTGAGAAATTTGAGTAAAATAAGTTCAGTAAAGACAACAATGCCTACCTAGATCATGATGGGACTTTTGTCTCAATTGAATTATGGTTAATTTCCTAATTTAGTCATAAAGTTGAGTGTTAATAAGGAATGTGATGAATGAGGTACAATATGGTACACAATAAACAACATAAAAGAAAATAAAACGTTATCTTCTTCCCCCTACTATTTGGATCTTGCTGTTTCTTGCACATTCTCTTTTCCATATCAAGAATTCAACTTGTCCAATATTGATCATCTAAAAGGAACCCACTTAAAGTCACAAAATAAAAATGAAAAAAAAAAAGAAGAAGCCTGGTTTAGCCTAAATTTTTACCCACTTGGAATGGTTTCGAATTCCAAGTAAAAGGAGGTAAAAGGACCTCAAGTGAGGTAAAATCAATCCTTGGTTTTTTTAACATGAAGATTAAAAGGTTAGTATAGTCAAAGTAAGCTTTATGTTTTGTCCAGAAGAATTAAGATTGCTTCAATAAGCTGTTAATGCATAAAAATTTCTATGAGATGCTTTTATTCATTCAAACATTCCCCCTCTTCCCCATCTTTAGATTCTACCTTCTTAAATTTTCATATTAGCCCAAGATTCTACCCCCAATACCTCAAAAAGTTACCGTTTTTCCTATTCTATATGATTATTTACTCCTTTTGCTTTAAAAAGAATTAAAACGTTTTTAATTTTTCCCTATCAAACCTTTGAACATTTTCAGAAGGTAAAAAGAGAATTTTCACTCGTCCCATACTTTGACTTGATTGATAACTTCACCGATTTAGAAGGTTTTAACATTCATTTTTTTTTTTGAAAAAAAAAGGTTCTAGACCGAAAGGTAGTTGAAGCCTTTAAGGCTAACATGAGGTACAGAGACCGTTAACAATCCGGCGCCAATATTCTCTCTGTCAGCTTTCCCTTAAAGTTCCAAACAAAACCCATTTTTTAAAACAAACAAAGAGACATATATTTATAGTCTCATATCTGCAAAGGTCTCACTCTAGGCACCCCCCAAACACTTCAATACTAACCCTTTGTTCTTTCAACTCTATTCCTTATGGAGAATGGTTTTTCTTCTCCCCGGAACGACACGTTTCCGGCTGGTCTTCGAGTTCTTGTCGTTGATGATGATCCCACTTGGATTAAGATTTTAGAGAAGATGCTTAAGAAGTGTTCGTATGAAGGTTATCTTGAAAAGAATTAACTTTGTCACTATATAATTATATTTTTTTCACTCTTGTTCTTTATGTTTCTTTCTCTTTTTTTTTTTTTTGTTCTTTTTTTCAACTGTACATGTTGAATTATATGAAAATATGTGACTATGATTGTTGATTTTGATGTGGGGTTATTGACTTATGGATTGACTTTTGGACTGTGTCAGAGAAAAGGGTATGTGGGTTTGTTCCATTTAAGCATCTAGGTAGTTCTTTCTTTCGGAATTCAGTATTCGTGGCCTTTTTTTTTAATTATTATTTAATACCCGTTTTTAAGATAGTAATTCTTGTCTAATTTGTTCATGGATGAGTATAATGATGTTTGTGTGAACCACTAATATTTTTTTTCTTGAAATATTCCTCTAGCATAATTTATAAGATAGGTTTATTTCACCCAAAGAAATGGATTTCTGGAAGTGCACAACTTTTTTCAACAAGCAAAGACTCGGAATTTTGATTATCTGGGCAGTGAAAAGATGTGGTACAGAAGAACATATCGGCATCTATTTTGGCACAGGGGTCGAATAGTTTTATGGTCTGATTTGAAATCAAAGCGTACATCCCATAAATCACAATCAGAATAGTATGTGATCTATTTCTAGAGGCTTAAGCCTGAGGACAGTCATGTTGGATTTAGGCTGAGAGCAGTTCAATTGGGTCCAAGCTATTCTCTTCATAGGCTAGTTTGAAGTAAACCATTTCTTTTTCAGTCAAATTTCGATTTGTACTATCGTTGACATAATGTAGATTCTTGCTGTAAACGTGGCCAGGAAAATGTACGTAACTTAAACCAAGAAACTCAAGGGCAATTATAATCTAAAACTTACGGGAAGATCCTATATTTATTCCTCCATAATGGTGTCAGAACCAACTTTTTGCAGCCATTGATACAAATACACTGTAGTGCTGGACATGAAGGAATGGAGTCTTATGAGCTATTCACTGGAAGAACTGGTTGTATGCATTTGTTGAGTAATATCAAATGTGTGCTATAAAAATAATTTTATATACCGTTTCCTTTGGGGTTGGATGCATATGGTTAGTTCTAAGCTTGATGAGTTTTATAAATCAAAGGCCATTATCTGAAGATCAATCAGTGGAAACAGTCACTTGATCTTAATTTTAATCAAGATGGTATGTTTAGGACTACCACCTTATCTACCTAATGAAAGTTTTCTTGTTTGTAATATTATAACATATTTAACATATCTAGCAGTACTTAGAGCTGCTTTTAGCGAGTACCTTGACTAGCATTCTGTTTGAAGCATTTGCCTCACTATGCTGGAGTGAGGCAAATGCTTCAAAATTCTTTTCCTATCTAAACCTTCCTTCTTTTTCACCCTTGGCTTTCCTCTTCAAAGCCTCATTTTAGTACTTTTCTCCCCTGTAAATTTTCGTCTAAAGGCAGTCAAATAGTACACGCAGATATTGGTCTTATAGACTTTTTTTTCCATGATTATTTTACCAGATGAATTTGGCTTTCTGACTAATATTTTCATCATTCTAACCCACTGCCTAGACAGTTCTAAATTCTCATTAATTTGATGTCATTTTTCCTGTTTTTGTGTTTCAGTCACCACATGTGGTTTAGCAACGGATGCACTAAGATTGCTTCGTGAACGGAAAGACGGATTTGACATTGTTATAAGTGATGTTAACATGCCTGACATGGATGGCTTCAAACTTCTCGAGCATGTTGGATTGGAGATGGATCTCCCCGTGATCAGTCAGTTCTCTACCACTGAAAAGAGAAAGCTTTGTCTTGAATGCTAAAATTTACCAGGCCAGGTTTCTTACGAGTTCTATTTTTGAACCTATGCAGTGATGTCAGTGGATGGAGAAACAAGTAGGGTGATGAAAGGGGTACAGCATGGAGCATGTGACTATCTTCTCAAGCCGATAAGAATGAAAGAACTCAAGAATATATGGCAACATGTTTTCAGAAAGAAAATACACGAGATAAGAGACATAGAGTCTCATGAAACAATTGAAGGTATACTAACAAGAAATGGATCAGACCACTCCGATGATGGACCCTTGCTCAGTATGGAAGACCTGACTTCTGTGAAGAAAAGAAAAGATGCGGAGAACAAGCATGATGACAAAGACTATAGTGATGCTTCTTCTGCTAAAAAAGCTAGAGTCGTTTGGTCTGTGGATCTTCATCAGAAATTCGTAAAGGCAGTGAACCAGATTGGATTTGATAGTAAGTCAGTTTATAATTTTCAAAGCTGGTCCTCAATCACCATCCTGAAGGAGAAATTATGAGTGCATGCTAAGCTATTTCATGTGTGTGCAACATTTATGTCGTTTTTAATGATATAGCCATCATCTTTATTATGCTTCTACAGAGCGATGATGTGTAATGTCTGTTTGGCAGAAGTTGGTCCGAAAAAAATTCTAGACCTGATGAATGTGCCGTGGTTGACAAGAGAGAACGTTGCAAGCCACTTGCAGGTAGCTATCTTACACTAAGTCTTCCATATATGACAGAAATTGTTTTCTAATAGGCTTTGCACTGATGAAGTACTTTTTTCTAACACTACTGTGGTTATCAAGATCCTACTATATAGGTGGTCGCCAGCTTAACTTGACTACATCCACTTCCAATGTTAACATACTATCATTATTATATAGTGATGGTTGACACTTATCTTGCTTACATCTTCTAATGTTGACATATTATCGTTAGATCATACTTATCTGTCTTACATTGAGATACGTCATGCAAAGCAAAGCTACATTTTCTAAGGATTTAGAAAGCTCTACTTCTGTTTTCTTAAAAGCTATGATACCAGTATTGTTTATCGAGGTTGATTAAAGTTTTTCTGTTGTTTGTATATTTTGGTTTTTTCTTGTTGTTATAGAATACCAGGCAGATTTACAACCTTTTCATCATCTAGGAGCAATAGATTTGCAATTTTTGTTCCCCTTTTTCTTTTTCCCTTCTGCTAGAAATAGATGTGGCAGTGTTTGTTTCATTGAATGGTTAGAACACAAGAGACTATTATCCTTTAATAACTAATATTTTTGCATGTCATGGGGGATTCTCATTGAGAAATTTCCACCTCTGCAGAAGTATCGCCTTTACTTGAGCAGGCTGCAGAAGGAGAAGGAAAATGAAGCTAAAATTCCTTATGGAGGAATAAAACATACGGATGTATCTCCAAAAGATCCTCCAGTAAGTTTTGGTCTTCAGAACTCAACAAATACTCACCAAAGCGATGTTCTGAATGGCAGCTACAGAATTTCTGGCAATAACTTACTTGTCCAGAATTTGGATCCCAGCAGCCGCGAAGATGATCTCAGGAGCATAGTTTTGGAGCCGGTAGTAGAGGCTAAGGGACCCGAAGCCAACCTTCCTGATTGTCAGAAGGCTACGAGCTCACAAATGGGCTTCAATCATTCCTTCTCCCCATTGGACTCTGAAGTAAAGTTTGCAGCATTTGATTCCAGCATACCGGCAAAGTATTCTTGGGGTGAAGTTTCAGAGATTCAATTTAGGCAAGAACAAAAACCACTTATCCATTTAGAGAATGGCTTCAACAAGCTGCCACCCCCTGATGCATTGCACCAAGTCCATGCTGATCCAATACAATCAATTTCATCCATCAGTTCAAAACCCTCAATTGCAGAGAGAGTGTTAAGTGGCCCTCTTAAGAGCAAACCTCCATATCCTGAGTATGGAGGTAATCAAGTTAGTCATGTTAGTCCAAACATAAGTTCAATTGACTCTCTTCCTCTTACTTCTAAGTGCCATATGGTAAATCATCAAGTTTTTGAGCCTATTTACACGACTACATCAACCCTGACTACACAAGGCTCTCATCTGAGTTGCACTGCAGATTTAGAATCTGCTCAGAAAAACTTCGTCGTTGGAAATGTGTCATCTCTTGCCTCTTTTGATGATGACTTGCAAGTTTTGTTCCAAGGTGATTACTTTGGCGATGGAGTCCGAAATGTAGGTTTTTCGGACTACATTGATCCTTGGCTTATCAATGAAGTTCCTGCTCACTTGTATGATTCGCTGAGGTTTGGCTATGAGAATGCCTATGACCCTACAGAATGTGCTATAATAGATCAAAGCCTATTAACTTGATCTGCTCTATCTGCTCCTTTCTGCCTCTTCCTCAAAGATGATATGATCCTTCGTGTTTCTGTTGCTAAACGATAAACCAGTCTTTAAGTGGATCTTTAAATTAATGGCTTGGAATATTATTTCTCTGACCAGTCTGGATTTTGATGTTGAGTTCATGTGTATTATATCAGTGATGTCAAACACTAAGCATAATAAACTTACTCCTATAACTTGGCAAGTCTAGAATCCAGTGTAGATTTAAATCCCATCTTTAAACTGTCTCTTTGACTCTCTCAAACACAAATTCTCTCATAAAGGCCGGGAGGACCAAATTTTTTGGCGGCTGAAGGGAGCTTTCTGCTACGTGATAATCAATCTTCTTTTGATGCAAAGTTGAGCATTTGGTGCAAAATTCATTACTGATTAGTATAGTAAGCAGTGTACATTACTCACTAATCAATCAGTTCCCATCTTTTGTTTTCATGTTCTAGCTTTTCTCTACTCCAACCATGATCACTATGTGAAATTTTTCATCCAAACCACACCGTTCAAGTGGACGACTCTTATACTATCCAAATTCTAAACCATTGAGTTCTGACCTTTTTCTTTAATTATTATTTTAGTTACTAATTAGTTCTGTGTTTAGTCCTTAATTTGAGACTCATAGAGTCATAGTGTTTAAACATTATGAGCTTGTATTTTTCTCGAACTTTAATCTAGGGAACCGATGCCAGTTTCATAACTTGACAATGTATTCTTTTAGTTACTACATATCTGAACTGATCTTATGAAAACAAATGGAAATGTCTGTCTCTGTTCCTTTTTTTTTTTTGGCTTGGGAATCCCATGAAGTACCAGTTTCCAAACAAGTTTAGCATGATACAAAGTCAGTGATAACTTAAAAAGAAATGGTTGTCGTAAATATTCATGCAACCGATTTAATACTAAGCATCAAATATTAAAGCAAACTCGAAAATCACGACAAAGAGATAATGGTCGATATGTAAGACTCAAAAAACAGGATGAGAACAAGTAAACAATAGACTACATACCAAGATTTGCAGGTTATCTGGCGAATCCACTTGCGAAAAGGAATGTAACAATGGAAAAAAGGAAAGGGATCAACGTTATGCCAGTTTATGGCACGGTTGTGATCATGAGACACCTCACACACTATAATCCCAACCCCATAGACGTATTCCTTTCCAGTGACATTTTCCTTGCCAAAATTTATCCACATGTATGACAGAAATCAACCGCGGGGAATTCGAACCAACAACAGCAATATCCAAATATGCGTGAAAACCCAAGAGTCTGCATAGATTGTTCTTTAAGTCATATTTTTCATGGATTTTCGAGTCTAAATTTCAATGACCATTCATTAGTATGGCTAAGCACCCGAATGCAAAGACAAAGTTCGTCGTTGAACACCATTTAAGTTTACGTGATCATTACTAATTCCAATACATGATCTTTCCAGGCATTTCATCTTGTCAACCAACTTATGAGAGGCAGGTCAATTGCCTGAGCCTGATCTTTCAAACTCACTCTTTTGTCAACCACAAACCTCAACAAATGCCCAGACAAGGATACTTTACACATTGCCCCTCGGAAGAATACAGACTCTTTAATCCACTTGCCCCTGAAAACATGCTTTTCAAGCTGGAATCTTAGTTCCTTTCGGCCCCTCGTCTCCGAGTTTTACACCTTCAAAACTCTTGGTCTAGGTGCATTGAGAAATTGGACAATTTCGAAGAAACTGGACTTAGAAGGGTCGTGTCGTATGCCAATGCAGCGTACCTATCACAACGAGTGCCTATAGTAGTAGTAGTAGTAGTAGTAGTAGTAGTAGTAGTAGTAGTAGTAGGTGTACCAATAGGCTTAACAGTTAAGAACATAATAGAACCAATACATGAAAACCTGTTCCAGATCATATACTACGACGTTGCAAAACAAAAGCAAGCCATTGCAACAGTCTTCTAAGTCTAAAGCAGGAGCCTTACAGTGCAAAGTTTGGAAAAGGAATTGAGTAAGTTGAATCCGAAGAGTTGGATTTTGAAGCGGGGATACTTGATGCCGGAGTATGCAAGATGGACGCGGTTGGAAAGTGTTTGGAGGAGGTGGAAGCAGAATCCCACAAAAGGAAAGCCTTGTTGGGGTGATGTTGGGAAAGCAATAGGCCGTGATCAAACCAAACCATGATTTGGTTAGACAAGCAAGTTGAACAGCAAACTTTGTCTTAAGACTACTCTCAACTAGTCTGCATACAATGTCCACCTTTATCCCTTCGGGCAATTCATCAAACAGGTCCCGGGCACAACTACTACCATTCTTCTTCTTCTTCTTCTTCTTCTTCTTCTTCTTCCTCCCCATTCAAAACTTTTGACAACCCGTGATTATGAATGTGTTTGGAGTTTGATTCCATTTTTCCTTCTCTTTACCCTAAAATCATTTTCCTTAAATCAAAGGAAATCAAATAACATTGGAAAAAACTTTAAAGATAATAAATGAGACATTTAAATTTTAAATGTTTTGAAGTTTTGACTAAGCAACCAATAAGAATAACTAATAGTCTCAACAAATCTGTAAAGAACAAGTATTAGGACCCCACCTCATTTACAATTAACTGTCACTGTATTAGAATTTAATACGAGATGCCCAATTATATAGTGATAAATGTGTTACACATAAGTAGTATTAAAAAAAAATGATATATGAGGTTAAATATTGAGCATTATCCAATATGTAAATAACCTAATAGTTGGAAGGAAAATAACTCTCCATTTGACTTTTTAAAAAATAAAACCAAAAATACTACCTTCCCAAAATGATTATTTTTTGATACGACGATTAATGATATTTTTATAAATATTTTGGTTATTAAAAATCGAAAAACCAATTTAATTACTTAAAATTGAGAAATTAATTTTGTTATTAAAAAATAATTTAATTTTTTTGTAACCAATATCCAAATCTCAAAGAAACCACTTTAGTATCGAAAACTAAAAGACAAAAAGTTACTAGAAATTAGCAAAAATGTTACTTAGAAATTTATTTGGTTCGCTAGTAATTAAATTTGTTTCTCGATTGTGAGTAACCAAATATTTTTAAAATGCAACTAACTGTCGTACAAGAAAATAATGATTTTGAGAATGTCGTATTTTTGATATTATTTTTGAAAACTTGACCCTAAGTGTCCAAATCCCTCGTAGAAAAGTGACTAGTGAGGGAAAAGAAAAATATTATTCTACTACTAATAAGTTTAATAATATCACTAATTACTTATTGAACTGAATAGTGATAAGTGAGATGCAACATGATGTGTTGTGATTAAAAATTTGATATAAAAGTTCAGATCGCTAGCATTATTAATTTTGCTATAATGCCCGGTCGAACATATGGTACAGAACTCCAAATTCATTAGTATGCAAGCGTATGCCATGTTAAAATAGCCAAAACTGGTATTGAAAAAGAAGTCCTATATATTTTACAGAAAGGAATGAAATGCTACAAAATTTTCTAATTGATGTTGAAAGCAGAAGCTCAACACAAATTACACAAGTGGCTTTTAAGTGATGGTCGATTAATCACTACTTCAACAGTATGATACTTCATGTTTTTTCTCACAAGAGAGAATTTAACTCCTATCTTTTAAAAGCTGAACTCTGGATATTTGGAGATGCATTCTCGTGTGCATTCTTCTGAAAGCGAGAAGTGAGTGACCGATTAGTAGTTCGGTTATTTTTAACACATTGCGGATTTTCAGTAGTGGCTGAAGGAGGCTGAGAAGTTGCCTTCCTTCCAAGAATGGGTGATCTAGGCCGTGTCAGAGGGATCTGAAGAACAAAAGTTTCACAAGTCATCAGAAACGCAACAATAGGATAAGAAAAATCGAGTGGTCAAAGGCTCCAAGGGGAAAAAAGACAACATTACAATCAGAAGCTTGAGGCCACCCCAGAACATGAAAACAAAAAAATAATAACCAGACTGCAGGATGTAGTTTACTGCTTCTTTAAGACACAGGATCACTTTACATTTTAAATGAAACGATTTTGGAAGAAATATTACTACCTTCTTTGTGTGACCATTCGGAAATTGTGATCCAGAACTCAAATCTTCATTTGTTTTGCCTTTTAAACTAGTGCTCTGCCGCATTTTCTTAAGATCTTGCAGTGCATTTCCCTGCATATTTTCAGGATGCTTTTTACAAAATCACTTTGAACAAGTTTGAGCACACAAATTTATTGTTGAAGCAAATCAGTTGCAACCTATGTAGCGTAGCACAAGGAACTATGAGGCTACTATGAGCTATTTGATCATGATCGTACCACTAATTAGTACAACATAAAATAAAGTGCTCATGATCAAGACAGCACAGGTCTGACATATCAAACCTAACACTCTAGGCCAAGTGACTCTACTCTAATCAACAAGAGCGGCTCGTGTGATTTTATTTAGTTTATTTACATTGTTGGAAGTTGGAAGAATTTATATCTACATTTGTGACTTGTGACACTTTCTTTTTTTCATTTCCTTTCTTAAATTGAACCAGATAGGCCGGCAATGAACCACTTTCTAGGTTGCATTTGATTCGATATAATAGTCTCCCACATTAGCATGGGAGGACCATCCGTATGTAGAACAATTAGGCTACGAACCTGGAATCTTGTCTGTTGATGCTTCTTTTCAGCCTCCTCTGCAATTCTTTTCTCTTCAAGCTTCTCATAGAACTGGCATGGAAAATGACCCCAAAATAAAGGTGTTAGCACAATTGTAAACCAGAGCATCATAAGTAGTAATTAAGTTAACGAAAGGAAAAAGCTCTAATCTTGCCTCTTTACGCTTTGCTGCTCTTTCATCACTTTTGAATCTGAAGGGAGAGGATATAATAGATGACCGCGGTTTGCTTCCTTTCCCATTAGAGGATTTTGAGTTACTGCCACATAAACAGTTTTTCAGAAAAAATTATGAGTCTCTGGAGATGCAAGCAGGGCACTGGCCTTTAGTAATCATTTTTCAGTCCATATGGTAAATTTTTCTTTCTTTTGATAAGAAGCCCATACGGTAAATGAAATCACAAAAACAAGAGTATATGTGTGATATGAGATCAACAGCAATCCAAGGCCAAAGCATAAACCATACAGGCAAACAAAAGTGCAAAACTCTTACTCTGGTGAGGGGGAATTCTGTTTCCGATCTGCTGTTATTCCTCCGGCAAGTGACTTACTACTGTTTGATGCACATGACATGTCAGTCTGAATACATAATGCATGTCCTAATGGCACAAAGGGTAAATGACTTTCTAAGCTAGAATAATTGCTCAACATGGTAGAAACATACCTTCTATCTTCAGACTTAAGGTTTAGTGAAGGTCTCTTTGCTACTCCATTAACTGCTACCTGAAGTTGGCAAGGTAATTTTCCTTAGTAGTCACAATAAATAATTACTGCCACAGGTGGCACTCTTCGTCCATGCATGCATTTGCGCAAAACACATAAAGACACAAACAAAAAGAAAACTGAATTTGGAGAACTATGCAAAACTAAGGTACATACCTTTGTTTTTGTTTGTGAAGAATTTGAATTATTTGTGGACAACTTGAGTGAAGCTGTTACATCTCTTGAGCTTATGATCTTTTCTCTAAAGGGTGAAATAGTCTTACAACTTTCACCAGTGCGATAAGAGAAATGAAAAGACATGTGGAGAGATTTTGCACTCTTTTTGTCAACCAACTCGTGCATGAAATTCTTACACCTTGAAGCAAGATTGTTCCCACTTCTGTTTTGTACAGGGGTCACTTGTTTGGATGATATCTTCGAAGAAGAGTTTACCAATCTTTTATTACTCCTTGAGTCTACAATCTCCTGACCGGCAGCTTCCTGCAGAACCAATGGGTAAGCCCCAAAAACAAAATTGAAACACTAATTAAGAACAAAAGAGAACAAAATTTACCTCACTAAGCATATTCTCTTCCACAGTGACATCAATCTTGTTCTGATCTTCATTATTCTCAGACACGTTTGATTCAACTGAATTGGATTTCCCAGGGTCAATACTTTTGTGATTTACCACCGCTCCGCCTTCCGACGTGGAAACATCTGATTCATCACTTTCAATGCTTGAATTAGACACATTGGACACATTGGTACTGGCCTGATACAATGTGTCGGTATTTGGAACATCATTTTCTGGCTGTTCATCCACATTCTCTCCTGCCAAATCTGAATCCACGGAAGAGTCCTGGCAATTTCTGTCCTCAGTCATCGACTGTGTAACTTTAGTAGCGTCCGCTTTTGCAGCCTCAAGCAAGGCCGCCGCTCTTTCTGCAGCTTTTTTCTTGTAATGTGCCTCAAAATAGGCTTTCTTCTCAGCAACAGAACCAGGTTTGGAAAATCTTTCAACTTCTTCTAAGTAGCGATTATGGGAGAATGCCGACCATTTCTCCCAAGCCAGGGATTCTGACATAAACCTTCCAAAAGAGATTGATTCTCCTAGTGCACGAAACGGGTCCCCCTGCAATCGAGCATGAATCAAATCGTCTCAGAAATTAATCAAAACCAGGTCCTAAATTAGACAACCGCATACAAATGTAAGGAAATATATAACAGCATTAAAATTCATAAGATAAATAAGAAATACCCATGACAACAAAATCTCATCAGGTTGCTTACTGCGGTTTATCCTATAGTATTTGAGGTAGAATTACAGAAGATGCTCAGAATTAGACATAAATGACTATACCATAGACATAGGTCAATCAAAACTCAAAAGCTTAACTTGTTATGAACAGGACAAAGAAAGCTCCACACACACATTTAATATTCATCTTTGGTTCATTTGAATTTCTTCATTGGGAAAAATGATTCTAGTTCCTCTTTACGCAAAAACAAAAGATCAAACCAGCCTAGCCAAATCACTAACGGAAGGCATACCAAGAACCATACATACAGAAACAATAGGCAAAGTTTGGTTCTTAAACCGAATGGAGATAACAGAAAACTGGGTAGTTTTACAATAACCATTTTAATCCACATCCATTTTCAAACAGCTTTTTGTTTCTCGAAAAATTTCTCAGCTGCCAAACAAACCGTAACGGGAAAATATAAAAAGTGAAACTGGATAAAACCCATTAAAATTCTTAGAAAATAAGGGAAATCCATTGACTCAAAATCAAAGCCGAAGTTAAAAAAGGAACACAAAGCTTTAAAATTATGGCTTTGCAGACTAACCTCTTTTGCTTCACGTGAACTCTCAGAGGGATGAGAGAACGATCTCCTTAGACATGCTGGTTCAGCCATATCGTTCGCTCTGTTTTAAAAAAATCGAAAACCGAGTGAAAAACACAGAACCCCTCGCTCTTTTTTGTTACTTTTGAGCTCTTTTAAATAACGATTTTTCGAACGCTCCCTTCTCTTCTAGACAAAACCCTTCAAGGGTTCTCCTCAGTACACACACCTCTTTAAATTTGAATCACAAGAGGCTCCCTCTGGGTCCATTCACTGTTGAATTGACACCCAAGAAATGCAGAAGAAGAGAGAAGAAAAGGAGAAAGCTTTTTACGTGAGTTTTCTACTCGGCTCTAAGTGATGGCTCCCTTTTTCTGTTCCTTTGAATCTATGAAAAAGCACGAAGCTTTGAGCTTTCTAATCGACTGGAGTGTGAGCGTGAATTAATTGGGCCCCAAAAGTTGGAAAATTAAAAATTGAAAAAGAAAATGAAAAAAAAAAAAGAAAAACAGAAGGCTCTCTTAAATCTCCAACGTCTAGTTCGTTTTTAGCCAGCTTTTTATATAGCAGAATATGGTGTGTAGTGGTGGACATAAGAGACTGATAGACGTGGACTATTTATATGCAACGAATCTAATAGGCTCCAATTTATTAGGCTAATTTGGAACGACATTTATAGACTTTCTTATTATTATTGGTAATTTAAATTTGAAACCAAATAAATGGGGATAAGACGGATTTGTCAAAATTAATTGAGAATTTGCAACGGCTATATTTTCTGCTATGATTAGTATGAAGTGGGTAAAAGAATCTGAAATGCCCCATTGAGATAATCCCATTTGACTTTTAGAGACATGCTCATGACATAAAGTTGTCATCTTTGCTTTATAATGGAAGGATAAAGATTCATTTTTTTCATTTTTTTTTTTTTTTTTCCTCTGCAAGTAGATTCGTCTTTTTGTTTTCTCTATTTTTTTTTTAGGCATTTTGATAGTTTTTATCTAGGAATTAAGAAACATAAATGGTAACATAATCCTAGAGTTTTTATCTTAGGAACATAATCATAGAGTTGAAATTTGATTACCACGTTAAACTTAGGTGTGTGATTTGCCCCATTAATAAATCATACTTAAGTGCCACTCTAGATTAATGCAGTGATCTGCTTTATTTTATAATGGAGTTTGTTAGTTTTTTGAAATTTTTTTTTCAATATATTAAATAGTAAACACTATTGTCGTTTTTAGGTTTTTGTCGTGTTAGAATTGTATTTGAAACGTTGTAGTTTTACGTTTCTTGCTATTCTTGGTGTATGTCGCCTTATCTTAAAGTAAAGGTTCAATTTTTCAATCCATGTGTGCTCTTTTTAGGTCTGGGTTGTTTGCAGGCGTCGTTATCTTTTTTGTAATATTGTTCTCTGCAAGTAGTTGTCGTTTGTAGAGTTATTTGTCGTTCGTCTTAGAGAAACAAAATAGAATAGGCAAAGTGGGAACGAGAGTTGGAGCTTTGGCTGGGATAGCGACTAGCAAGCATTGTCTTCTGTCTTCACGCTAGTTATTGTCACCATCTTTTGCGACAATCTTTTTTTCTCTCCGTGCTTTCGTATCACGGCCCTTACATGGAAGCCTTAATCCTTAATCTCTGTCTATAATTTATTGGCGTGCCTGTTTAATCGACTTTAGGCTCTGAGACCAGTCCATTGCAATTAGAGCGTTAGCCATTTCTTTTGTTGGATTTCCGGGTTTAGAACATCTTATAGTGGCTGAGATGTCGAATTTTTAATGTTGTCGTTTTTAAGGTATACTGCCGTTTTTAGGTTCCTGTGATTCTTGTCGTTTGAAGTCTTTTTTGAGCTGATATTCCCAGCTTAGGTGGAATCATCTTCCAAGTTTATTTCCTTAAAAAAACTTCGATTTGTCGTTTGTTACATTAGCTTGTCGTATCTCATAGTTTAGAGCATAAAAGCACTCCACAAGTTGGAGAAACGACTTGTTCAAAAGAAAAAAAAAAAAAAAAAAAAAGAGCTTCAAGCACCTTTTCTGGTTCATTGAATGTGAACTATTATACACATACGAAATGGAGAAACCACATGACAGAACCTTAAAAAAAAAAAAAGATAAAAATAAAAATAAAAAACAAGCTCATCCCTTTCAGCTTTATTTATTTTTTATTATTATTTTTTGGTTGAAAAGCTCATCCCTTTTAGCTTTGAACAAGCTTTAGCAAGAAATTGGTCATTGTACATTGATATCCAAAATCTTGGAACCAGCTGTAGCCTTAGGAATGGTAATATACAAGACCCCATCTCTAACCTCAGCTCTAATATTCTCAAACTGAATATTCTCAGGCAACGCGATTCTACAGCTATACCTTCCATAGCTCTTAGCAGACCACTCCTCCTCTCCCCCATTAAAATCAACCTCCTGGTCTCCCTTCTTCCTGGGCTCCTTTTGGGCCTTCACAACCAGCATCTTCTCTTCCACCCAGACCTTAACATCCTCCTTGGTCATTCCAGGCATGTCGAACCTCATTTTGTACTCTGTTTCACCTTCCTTGATCTCCCATGGCGTCCTCCCCCGGCTGTACGGACCCGTCTCGCTCGGCAACGGCGAAGGCCACCCGCCCGCGTACTCAAACGGGTCCTCCATCATTCTCTCCATCGTCTCCATCATCTGCTGTACTGTCCTCGCAGTTGGAAACCTGTCCCATAACCCTGCACCCCACAAAAAAAAGAAGTGAAATTTCGAACCAGTTTCTTAAAAAGTAGCTAAATTTGATGATTATCCGAGATGGGTTTTCTTTCAAGAAGAAAAAAAGTTATAAAATATATATATATATATATATATATATACATACCTAGTGGAGCAGTTGGGGTAGTGACTCTTTTCTTAGGTGGGGTTTGGTGATGTTGCTTGGGGGTTCTCTGCAAGTGGTCGAGATTGTCTCTGGGCTCCCCAGCCATGGCCTTGACGATCCGAGAAAAAGACTGAGGCTTGATTGAGTTGGTGGTTTGTCTTGATGATAGAGGAAGAAAGAGGCTCAAGTTTGATAGAGCTTGAGACATTTTTGGTTTGTGAAAGTAATTTCTATCGAAGGTTTAAAGGGTTTATGGTAATTTTATTGTGTAGGAAACTGATAAAGGGGCGAGCTAAAT
Organism: Parasponia andersonii; assembly: GCA_002914805.1. Taxonomy (NCBI): domain Eukaryota; kingdom Viridiplantae; phylum Streptophyta; class Magnoliopsida; order Rosales; family Cannabaceae; genus Trema; species Trema andersonii. The sequence goes on from JXTB01000394.1 coordinate 414,175, forward strand.
CCGAGAGAGTGGACTTGGGTTTGGATGATTTTTAAAGGAATGAGTAGACAATTCTGGAGAAAGGATCGAAGGAATGGAGGGGGAGGAGAAGAAATGGTTTCTGGAGGAATCCAGAAACTCATAGTAGATAAGGATCAACAAAATCTAGACTAGAAGCCGAGTGATATGCTCGGTGGCTAGGTGGTCCATACCGCTGTTCAGTTAAACGGTGTCGTTATTGTTTGCTTTTTTTTTTTTTTTTCGATGTTTTAATAATTTTTGTTTTTATTTATTCTCTTTTTGGGATAAATATTGGTTTTTGGTGCTACCAAATCTTTTTTTTATTTTTTAAAAAATAGAACTTAACTAATAATTTTTACTTATTACAAATTAAAAGAAAATACATATTACTATCCAATCTTCATCCCATTAGAGATAATAAGATGCCTATCCCCGGTTCACGTCTACTATTCCAGTGTGACTCGAACCTAAAGAGTGAGTATTCTTACCACTTGAGACAACTCATTTGTGACGAAATCTTATGTTAAGCTTTAGCATTCTAAGTTATTTCTAATTATCATCTTAAGATTTTTTTTATATATATTTTTTAAAAAATGACAGAAATTTTGTCAGTAGGAAAAAAAACCCATATTCTAGAGTGAAATATGTGGGCCTGTGATTAAGAACTCCTTTTTTTACTATAAGAGTCTTAGTTGATTATAATTCATCAATATATTTGATAAGAATAATGTTGTGGGCCATTAGTGGTGATCAGTAACACATGATATATTAGTCTAGTCGATCAATGACTAATTATAATTATAATTCAGACTCATGTGAGACTCAATTATTATAATTCGAAGTCCATGTGGGACTTAGTTTATTAATTAGAATAATTCAATAACAAACATATTAGATATGTGGCATATAATTAAGCCGAAAGATTTTTTGTGTTAAGCTCATTTAAGCTTAATAAGCTTAATATATGAAGTTACCTTTTTGCAAATAGTCGGTCACCAATTTAGTACACACAATTTGTTGCTTTTTTCTTTTGTGACCTTAGTTACTCGAACTTGTGAGCACATATGCATGTGTTTATATATGCTATTCGTCATGGATAAAAGGGCAGCCATGACAATGTTTGATACAAGCTTCTTCGTTATTTGTTTCGGCAATCACTCGTAATTTTGAAAGTAGCCATACAAAGCAGTTTTGTTTGGGGTAGCCGATTGTTGGTTCATTAATACATGAATTCATCTCCCTTAGTTTGTGAGAATTTAGTATAAACAAGCTTTGAGTTTTGTTTATTTGTCACTTTTTTATTTGTTGTTCATTTTTTATATTGGCATCAAACTTCTTAGCAAAGGATCTTCTTTATAGCCTTGGTTGCTTTTGTAAGAGAGAGATTTGAGTAGTTTGGGATTTGGGCAAAGGATCTTCTTTATAGCCTTGGTTGCTTTTGTAAGAGAGAGATTTGAGTAGTTTGGGATTTGGGCGTGAAAAAATTTTGTAAGATTTTTGTAATTTCCTTTGGTTATAATGGAATTCTTCGCTGTCTCCGACTTGGACGTAAGCTACATTATGTAGCTGAACCGCGATAAATCTTTGTATCACTTGTAATTTTTTGTTATTTATATTTTGTTGTAAATCTACTTAATCTGACATTTGACACACAAGTTTAGTATTTGTGCTTTCGCTTATACAATAAGACAGACGCATCATTGTAGTATTGGGTACCACTACATTGCTTATTTGATAATGATCTAAACATAAATAGGTATCTTTAATTTTAAACGATAATTATCTAAATATTAGTTGTTTTATTCATCTTCAAAAAAAATTTGGTGACAAACAGTTTCTCAAAAGTTAGCTGAATGAGTTCCTCGTTGGCTTTTCTCTTTGCTTGATATTCTTTTAGCACAATCCAGGAGACTGAATTGTTGAGGAAGTAATTCATTCCAAGAATTCTAGTCGCATATAATTGGGACATGCGATCTAGTTGCATATATACTTGATTTTAACTTGCATTCTTTTGGTGCACAACAAGAGTAAAAATAGTAACTAATTAATGATGTCACATTATATTATTGAGAAAAAATAAATATTAGTGGTTTTAATGTTGAATTAATATCTATAAAACCACTAACAATAATCCATTTAAGCTTAAAGTATATTAACAGAGGATTGAATATTATCTCTAATGGTGGGCTGCGGTCTTGACCGGCTACTATCCTATCCGGTGCTCCTACCAGCTACGAAAATGGTGAAGAAAAAGAAGAGGAGCTATAGTGTTCAATACCTTTTGGCTCTCATAGTGTTCTACCAAAAAACCCACATAATGAGTTGCACTCACAACTGGTCGAGGACTAGTTTTTCATATAATGGACAATGGGCTAATGGGCCTTGTCATATGTATGTGTGGAAGATCACACCCTTGGCCCAATAGGCTGGCCGAGGTGTCTAAAAGAGTATGAAACTGTGAGCCTCATTTATATTAAGATATGTTGTCTATCCCATTATAACCCAATTAGTAGTACTATGCAAAATCAATTTTACATAGAAATATAGATGTCCTTAACATGCTTTAGTTAAGATATAGTGAGTTACTAGTGATTATTCTAGTCCACACAAAATATTCCAACATTCTCCCACTTGGACAGTATAATCCATACAATGTGTGTCAAAATACAAGAATCTTTTATGAATATGAATAGCCAAAAATAATCATGTATAATACTGGATCGATAGGATACAAATATCATACATAATCAGGCGTTAGAGATTCACAAAACATGGCGAAAATTTTCGTATATAGTGTTGGAGCGGTTTCACACCAGTCGTCCACGTGTCTTGAACTGCTGATGCTGGATTCTCCAACTGTTCACGTGCCCTTGCTAGTTCGCAAATCTC
>JXTB01000395.1:40246-56602 GCA_002914805.1 Parasponia andersonii
ATATCGTATCGTAATTTTGTTGATGGCTCGACTATCAACGCACATCCTATAGCTTCTGTCTTTCTTTGGTGTTAGGAGTGCAGGTACAGCCACAAGGCTCATACTTTCTCTAATCATCCCTTTCTTGAGAAGATCTTGAACTTGTATTTATAGGATCTCATACTCCTCAGGACTCATGCGGTAGTGCGGTAGACTTGTTCCAGGAATAAGATCAATCTGGTGTTGAATATTTCGTAGGGGTGGTAAGCCAGCAGATAACTCCTTAGGAACGATGTCTTCAAATTCAGACAATAATGTTTGAACATGTACAGGAATATTGGTAGGAGTATATATCTCTTTAGGTACAAAAAGAAAGTTGGTCCAGGTGGGGGTCGTTTGGTTATTTTGTAGCTTCAGAGGAACCAGAGTAATCTTCATATCATCTTGTGAAAGCTGTATGTGTTAGCTTTGCCATTATGCATAGTGTTTAAATCGAATTGCCATGGTCGACCAAGCAATATATGACAAGCATCCATATCAACAACATCACATAATACCTCATCTTTTTATTTACCGATGGAGAAAGGAACTCGATATTGTTGTGTCACCTTTGTTTCACCGATGTCCTTGATCCAGCCAATGCAATACGGTGCAGTATATGGTTGGGTTGGCAGTCGTAACTTGTGCACCATAGTCTTTGATACTATATTCTCGCTACTCCCACTATCAATGATATGATCACACACTCATTGTTTAACTGTACAATGAGCCTTGAAGAAGTTTTGTCATTGCATATCCTCTTCCTTCTTTGGTGTATACATTAATCATCTTATCACCAACAAAATACCTTCATCTCTATAAATGACTTCCTCAGGTTCAACTTCATCTATGTCTCGTCTCTTTCGACATCATCATCATATGTGGTTAGATTAACGGGTCTGTTATGATGACATTGATTTGAATAGTGGCGTGTTGACCACAACGATAACATTTATTACCTCTTGGGACTGCATAAGGGTTGTTAGTGTTGTTGTTGGCTACTTCTCTTTACGGTCGAGTAGTTGGTTGGTTGTGAGAAGGAGTTGATCTTACTGCTTCATTGTGTGGTCTTGCAATGGCCTTCACTTTTCTTAAATCAGATCTTTGTGGTGGTGAAGAGGAATGTGCAGCTGTTGGATTGCGATTTGTCCTTTTGTTGAGTTGAGTTTCAATTTTCAAAGCAAGCTAAATTGCACTAGACAAAGTATTATGAGATTGTTTGAATACCTCGTCTTGTATATTTGTACGAAGTCCATCAATGAATCTTGAAATCTTTTGACTTTCAGATTCGCGAATGTCGACTCGGTCAGCCAATTTGTGAAACTCAGTTACATATTCTTGTACTGTCTGGTATACTTGTCAGCAATGTTGATACCGACTGAAAAGTGCTTGTTCGTAATTTGGAGGTAGAAAGTGCTCGATCATCAATTGTTTCATTCACCGCCAAGTGTGAACTTTGTTACTCCCTTGCCGAATACGTGCCATTTGTAATTGATCCCACCAAGCTAACACGCCTCCTTTGAGTCGATAAGTCACTAATTTGACCTTCATGTGTTCTTACGTACCCCAATATTCAAAGAACTTCTCTACTTCAGCTAGCCAATCAAGGAATTCTTCAATCACGAATAGACCATTAAATTGCAAAATCTCGATCTTCATGCGGTAGTCCTTTTGCCGAGGTCCTTGGTTGTTTTGGGGTATGGCTAGTCCTTCATCATTTTCACTAGAATCTTCATCTTGGAAAAGTTAATTTCAATGCCGCCTAAAATTTCCAAGAGGATCAACTTCGTCATGTCTTCATTGCTCATAATTGTTGTTTCGTTTCCCCAGAAAGTGTTGAGTCAAATTCATAAACATTGTCTCTAGATTCTGTAATCTTCTATCAAGTGTACCCACAGACTCCTTTGTTGCGAACTCTTCCACAGTAGATTTTGTTGGTTAGACTCTCTGTCCAACAACTTTTTTTTTTTTTTTTACTTTTTACTTTTTTTTTGCTTGTATAGGAAAGAAAATAGTACAAACTTTTAAAAGTAAAGAAAAATAGAATTAATTTTTTTTTAACTTTTTTTTACTTTTAACTCTTTTTAGCTTTTATAGGAAAGAAAATAGTACAAACTCTTAGAAGTAAAGAAAAATAGAACTCTAAAAAATCTAAACAATAAAAAAAATAAAGCTTACAAAAATGTATATATTACCTTAAAGGAATGAAGCAAGTTCTCCAAAGAGGAAACCTTGATATATGCCTTTTTTGTTTTGGAAACAAAGATAGTGTATGGAAGAGTTACATGTGTATGTATGGTAAATAATTGTTGTAGGAATGTGATGATAAGGATTAGATAACGAAGGTGATGATGAAATAAAGAGACTTTTTTTTTTAATGGAAATAGTGTAGGGTGACGGTAACAGAAAAACTCCGTCTGATACAGAGATAGGCTCTAGTACCAATTGACACAGCGGATCACTAGATTTCGCTCTAACTTGCATTCTCACAACGAGAAAAGAAATAAGCAAAATTCTCAAAGAGAATTTAGAAGAGAAAACTAAGATTTGATTAAAGATTGGATGATTACAACTCTTGCCAATGAAGACAATTTATACAAGTTTAGGATTAATCTAAACCATCCAATAAAATAATTCTAAGAAACTTACAACCATACACCTAGTACCTACCAACCAAACATACTTAAATTGTTCACCTAACATACTTCAAATAAACAAATTGTTCACCTAATACACTTCAAATAAACAAGTTAAATAATCTAACATATTTCAAATAAATAACTCTACAATACCTAATACACAAAAGCATTTTACCAACCAATGGAATGTTCATTAGATTGGGTTTTAGAATTTTGGGCCTTAGCTTTGGGTCATGAATGTGGGTTAATATTTAGTTGTAGGCTGCTACATCAGCGCTCATCAGAGATTTACGTGGCAAAAATAGTCTATGGCATCAAAGTACCATAACCTTTGCCACTTGTCTTATGCTTTGCCCACTCAGCTGGTTGAGGATGATATGTCAGTCGCCCTTCTCTTGTTGGCTTGAACCCGCTGTCGTGAAGCTTAGTCAAGCACCATAATAGCTCAGGGGAGTTCGCTGGTGGTCGAGATTAGGGCTAGAGTAGAGTCCTGGCTCGGTTTAGTCTCATGCCCTACTAATTGGCGCTTTCTTGAAACAGAGGAGATCATTATATCAAGATCCCATGTTACCTATAAGACAAAGGAAATAATGGTGAGAATGGATAAACAATATTATAGTGCAGTTAATAAAGAAACTTCGACCACCATGCTGAGATGGATTAACCTAGACCTTGGTCTACTAAGAGGTTAGACATTGGTGTTAGTTGCAGAGTTGTAGGGGAGAAAAGTATTCACAGACTTGGTCTGTCGGCATCTCGGGGGCAGTGGGTTGTCCAGCCTTCGTAGGACCACTTTCTTTTTGACATGAGGAACCTTGGCTGAAGGCTAACTAACCATGGATGAAGGCATCAAACTCCTCTCTTCTCTTATAAGTGAATCACCTGTTGTACTTGAGGTTGATGTCAAAAATTAGGATTTCTACTTTCCTTTTGGCCTGAGGCATCTCTTCAATGGTAGCCACTCGTAGAACCGTGTTAGCATCTTCTACCAAATTGCCACAGTCAGGCTATTATTTGCTCAACTAGAAAGTGGTGGGTACACACGAGGACCCTAGGGCATAAGGTCGACCACAACCTCTTCCCAAGAGGTGCACAAGTAGAATCATTCTACCTTTCCCTAGTTGTCGAATAATGCTCGATTACATATGGGAGGAAGTCTCTTTTCTTCATCCATAGATTTAATGCTTGAAAGATACGATTGAAGAAAATATACACCATGACTCTGGAAGTTTTTTAACTAGTACAAATACTTAATCACTCTCAAGTCCACATCTGGCCAGCTCTTTAATTGAAATATGAACCATAGGTCTATTAGTACTCTCCACCCATTTGGATTTACCTAGGTGGGACAGATCTTACAGTGAGCAAAGAAATCATGCGAAAATGGGTGCATAGCTAGCCTGAACCTAGACTCGAAGAATCCAAGGTATAATATGATGCACTTCTCAAGCAGTTGGCTTGGGACATCAGCTTCTGGCAGTGATATTAGGTGAATATGATCAGGGTTCAGGTAGCGTATATAGACACTAAGAAGGAATTTATTAGTCATATTGGATAGAAAGTCGTCTGGTTGGAAGCCTATGACTGTTTGAGCAGTGGCTTCGCCCTCCACCATGAGATCACTCATCTCTATGTAGTTATTGGCCCTATCATAGCCTCTGTCTCCCCTTCTACTGCCCTTCTTCCCCTACCTCCTAAGGCTATGGGCTCGGAATCTAATGGAACAGGATTTACAGACAATCTGCTAATAAGAATATGAAACACTAGACGTGGGAGCTCTAACACTCAGTTATCACACAAAGTTTCCTTTGAATCGGACATAAGATAAGTATTCTAGAGAACTTGTTTGTGTGGCTCACCTATATAAATAGGGGAATTAGATGATGAAGGTAAAACAAAGTTGTATAGCATGGTAGGCTCAAATGGAGTATTTCCTTGGGACATGGCTTCAGGTTGATCGGGCATAACTTTATCACCCACTTGGTCAGGGAGATTGTTAAACAGAGTTTTCTCGTGGTTGGAAGTTGATGGGCCAACAAGATTCAGGTTGATAGGGCTAAAATGGTTAGACATAATAGTGTAAGTAATCTCTCTCTCACTATTCAAACTAATTAGGTCCACAATTGTAAGTCTGGGAGGACCTTCAACAACCCCTTCAGGAAGTTTTCGTGATACTTTGGACACAATGGGTGATTTAATAGGGTTCGTGTTTATTAGAGCAGCTCTTTTTGGATCCATATTCCCCTGAGGGCCAAGCACACATGGTACCGCATTTTGTAAGACTCTTATATCTAATTTAGAGAAAGACAAAAAACAAATTAAAAGATTTGGGGTAGAAACTCAACAGAATGATGATGTTTTAAGCTTCGAGTACCCAGTATGCGAATGAAATCATAATGCCGAACTTAAGGAGTCAACGACCAACATTACAGGTGTAGTAAAATTGACAACAACAAAAGACAACCACCAAAAGTTGAAACAATGGGAATGAGAAGAAAAAGGATTCCCTAACCTACCTGAAAGAAAGATAAACCAAAAACTGGGGAGGTGAAAACTAGAAGCAAGAAGTAGGGTTTAAGGAGAAAGAAATAGAATTTACAAAAAAGCAAAAAAATGAGATAAAATGTTAAAGTCTTGAGAAAACTTGGACCAATTTATAGGCTGTAGTAATTCATCGAAGAAAACTGTTAGATTCTAATAAATGTAGTGTCGGCAAATCTAAAGAAGTAATTCAAACTCTCAAAATGCAACCTTTCCCATTCTTTTAAAAAAATAGGAAAACGCTGATCATCGAATTAGTTAGGATGAGACATGGATAATCATAGTCAGGCATATACGGTTCATGAATCAATCAGAGTGACCTCAAAAATGTCTTTGTATTTTCCTGAGATGTAGGTAACTTCTCGAATTAAGGCTTAGTAATAATTGTAGAAATTATGGGAATCCCAGTAACCATCCTTTGGCATCACTTTTGTGATAGATTGATCAATTCCAAACAACTAGTATAGCCGAATATGGATGGCAAAACTAATCCCCAGGCACATTTGGTTGATACATGGTTAGACTGAAACCTTTTAAATAGGTATAGATCCAATTCTCTAGACTGAGCAGGACACAACAAAGTTTTCATCCTGAGCGAATCACAACGAGAACTTAGGAGGCAGATGTTATGGGTGATTTCCCCAAACTAATCAGAAAATGATATGTAGTAGGTAAAAAATAACATGTCATAATAACATGCCTTAAACAACACCAAGTCTACTATAAGCCGATCAAACCCACAAAAAGTGGAGGATCAAGTATTGGCTTCACTTTACAGTCAACAAGAAATAGCTGAGCAATACTTGAGGGGTAAAAAACTTGGTCATAGTACCAAGGAACTAAATTTACGAATGAGAAAACCAACACTTAGTCGACATTTATATTCCAAATCGATCAACTGAGCACCTGTAGCAAGAACAATATAGTTTTGACCAAGTAATAAAATAAAGGATAGTATAGTCTACAAAGAAGCTGACACTTGTCTTAATCGTATACTCTTGTTTGTATAAGAGGGTAGATGAGATTCTCTCTTATCTTTTCAGGTACACATGGATATGAACTCTAGTATTTTTGGAGACCACAAAATCACTATAAATATTTTCACATTCACTTGAAAGAGGTAAGCTACAATAATTTCACAAAACTCTATTTGTGTCTTTGCCTTTTTCTCCTCCTAGAGTTCCTTTACTATTCATTCAAATACTTTATTAAATACATCACTAGCTACCTTTTTATGGGACAGATTTGATAAGTAACACATCTGTACCACTCTCATCAGCTGATGAAAGTTTATTTATAATCTTTTTCAAGGTTATACGGACTACACTTATATCAAATTTGAGTTTTGACTTCCTTTGTGAAAGAACCACTCAAAGGTGTGTGGTAAGTATTGGTTCACGAATCAAAATCCATACCAACACTATCATAGAACAAAAAACACAACGACATCCTAACATGAAGCCTAGGGATCAATTAATAGAATTCCATACAACTAGAGGATCAATTTATAATAGAGAATTCGGTATATGCCATTTATAGACACTAGCTTAAAGCTCTTGAATTGTCACATAAATGTCTTCTCAAAGTATTTAAAGGTGTTTATTTTTCTCTTCTAAATCATATTTCAAAGTGATACACCCTTATAGTTAGAATGGTAGCAAAGTGATATAGCCAAAAGGAGGATATAGATGACGTAAAAAATCTTCTTATATGTTCTCATGTTTGATTTTATTCAAATTCTTTTTGCAATTCTTAACTATAAGATTTGACAAATGGACATGAAAATACCATTCTTAAATATAATTCTTGAGAAAAGCATCTACATGTTGCAATTAGAATGATTTGTCAAAAAAGGCCAAGAATAGAAAGTCCATCAACTATAGAGATCCACATATATGATCTCATATAAGTATCTCAGTCATGAAACGTAATGTTCAACTAAGCCATAAATGGCTAATCCTAATATTGACAAACCTTGTGTCTTTAAAATGATGGTGAAAATATGATTTCCTAGTACTTTATTAGTATGATATCCTATTCATTATGGATGATGCAGGTATATTGACAACGATTAAAGTATAGCTAGCGAAATAGTTTAATATGAATAGAATGGGAGAAACTTATTATGTAATTAGTATACACATTATACCAGATGTACAAGAATAGCCTTATCCCAAGCTCCATAGATGCATAAGATATTGGCTAGGTTTTCTATGCAAGATTGAAAGAAAGTTCTTCCCCATCATGCCCGAGTCAAATTTTCTAAGGAAAATCTTCCAATAACGAGTAGGAAGAGAAATACATGAAATAGATTCTATATGAATCAATGCTTGGAAGTTTCGTATATGTCATACTTTATACTACACCTAATATAAGTTATGTAGTGAAGTATATACTTAAGTATATAAGGATAACAAGAGACTATATGCTTACATATTTTAGAGAAGAACCTATTAAGTATATGGATTTAGATATCCAATCTGACCCAAACTTTAAAAAATACATCCCAAGTTTTGTGCTTACTTTTGGTGGTGGAGCCATGATATATATACAAATATCTAGCTATTCTGCATTGTTGATTCTACTATAGAAGGCGAATATTAACGGCTTACAAAGCTTCGAAGGAAGTAATTTGGCTCTGAAAATTCTTAATGAATTTTGAAGTAGTTCTTTATGCTATTTAACCGATGACACTTTATTGTGACAACAACATAGCAAATATTGCCAACTCTAAGGAACATAGAGGCCATAAGAAAGAGAGAATATTATCAAGAAAGAGAGTTGACAGACATCTAGAAAGTCTAGGAGTTAGGAACACGACTCTTTGAAAGTTTAGGACTTAGGGACGTGACTCATTTACTTTACGATAAGTGGGAGAATATAAGAAATAAACCCTTAAAGCATTTAGTTTTTCTGTAAAAATATTTAAATTCAATATATACATTTCTATTCTATTTATTTTATGTTGTATTTAGAATGTGAGATTTATCTTCTTAAGTAAAATATCGCAAGACTCCAAGACTTAAAAATAACAAAGAATTCTTTACATAAAGATGTCATATGAGATAAACATAATGCTTTATCCGGACAAAACATGTTCACAATTTGTAATCGGCTTTATCTGCAAAAGGGTTGTGAGCTCTTCCTATTTCAATTGAGAGTGATAGTATAATGACTGAAATGTTGACTTTTAATAGAAAACGTAGTATATGTTGGATAGAAAACGTAGTATATGTTGGATGCACTGGAGTCAAGAATGATTACTTTTGCATGATACAATGATATGATTCAAAAATAACAAGAAATAAATAAATTAGGGTGACGTATTTAATTTTAGTGTTTAGGTCTACATATATAATAAATAGGTGAATTTCGAATCAACTCGCTTAAACTCAAAATAGCTCATGTAACATATTTAATTAAATATGCCTTTTTCATGTCAATACAACACGATACAAATACACATATTTAAAAACATTTTTAAGTTTTTAAGTGTTATTTTGATTAATTTTACATATTTACATATATGTATATTAATTAGGGAAAAGTTTCGAATGGGCACGCATAGTGTGGTCATCCGTAGGGCTCAAATTTTCTACTGTTGGATATGGATTAGAATGAAGGGTGATTAAATGGTTGTACTAATTTAATAATAATACAACTAACTACACATAATAAAACACCTTTCTCTCTCCCCTCATACACTTGACATTTTTTTGGCATGGCTTCTACTACCTATTGCAACCCTATATTTTTTGTGAATCCTATTCTATCGGAGTCAAAAGTGGTGGTATTTAGATTATCTTTCTCAATCTCAACCCCACCAAAAGCTCAAACTAAGAGAGTGTATGCGACTCGAGTAAAGTAAAGAGTATCAGCTTGCATTTATTTTTGACCTCTAACTATAAGCATTTTATTGAGAAGTTTATTTTTCTGCTCTGGGTACTGCTTTAGTATTTGATTCGTATTTCTAGACAACCATTTAGAGTTCGGAAACCTTGAAATTCAATAGATCTCAGATCAATAGTTTGGTTATATTCTGAGATATGTAATCGAAAGAACACCACAGCTAGACCTTCCAGTAAGAATTGTATACCCAAATCGAGAGGACAACAAAAAATTCTCAAAATTGATAGCACATCAGAGGTTGGATGAAAAGGCATTCAAAGTTTGTATCATCTATGTGCATATTATTTTTGCTTTGGCCCATTTTCAAAGATAAGATAAACCTACGGAGAGTGACAATGATGAGAGAGATTCAACGGAGGTGGAGATTTCTTGATAACATAAATAAAATATAACAATAGAAAATGGATAAATAATGAACTTTTTCTGGAGAAGACGGGAAGTTGAGATTTATTTTTTATTTTTTATTTCTTGAAACCAAGATAATATATCAATCGTATGTGGCCACATTTTTGTGTGGAAAGGTGCATCTAAACTCTTTTTTTTTTTATATCATTCGATTTAAATTGGATGGTTCTACGTAAATGCCCCTACGTAGGGTCAAAAATGATGACGACACACCCTATTAATTTGGGATTTGCTCTCTATTTATAATATGAAGCGAGGTAGAGAGTCGTTGCGCTACTTGGGGATTCATTTATTTGTCGGAGCTCCTCGTCAGCAGTGGTTGATTCCTTAGATGGATAGTTTACTAGCTCAATTTTATTGTTGGATGGGGTTGTCTCTCTCTTTCGCTGGAAGAGTTGCTCTGGTTAGTTCTGTGATCTATGGTTTACTTCTTCATTCTTTTCAGATTTATCGATGATCAAGTTCTTTGCTAAGTAAAATGACAAGAACAATTCGAAATTTTATTTGGTCAGGTTCTATTCTCCAAAGGAAGCCGGTCCAACTCTCGTGGAAAAAATATTGTCGGCCTAAAGAGGAGAGTGGTTTAGGGCTTCCTGACTTATCTTTACTCAACAAAACCCTAATTAAAAAATTTGCTTGGAGAGTGATGACTGGTAATTCTGATTTATTTTCTTATCTCTGAGTACGTTTCTTTGGGAGCAATGGAGATTTCAGATATCAAATTAAATCTTCCATTTGGCCTGGACTTTGTCCTTTATGTCAAGATCTTCTTGAAGAATCCCAATGACTGGTTGGAAGACATTCTAAAGTCAAATTCTGGACTGATAATTGGCTAGGTTCCCCGTTAATTGATTTGGTATATTTTTCTACATTTCTTGATCCTCCTTTAGAGAGTTTGGTTAGAGACTTTTCAACGGATTTGGGTTGGTCTCTTTCTTCTACCTTTACAGATAATTTTTTGGGAATAGTTGATGTTATTCAATCAGTTGTAATTTTAGATGGCCCGGATGCTTTGCAATGGATGAGCTCTTTGGATGATATAGTTACCTGCTCTAATGCTTATGATTCTATTTCTGATTCTCCAGTTGCTTGCTCTTAGGAAAAGTAGATTTAGTCTTCCTTCATCTCTCCTTCGAGATCGGTTTTACTTTGGAGGACTCTTCATGATCAACTTCCTACTGCATCTTCTTTGATGAGACAGGGCTTCCAACTTCCATCTTGCTATTGTTTCTGTCGTTCAATTGTAGAGGACTCGACATATTTGTCCCTCAATTTCCCTTTTGTTGTGCAGATGTGGTCAGGCTTGTCCTTATTATTTCGCACTCCAGTCTCTGTGGAGGGCTGTGTGAGGAATCTTTGGGATAAAACTCAACTTTGCTCGTTTAGCCCCCAACTTGGAGCTTTCTGGAAAGTTAGTATGGTCTCTATTTTTTGGATTATATGGTATCTTCGAAATTTGACAATCTTTGAAGATAAAAAGCCATCTATATCTCCAACTTTTGTTCTCTTATGGCGTTTTATTAGAGAGGCCGAGTCCCTAGTTTCTAGCACCATGTTTAACTCTATGAACGACCTCCTAATTTTGCGAGAGCTTCGCATCAAAGGTAGGCCCCGAAAGGCGCCAATCATTATAGAAGTTATATGGAGATCTGCTCCTCTATCCTAGATCAAGGTTAATATTGATGGTTTTGCTTATGGCTCACCAGGTCCTTCTGGGTGTTCAGGGGTGTTTCAGACTCATAGAGGGTTTGTTCGCGGTTGTTTCTCTATTCCTTTGGGAAGTAGTTATGCTTTTGAGGCAGAATTGACAGCAGCGATTTATGCGATTTATTTTGCTTGGAAATAAAGATGAAAGCATCTCTGGTTAAAGAGTAATTCAGTCTATGTAGTTTCTCTTTTATTGGCCCGTTCTCTTAAAGTTCCTTTCTGTTGAAAATTAGTTTGGTGTAGGACATTGAGGTACATTGCTAATATAGAATTTGTAGTCACTCATATCTATCGTGAGAGTAATCGTGTAGCTGATTCTTTAGTTTCTCGTACTCCTTCCTTTGTTAGTCCTACTTGGGGGTGGTCCGCTCCATCTTTTATTTCATCTTTTGTTTACGATGATTGAATAAGCCTAATTATCGGTTTCACTGATTTTATTTCTTTTTCTGTTTTTCTTTATTTTATTTTATTTATCTTGAGAGGTCAGGTTTATGCCCCCCTTTGACTTGTTGTCTCTTCCATTTCTTCATGAGAAGTCAAGTTTATGACCCATCTAACTTGATGTCTCTTCTTTTTCTCTCTCTTTTTATATAACTTCTTTCGTTATAAAAAATTATTAAGTAAATATATCAGGTTATAATAAAATACATAATATATTTATTAAACGAGTTAAATGTGTGTTATGTCGTGTTATATGTTTATTAATTATGTCTTATTTGGGTTTAAGTTTTTGTAATGTTTATTAATTATATTGTATTGGGTTAATGTATTATTATATCATATTGACTTAAACATGACATAATTAGTTAGTGGACCAAATGGGAAGTAATTTTTAATAAGTATAACTATAAAATTATATATTTGTATTTCAAAAATTTAAGGATAGCTAGTGGAAACACTAAAAAAATTACATTTAAATTTTATTTCCACTTGGTGATATTGTCGTAGAACGGTAATGGAGAAGCTGATCATTTACAAGCTCATAACGTCTGATTATATCAACTAATACAATTTTTCCATAATAAAGACCGCCATTTTTGGTTTAACTAAATTTTAATCAGATGTTAACTCTTCTGCTAAGGCTTTCAAAGATTTATGGGAGGATTCATTTTCCATCAAAGCCATCATGCTTTCTACTCTCATATCTTTAATCTTTGCCCTCACGTCATCGTCGTCCTTCGTCAGCCTCCTTATCCCATTCTCCAACTCTTCAGCTAACACCTAATCCCAATTCTTTGACCATTTCAAAAGCATTCATTTGTTGCTCCGCATATATAGGCCACGTGGCAATCGGTATCCCTTGCCACGAGTTCTCTAAGATGGAATTCCAACCGCAGTGCGACGCGAATACTCCAATTGCAGGACTGTGACTTGTGGGACCAATCCACAACCGAAGCCCGTATCGACGTTCCATTCTAAGAACCTATTTGGTAATGCCTCGTCAAAGTGTCGTTTAGCTGACAGTGAGAGTGGAATGAAATTAAATATAACGGTAATTGTAATAGAAATAAGAATATATAAAAAAATGATTATTTTGTTTAGTTGAAATTTTGGAATCAAGTATTAGAATTAATTATATTTTAATTAATATATTTCTGATTTTAAATTAATTGTTTTGAAAAAATAAATTTTATCACTATTAGAAAAAAAAATAGTTATACTTATGGTAATGATTAAATAGATTAAATTATTAAATATAAAGATAAATTAAATTTTTTGTGGTAATAAAATTAGTATGTTAATAATTACTCATTATTATTTATCATATAAATATAAAATATAAAATGTATATTAGAAAATAAAAATATACTAATTGGATTATACGAGGAAGAATATGATTTATAGGTGGTTTAATTATAGATATAGATGTAAGTTTTACAGTTGGTTTAGTCATTGATATTGATATGAGAAAGAAGGTGACGATGAAAGAGCAAAATGTGTTAAATAAAAAGTAAAAAAGAAAAAAGTGACTTAGGAAAGAAATAATATTTACATATATTTTAAAGTATAATTTTTATTTAATGAAATAGTTATTACATTGTAAAACAATTCATAACAAAACAATGGAAAACCATTGCATTTCATTCCATCAAACAGCACCGAAGATTCGAGTAATTTTCCGGTGGGCCTAATTCAGTCTTGGGTGGCTCAAGCAGCGACCATAAGAATCGAAATCCGGCCCGCTCAAGTGCAACTGCAATTTTTCCAAGTTAGGGCCCAACAAAACACGAGAACACCGCAGATGATTTGGGCTGGTTGTCATTTCGTGGCCTGTTCTGTCTGGATACTATTGGGCTGGCCTATTAAGGTCCAGAACAGGCCCAATGGTGTAAACTCTCGGTAGATCTAAATCCCTCGTGCTGCACAACGGGTCCAGCTCTTGGAACGTATTTAGAACAATACCCTTGGTTTCCTTGTACCTTCGTGCGTTATTTAAAAACCAAGAATGCCCTTCCCCTCCGTTCAACACCACAGTGGGCGGCACCCGCATGGGGTCCGAGTTAGCGAACCCACGGACGCTCAACTCAGCTTCCGAGTCAGTGAACTCAGCGGTGGTGAGTTGACGGTCGAGAATCGGGAGATCGATCATCAAGCCGAGAAAAGTGGCCGGGGACGCCCAGAAAAGGTAGCAAGGAAGGCCGAGCTCCTTTGCCACGTCGATCATGGCGGTAGTGAACATGTCGACGAAGAACCCGGCGACTCGGGCCGAGTTGGAGTCGGACTCAGTCGAGCCAACGAGGTTCGAAACGTCGCGTTTCACGTGGGGTACGTGTTTCTCTATGAGAATGGAGATGTAGCCAATAGAGGATCTGTATTGATTATCTGTGGGCGAGTCCACGGAAGGCAGGTGGAGGAAATTGACGTTTGTGGAGGTGGCGGAGATGGTAAGTGTTGACGATTGGCCGTTTGGGTGTGGTAACGGTGGGAACGGTAGCAGAGAAGCGAGGGGGGAATGAACACTAGCTGATGCTTATGAGATGGTGGTTTTCCACTCATTTTGTTTCTATCTATGGAATGCTTCTTAGTTCTTATCAAGAATAAAGTGGGTATATATATAAGGTGTAGCGCGTGTTGGAAGGACATAATGATCAATCTTTCATATTTTTATTCTTTTTGAGGTTAGTTTTATTAACTTTTCGGAATAATTTTAGTTAAATAGACAGTTGGAAACTTCGAAACATGTTCACATATCCTTTTCTCGAACACTGGGAATCCACGCATGGGAGAGGATAGATTTATATATAATATATACAGACAGTGACACATCAGAAAGAAATGGTATATACAAAGCGTTGATGGAGGTTTTATCAACAATAAATTTATGAAAAATCAAGAGACGTGACTTGTGTGAATTGAAAAAATAATTAAAGCAAATAAAGAGAGAGAGATTTATAGTGGTTCAGCCTCAAAAAAGATGAGCCTACCTCCACTGTTTTCTGACTATTTTATGAATAATGATGAATACTCAAGGCTACAATTTTATCTGAGAATCGGAAAGACTCAAAAGCTATTGAAGAATACTACCGCCTTAGACTACCCAAACTTGAATTTGCTCTGACTTCTATTCTCTGTGACTTGTTTCTGCCCAGGAATTGGTGTGTGCTTTCTCGGAACATAGAGCCCCCCTTTATATAGATCATAGTGACCTTATGTCCCTAGGTTCCTTATGTCTCTAGGATCCTAATTGTATAAACAGGTAACTATACAATTGGGTAATATAAATTAGGTAACAATATAATTGGATAACTATTCAAAAAGGATAACTAGTTTATCGCAAACAGGAGTCTTCAGTTTTCCTTTCTTTGTAGGTTTCTTCTCCATAGCATTTATTAGTTTCCCTCTTCTCGTAGGTTTCCTTTATGGCAGTTACGTGTTTTCTTCTCTTAATAGGTTTCCTGTTTGTCAAGGCAAATTGCACGGAGAAGATCGCACAAAACCTGTGGAAGAGGTCGCATATAACCATCACAGAGAAGATCGCATATAATCCTCACGGAGGAGGTCGCATATAATCCTCATGCGACCTTAGGATTTTAGACCGCATAACAATTTCCCCCCAGCTCCATTAGTTCTTTAGGACGAAATGGAGCTTCTAATTACCGTGCGACCTTGTGATGTCATAAAACCTGTGATTTGAGTAATCGAAGATCCGTCAGATTTCAAATCTCCTCTTTCAAGATCACGCGTATCCTCCTTTCTGTCAGAACGGAACACGTGTAGTCAGGAACGAAATTCGAGGAAGCCTGATTGACACCAACCATCACCAAATCTTTCCAAATCTTTTCAAATTTTAAATAATCCTGACTTTTCGGATAGATTTAAATCCCGCGCAGTCCTTAGCCTTCAGATTTAAAATTCAAAATCCTCCGATCTACGGCTGCGATCTAACGATGGTTAGGTTATAAATATCAGAAATCATCCGTCTCTCTCATTTTACTCGAAAAACTTCAGAAATCTCAAGAACCCTAACGCCGTTCTTCCTCTTCTTCCTCCCAGGTCGCTCCAATTGCTGCTGCTTCTTTATCACAGTTCCGAATCGACTCAACTCCATCTCTTGAAGAAAAGGTCAGTGTCTTCTCTTATCTTTCATTATTGAAAACAACATTCTGGGAATAAACTTATTTCACCGAAGTGAAATAAAAAAATTTGTTCCTTTCATACTCTCTTTTTTCTTCAGTCCATAGAGTAGAGTTACAATATCACTTAGAAATGATCTTATGAGAAGAAATTTTTTAGGGTCTGATACCCTAATCTACTTTCTGAACTGTCGGTTCATTTACTAATGAACTGCTCGAATACTTCTGATGAACTGCTCGAACACTTCTGATGAACTGCTCGAATACTTTCTGACGAACTCATAGATTATGCAACTTTAGGATAAATACCTAGAATATTAGCACAGTAGTCTGAATCCCTGCCTATTTCTTTTCAGATGTCTAGTAGTGAAGAACTATTTAGGGAAGGAAATGCCTTTTCTGGGGAATCCGGCTCAAGTGTTAGTACCATTAACCTTGAGGATTATCCCGAATCAGAACCCGAGATAGAAATAACTGGGGCAAGACAAAGTAGTCCTCGAATAGGCGATCTTCCCCAGGATCAATGGCCCAGACACGTTAGAGATGCTCTGGCATTCTCTTCA
>JXTB01000395.1:72385-84446 GCA_002914805.1 Parasponia andersonii
TAAGGTTTTCTTGAGAACTAGAAATGAGTTTTAGAAGTCCAAGGTCAATTGTTAGAATAAAATTAGAGAAGTTCAAATCCTACAGCACATTTAGCTTATCATCAGACTCCTTATTGTCTAGAATATCCCAGCCACTATGCTGAGTCGAGTCTCATACTATTTTCTAGCTAGGGTCGTGCAACAAATCGTCTATATAGAAAATTTACTTTTTTTGAAAAGTAAGAATGTAAAGTTCATCTTTGTATCACTCAAAATTAATTGCAATATTAGCCATAATTTTCTCCATTTATATCTTCTTCTTCTGAGGTTTAGTGTTGAACCATTTACTCCTGAACAAGAAGACAAACAATTGGTTCAAGAAAGTAAGCTCTTTATTTCTTGTAGATGCCCATAAAATATATTGTCATTTAATCCCGGAATAAAAACTCCATTATTCTGAGTTTTACATCTAGAGTCTCAATTATGTGCTACAAACTGGACACCGTTGATAACATATATTGAGTACGACAAAATGTTGAAATTTAGTCTAGATGCCAAAGTGTATAACTCATTAGTTGCTTCAGGATTGCCATTTTGTTGTAGATGATACATCTGATAATCAACGTATGACATAAAATTAACTACAATGATAATAATTTAAGTAATTCTATCAAAATGAGCAAAACTATAATTGTTCAGTATATACTAATGAGCCTTCTTATGCAGGTGATCATCAAGATGGACAATATTTGTTTTACGAATTGGACGACAACATGATTGGAAAGTTGAAAAATGCAGCTTCATACCATTTTGAATAGAATCTTCATTCCTTTCCGGTCAGTTAAATTTAAACTCAACTCTTTGCAAGTATATTGAGCAAAAAGTCAATGCTTTTTCAATAATATAACCTTCAACAATTGAACTCTCTGGTTGTCCTCGATTTCTTACATAGTTTTTCAACTTCTTTACATAGCGCTCATGAGGATACATCTATCTACAATGAATAGGTCCTCCAAGTAATGCCTCTTTTAGCGAATGAATCATTAAGTGCACCATAATATCAAAAAAAGTATGAGAAAAAATGCAATCAAGCTTGTAAAAAATAAGAGCTATATTAACCTCAGATTTCTCCAGGATTTTCACATTTAGAGTCTTTGCATAGATGAGCTACAAAAAGTTGCATAACTCAGTTATTATGGATGAGATGTTTTTATTTACAAAAGGGCGAATTTCTGGTGCCAATAGATGTTGCATAATAACATGGCAATTATACGATTTCAACCCAATGATTTTTGTATCATTATCAGTTATATGGGTTCGAAGATTACTTGCAAACTGATCAAGAAACTTGACAGATTTAATAAACTGACAAAATTTACATCGATCATGAACAGTGAGAATGTACTTTGCGTGAGGTATAATCAACTTGTTCCCTTCTTCGACGACATGTAACTTTGATATGATATCTAAATCTTCTAAGCTACACCTTGCGTTCACTATGTCCTTAGATTTTCCTTCAATACCTAACATTGTACCAAGAATACTATCGTATACACTTTTCTCAATATGCATAACATCGAGATTGTGCCTTAGTTTTAGTTAAGACCAATACTCAAGCTCAAAATACACTCTTCTTTTTGGGTAATATTTTAAAATTTATGAGTATTTTAGTTACTATAAGGGTATTTTATTATTCTAGAGGGTATTTTGGATATTTTGTGAATTAAATGGGCCTTTTTGGGTTTTTTTTTTTAATTTTTTGAATATTTTTGTTACTATAAGAGTATTTTGGGTATTTAATTATTCTGAGGATATTTTGTGAATTAAATGAGTATTTTTCAATACTTTTTAATTTTATATTTTGGATATTTTATTATTCTACGGATATTTTAGGTATTTTGTTTATTAAATAGGTATTTTTGGGTATTTCTTAATTTTATGAGTATTATAGTTACTATAAGGGCCTTTTGGATATTTTATTATTCCAGGGGCATTTTTGGGTATTTTGTGAATTAAACAGGTATTTTTAGATATTTTTTTAGTTTATGAGTATTTTAGTTACTATTAAGGTATTTTAGGTATTTTATTATTCTAGGAGCATTTTAGATATTTTGTGAATTAAATGGGCATTTTATTATTCTTTTTAATTTTATGAGTATTTTAGTTACTATAAGAGTATTTTGGGTATTTTATTATTTTAGGGGCATTTTGGAGATTTTGTGAATTAACTGGGTGTTTTATTATTCTTTTAATTTTATGATTATTTTAGTTACTATAAGGGTATTCTAGGTAATTTGGGTATTTTGTGAATTAAATAGGTATTTTTGAGAATTTTTTTTTAAAGTAAGCTACTTTTTGGGAAAAATTATTTGTAGGAGTATTTTGGGAATTTTATTAATTGTAGGAATATTTTAGTTACCAGAAGGGTATTTTGTGAATTAAATTTTTTTTGTTTGATAATAAGCTCCTTTATGTAATTAATTAGTTGTGAGGGTATTTTCGATATAATTATAATTGTAGGGGTATTTTGAGTATTTTATTAATTATTTGAGTATTACTATCCTATTATTTTATTGAATTACATTAATTTTAATTTAAGTTTTTGTTCTTTTTTCTTAACATTTTAATTTGGTTTTAACTACTTGATTACCAAAAATTTCTAAACATTTTACTCTACAAATTATTAATTAAATATTGATTTATTAATAAAACTTAATTACTTAAAGTTACTTTAAAATAATCTTTTAAAAACATCTTATTCAATTAACATATTAATTCATTATTATTCATTTCATTTATTAATTCTAATAAAATAAAATTCTAACCTAAAAATTTTTTAAATCATAAACTGAAATAAAAAATATTAACAAAAATCAACATTTAACGCACAAAAAATATCCAACTGAAAAATTCTTCATACTCAATCCACGTTCTCAAAACATAAACATCCACCAATATCTAATATATAATAAAACTAATAATATAATCCACCAATAACTCATCAAATCCAATATCCAATAAAACTAATAATATAATCAAATAATCAATAAACTAATATCCAATAATCTAATATTCAATAATCTAATATCCATTAAAACTAATAACATAATCCAATAATCCAATAATCAATATCTAATAATCCATTAAAAATTCATATTCAATATCAAAAATCCCAAAGAAGAGGTAGCTCAAGGCAATGGCAGAGGTGGCGGTGGCAATCTTAAAAAAAAAAAACCGAAAAAAAATAAATAACTATAACACCCCCCAACCTAGCTTGTCGGACTTTACTTGAAAACTAACTAGTTAGGCAAAGGCATATTAAGTCTTTGTAAATTTATTTGAAAATTGAGCATTTAAAAACAGAGAACTGAAAAGGGCATGAAACTTCATTTTTTTACAATTAAATTTTTAGAAATAAAATATAAACGAATCATTAGATGAATAGAATTGTAGCTCAGCCAACTCTCAAGAATCTACTGATATAACTAAAACCTATATTACAAGAACTATAATGAGCAGATACTCAGTAAGTAAAGACGTGCATGTATATCAATGATGACATGTTATAAAAATATTTGATGTCCATTGTACAACTTTCTTTGGAAAATATTCTTTTTATAAATATCATTTTGGGCCTCATTTTAAGCATAACTTCTAACTTAGTAATATAGTAGACCTCTTAATCAACATCATTTGAGGCTTACCCTATATTAGCCTTTTCGCCTAAAGGGATTTTGCCACCTCTTTTCTACACAATTACTAAACTAGGAGCCATCCTTCATAAAAAACATAACTTAGAAACTTAAGTACAATGGTAATATTTTCTTAAAAATATGAACTTCTTAAAATCACTTTAATTTTTCTTTCATAAATATGCCTTATGCATATGCCATGAATACCATTCCATAAACAGCATAGTATATAGGTACACATAAATAAATATATACTTCATATAATATTTAGAAAATACTTGAACTTACTATGCTAACGTAGTAATAACATTTATCTTTACTTGTATCTAATTGATATTCCTCATAATCTTCGTATTTATCTCCAAACCTCTCTTTATCTCTCTTTCATTTTTTTTTCTTTTCTTTTCTTCTCTCTAAACTTTACTAGAAATGTAGGTGGAGAAGTATATGTCTAAAATTGATTCTCAAGCCCTATTTATAGATTTCACCAAGCTCCTCAAGCTAGTAGCTTACTCATCACCTAAACCTTCCTCTATTGTGACACCTAATGCCACATCTCCTATCCATATCGAGCTACTTAACTCGGCCCAAATGTTGACACGTAGTTGTCACTAACCTTATCTGCATGCTTGACACCTAGTTGTCACGAACCTTATCTGGGTGCTTGACACCTAGTTTGCCCAAATGTTGACACCTAGTAGCCACTAACCTCATCTGCATGCTTGACACCTAGCTTATCCTATTCCACTACGTGCTTCCAATTGATACCTCATACTTTCAAACTTTACACCTTGTGCTCTGATTCAATACCTTGTGCTTACAGTGGCACCTTGTGCTTATGGACATATCATGCTTAGAAAATCTTGTGCTTCACCTTCTGACTTATCATTTAAATATCGTAATTTATTGAACTGTCTAACAGAAAAATTGAGAAATTCCTAATGTCTCCCTAGAAATTGAGCACAACATTAGAAATAATCTTGTCTCTTTCGTCAGTAGCTTAAGTGTCAGTTTTTGTCGAAAATATTTTCTTGCATCATATTGTCTATCATCAAAAATCTACACTGCTAAGTAACTCAATCAGTAGGTTAACTCATTTCAATTATATAAAACCTGACAGCAAAAGTCTATCTCGTAAAACGTGAAATCCTTTTTACTAGGATCTTTATGAACTTATAAAGTTATTAAGCTCTTCATTGATTACTTAACTCCTCTACTTAACTTAGAACTAGACAAAACTCTATTACACATAACACATAAGTATGCATGTGAATTGAGGTATGATATAAATTGCCCTTCTTTTAAAAATTTTGCCCTCAAAATTTGTAAACTTTTAAAATATGAACATGTAGTCATATAATATGCAAAGTCATAGTCAAAGAATAATATAGATAAGATGAACCTAACAGTTGACTGAGTTCCATTCCACGACCCACTCAAAAAGATATTTTTGTCTACAGAATCGTAATGGCCTGATATCAAAAATGCAGCACCTCCTAACCTAAATAGTTAGACTTTGCTTGAAAGTGTAACCAGTTAGGCCAAGGCACATTACAACTTTGTAAATTTCTTTGAAAATTGAGTATTTGAAAGCAGAAGAACTAAAAAGGGCATAAGACTTCATTTTTTTACAATGAAATTTTTAGAAATAAAATATAAACATATCGTGGGATGAATGGTATTGTAGCTCAACTAGCTTTCAAGAATTTACTGATGTAACTAAAACTTGAATTACAAGAACTATAATGAGCTAATGCTCAGTAAGTAAAAATAGTGCATGCATATCAATGATAACATGCTATAAAAATATTTGATGTCCATTGTACAACTTTCTTTGGAAAACATTCTTTCTTTAAATATCAATTTGGGACCCATTTTATGCATAACTTCTAACTTAGTGATATAGTAGACCTTTTAATCAATATCATTTGAGGCTGCCCTTTCGCCTGAAGGGATTTCGCCATCTTTTTTCTTCACAATCACTAAGCTAGGTGCCATACTTTATAAACAAAATAATATTTTCTTAAAAATATGAACTTCTTAAAATCACTTTAATTTTTCCTTTTATAAACTTGCCTTATGCATATGCCATGAATACCATGCCATAAATAGTATAGTAGTATACATAGGTACATATAAAGAAGCTTGAACTTCACATAACATTTAGAAAATACTTGTACTTACTAAACTCTTGTAACACAGTAAAAATATTGATCTTTATTTATCTCTAGTTAATACATTCTTAATCTTCGTGTTTATCTCCAAACCTCTCTTCATCTCTCTTTCTTTTTTTTTTTCCTTTTTTTTTCTTTTCTTCTCTTCAAACTTTACTAGAAATGTAGGTAGAGCAACGTATGTCTAAAACTAATTCTCAAGCCCTATTTTTAGATTACACTAAGCTTCTCAGGCTAGTAGCTTACTCATTGCCTGAAGCTTCCTCTATTATGATACTTAACATCATATCTCCTATCCATATTGAGCCACTTAACTCGGCCCAAATATTGACACATAGTTGCCACTAACCTTATCTACATACTTGATACCTAGCTTATCTAAATGTTGATACTTAGTTGCCACTAACCTCATCTGCATACTTGACACCGAGCTTGTCCTATTCCACTATATACGTCCAACTGATACCTCATGTTTTCAAATTTTACACCTCATGCTCTGATTCAACACCTCGTGCTTACAGTAGAACCTTGTGCTTACGGACATGCCATGCTTAGATCACCTCGTACTTCACTTTTGACTTATCATCTAAATATCATGATTTATAGGATTTTCTAACATGAAAATCGAGAAATACTAACTTCTCCCTAGAAATTGATCACAACATTAGAAATAATCTTGTCTCTTTCGTCAGCAGCTTATCTATTCTAGATTGTTGGAAACTTAACTATCATTTTTTGTTGGAAATACTTCCTTCCATCATATTGTCTATCATCAAAAGTTTACACTGCTAATTACCTGAATCGGTAGCTTAACTCATTTCAATTGTATTAAACTTAATAGCAAAATTCTGTCTTGTAAAATGTGAAATCCTTTTTACTAGGATCTTTATGAACTTATAAATTTATTGAGCTTCTCATTGATTAGTTTAACTCCTCTACTTAACTTAGAACTAGATAAAACTCTATTACACATAATACGTAAGCATGCATGTGAATCGGGGTATGATAATAACAAAGGATGAGAGATAGAAAGAGAAAAATAGGAAAAAAAAACTTACCAATACAGGAGGAAATCGATTTTTGGTAGAGAGAAAGAGATGAAAAAAATGAGGAAGAAGAGGATTAGTGTCTAGGTATAGAAACCGATCATCTAAAGTGGCGACAATATTCGTAATCGTTGGTTACTACTTTAAATGAAATAGTTAAAGCAAAAAAATTTATGGCAGTCAGTTTGATGGCCTAAATATCGTGAAATATCTAAATCATTCAAACTTTAAAGCGGCGATTCTTAATCTAAAGTGGGGACAATTGTTGCCACTTTAAACCCAATTTTTATTTTTT
This sequence comes from Parasponia andersonii, assembly GCA_002914805.1. NCBI lineage: Eukaryota > Viridiplantae > Streptophyta > Magnoliopsida > Rosales > Cannabaceae > Trema > Trema andersonii. The sequence continues at coordinate 79,572 of JXTB01000395.1, forward strand.
ACTTTTATATATTTTACAATAATTATATTTATTTTAATTTATTAATAATATATTAGTCTAAAGTGATGACTATTATCACCACTCTAGAGAAGATATTTTTACACCATTTTCAATCTGGCGCCAATTGGCACACTTCTTCTTAGTGTTGCTGCTTTAGACATTTTTAGAGAAAATTTTTGGTACGGTCATCTAAAGCAAAGACAAGTGTCGCCGTTTTAGTCATTCTGTCAAAAATATAAATACTCTAAAGCAGTGACTATCTAATTTGTCACCGCTTAAAGTCATTGTTCTATTACTTTTTATTGTAGTGCGAGTCCCTGAACCATATGCGCTAGCTGCTTAGAGAATGCTTTACCAAAAGCGCCAAGTCCATATCCCTTTAGTCCATATTTGTTTACAGTCTGTCATATATATCCAAAAGATACATTTTAGTAATTTCCCACTTGATCAATCTAACATAGCACGGCATCTGAAGAATCTAGGACCAGAAATAGTGTACTCAAGACTAATAACTAGGATAAAATCGTAAGACCACCTGGAGTTACAAATAACCTTTTCGCTCTAATCATATTTACAATCCTTCTTGTGAATAATTCCATTTCGTTGTGGAAATCTACGAATCAAATTTACTGGAGTTTTCATATATAACATCAGACACAAGTGAAAAGGAATGAAAAAAAAAAAGTTATTATAAGTTATATTGCTTTGGAAAGTGCAGTAGACATTAGCTATCTAGCTGGAATGAGAATACTCACAAAGCAATTGTCTTTAGAGACCAAAGCTAGGAAGAAAGTATCATGCGCTCCAACTTCATGTCTAACAAAACCATGACTCCTGAGAAGAAGGTATCATGTGGTTCTTCCTTGCTGATCCTTCTTGCAGTGTTCCCTAATCAAGTGCTGACATTTATATAGTTTTTAGAGATAATGTTAGGTAGAACTTGGTCGCTAATTTTTCCTTTTTGGCATTGACCAACATGTAGATTTTAGACTGCACAACAATTGCCTCCCAGCTCTATTAGTTCTTTAGGACAAAATGGAGCTTCCTTCTATGATAAGTGCGAGCTTAAAAAATGCGACATCATGACATAATCTTGAGATCTTTGAAGAGCCAATAGTTCTCAAATCCTATCTTTTCAGAACTACGCGTACCTTCTCCTGATAGATGCAACCACGTGTCACCTTTTCTCAGCAGAATAGCAAAACTCGAGGAGATTTTTCCATTCTTGAGCAGATACGATGATAGAGATGATGCCAGCTGTTGTCTTAAATCGAGACATTTCAAATTTTGAAAAGATACCGATTTAATTTTTGGAAAATTAACTCCCGCGTGAACTTCAGCCTTTAGATATGAATTAAATGCCTTGATCTACAGCTGTGATTTGATGATACTTGAAACATATATATAACGAAAATCCATCTGCCTCTTCTTCAAAACTCGAACCCTATTGCCTCTTATTTTTCTCACTTCTGAAATCCGAAGTGTCCATAAGGCAAATTTTCCTGGCATCTTTTTCTATTTTGCAGCTCGCACAAATTCATCATCTTCTCCGACAAAGTTGTCACCACAATCTTTTAGACGACATCTCTATCCTTTCAAAGAAAAGTTAGTATATATCCTCTCTCTCTCTCATTGTTCTTTGACTTTTCAGAAAACGCTCATTTACAGATCTCATTTCTAGAAATAGATAAATCATAGACCCTAAATGCCCTAAACATAAAACCATCCCTATATTTCGATGGACTGAAAAATGGGAATTTCTCAGAATCTTCCCATTAATTTATAGAATAAATTATTTTTAGATTATTGATAGACAAACCCATAGGAGAAATTTAGGATCTGAAACCTTGATGTTTGAAAGCCATAATCATTTGAATGACGAATTACAGAAGAGTCGCTCAAGCAGTTTTTAATGAATTTATAGATCGATTAGAAAAAATTCGATGAACATTTTGTCAATGCAATCCTAGGATTTATGATCCTAAACTGCTTGCATATGGCAAAGATCGCCAATGCTCGTATAGGACTAAACTCATCCCATATTTCTTCTTTCAGATATCTAGTAGTGAGGAATTTAGAGAGGGGAATGCATTCTCTGGAGAATCATCCAATATAAGCATTTGCTCTATAAACCTCAAAGACTATCTTGAGCTAGAGCCTGAAGTAGAAAGAACTGGGGTCAGGAAAAGTAGTCCTCGCATAGGCGATCTCCCTCAAGACCAGTAGCCTCAGCATATCAGGGATGCCCCTACATTCACAATGGGCTCTCACTATGTGGAGGGAGATTGGTCATATATGAATATAAGGATGAGCTATACAACGAACAAGCTCAGTAAGATCGTATGCAACTACAAAATCGACATCCCTCTTCGCCTTCCCATAGAGTTCAATCGACCACATACACCTCCTCGCAAAATTGCCTCATTCATAAAAGCAGTTCTCAAATGTGGTGTCCACCTCCCACTTCATCCATACATAAAATTAGTCGTCGATTATTATGGAGTCATCCCTTTTCAACTAACCCCAAACATATATAGATATATGGTAGGCATATATATATTATACCATAAATTAGGCTTAGAAGCCCCTGCTCCTAAAGAGTTCGCTTGGTTCTACTAAGTGAAATCAAACCCATTAGATTTTGGCTTCTTCTATGCGAGCAAGTGGTCGAACTAAACTATAAAAACTATTTATGGGGTCCGTAACAACATGGGAAAATAGAAAAGTCCATTTTTCCACTTTGACTATGCGGATAATGACTTCTTTCAAAACCCTGGTAGGTAACTCTAGCTTATTGCTTTCTTTATATAAATATTTTTTTTTGATCGCATTTATATGTTATCGCAGATAATAGGAAATGACCAGGACTCTCTGAAAAACAGCTCGCAAGGGTATATAAAATAAACAACCTTCCGATCGAAGAATTTGATTAGAAGAGGCTTGGAATGACAAAGAACCTAGTTGCTTGCGGACTATTTCCAAGGGGAGCCGCTTTTCCAGATTCTGCCAACTATCCGACCAAACCCTCGACCTCGAGGAAGAAGCCGAGGAAACAGAAGGAAAAGGGTGCCTCATCTTCCAAACCCAGAAAACAAAAAACACCTGGCACTCCTACCATTTTGAAACCATCGCCTTCTAAAGCTGCATCACCTCCAATTTCTTAGCAGCAAGAAGGTAGTTATTGATGTCTTTTTCTTTCGCACTATACACCTCGCATGCTAACCAATCATATTTGTACAGATATGGTAATTGCCAGTGGATTGCGAGCACCGCCTTCAACTCTGGGGTCGATGGCAAAGTCCAAGATACCAGACAGCACACCACTTTCGACAAAAGGGAAAGAAAAGGTCGACACTTCAAAGAAGCGAAAGGTCACCTTTGAGGACATCCCGACAAGCTCGCCTCCTCCTCAGCCTCCATTAACTACGAGCAAACCTAAGCCATCCAAGGAGACAACTACTTCTGATAAGCGACTGAGCCAGGCCAAGAAAGACGAGGAGTTTTTGCACTACTTCGCCAACTACCAGAAAAAGCTGGCATGAGTACGGCTTTCATCGACTGTTTCACTTCTGAGGATGGCTGGGAGAAGATGAAGCGACGTCCAGCCAAGGTTGCCTTCAGTTCTACAATGAAGATATTGGCAAACATATGCATCTTCTATCTTCACTCTTCAATTGCACTTTTTTGGTATTGATGTACTATATTTTCAGACCGTTGTAGCTACTATCTTGATGCATGACCCGGTTGTTGAATGCATGGAAAAGACCGAGAAAGTCGAAGAAATAACCCAAGCATTCAAGGACTCGGAGAAGGCTCACTAGAAAGAGAGAAAATCCTCCGAGTTGGAGAAACAGCAACTGCGTGAGGAGCTGGCCAAGGAAAAACTTGAAAAGGAGAAGCTCGAAGAGAAAATTAAAGATCTTGAAAAAACCACCTTCAAGCATCTGGATGTTCTAAGGGAGGCAACAATAGAGGCGTCTCGCAAGGCTGTAGAAGAGTTTAAGACCACTGAAGGCAAATAACTCGAAGACAAGGCCAGCGACATCACCTCGTCGACCATAATTTACAATATCTTTTGTGAGAATCTGGATTTTGACTTTTCTATCCTTGATGAAGACGTAGTTGAGCTTGTCCAGAGTTGGAAGGAAGCCGAAGCTGTTAAAACTAGATAGTTTTATGTATTATTTTTTAGGTTTCAGAACAATGCGGATTGGTCCCCCTTTTTTTTTGTAATACTTTGCTTACATATAAGTGCGAGCTTTTATCAATGAATACTTGTCAGACATTTACTCCTGTAAAACAATTGAAACTCTGCATTGTAATATAAAGATGCATAATTTAATCAAGTAGTCAATCACTAGGTGACTGATCGGTATGCTATTGCGATTCGAATCCAACTAACTTAAAACGGGTTTTTTAAGTGTTAGGATAGGTTAGGTCGCTTAAGAAAATAGTAAGTATGAGTGATGCAAACTCAATACTGTTTTTCAAAAGTTCCATGGCAAAATGTAATATAGCAATATATCACATTGAACAATGAATGTTTTTCTTAGTTACTTTGTTATTCGAGGAGGGAGATTGTGTAATATAACATGCTATGGCATGAAGCGAGGAGAAAATCCTAAGATTTTAAGAAATTTAAAAAATTTGGCGATCTAAAATTCCGACCCCTCTAAATGGAGGTTTTGCATAGTCCCTTAGGAAGTAAGTAGGAAATAATATTTTGATCCCACTACCCCCTGAGTTTTATGGTGTTCGAAGATTGCCATAAAAATATAAAAGATGAACCAAATTGAACAATCAAAGAAAAGACATCCTTTTTAATGAATGATGACGAATGATGAATAACAAGACATCTTTATTGATGAATGTGAC
>JXTB01000395.1:84478-95883 GCA_002914805.1 Parasponia andersonii
CAAGATGCCTCCCCCCCAGGTCGTTGAAAATTCATGAAGATATACATGAAGATTTACTGATAATAATGACGAAGTTGTTCTGCATTCCAAGCATGCTCGATATTTTGTCTACAAGTGCGAGCTAACTTATATGTCCCAGGTCGAACGATGGCATCAATAACATATAGTCCTTCCCAAGAGGGTCCAAATACACCAGCACCGTACTCTTTATTATTAGGTAGAACTTGTCGAAGAACAAGATCACTAACTTCAAATCTCCTGCTTCTGACTTTAGAGTTATAATATCAAGCAGTGCACTGTTGATATGATGCCATCAGAAGCTGAGACTGCTCGCAACTTTCTTCTAAAAGGTTGAGCTCAATCCTCATTAGCATGCTACTCTATTCTTGCTCATAGGTAGATCATCGTAGAGAGCTCACACCAATTTCTACTGGTACCATTGTTTCGTATCCATAAGCTAAAGAGAATGGACTCTCTCCAGTAATGGTTCGTTGAGTGGTGCGATAAGCCCATAAAACTTCAGGGAGTACTTCTGGCCAAGCTCCTTTGTACTCTTCCCGCTTTGTCTTTAGGTTCTATTTGAGTATCTTGTCTATGGCCTCGACCTGCCCATTGGCTTATGGATGAACAATAGTGGAGAAACTCTTCTTGACACCTAAGTTGTTGCAGAAGTTACAGAACTCATCGCAGTCAAATTATTTTTCATTATCAGAAATTATAGTATGTGATACACTATAACGACATATTATAGATTTGTAAACAAAATCTATCATCTTTTTTGCAAAAATAGTACTCAAGGCTTCAGTTTCTGTCCACTTGGTGAAATCATTAACTGCGACTACTTCATAATTTAATCCACCTCGCGCCAATGGAAGCATTCCGATAATATCAATTCCCCATACTACAAATAGCCATGGGCTAATCATTAGATTTAGAGGAACATGTGGTATTCTAGGAACATTCGCAAATCGTTGACATTTATCACACCTCCTAGCAAATTCCATTGTATCCTTCTTCATAGTTGGCCAAAAATACCATTGTCTGAGAACCTTGTTCGCAAGTGCCTCCCCCCCTTAATGGTTTCCATATATTTCCTCATGAATCTCCCTCATAATATAGTGTGCTTTTTCTTAATCGACACATAGTAATAATGGCGAGCTAAAACTTCTTTGGTAAAGCTTCCCATCATAGATGATATAGCGAGCTTCCTTCATTCGAAGTCATTTTGCATCATTTTCGCTTTCGGGGAGATCACCATTCTGTATATACTTTATTATAGGATCCATCCACGATGGTTTTTTGCCAACCGACATGGCTATTTGGGGCTCTACTTCGATACTCGTTTTTGCAAGAAATTTGACAGGGATCACCTTTAGTAATTCAGCATCTTTTGTTGAGGCGATCTTAGCTAGAGCATCTGCCCGAATATTCTTGATGCAAGGAAGAAGTTGAATGTTATAGGCAGTAATTGTCGAGAAGAGTCTTTGTACCTCTTGTAAGTAAGCAATCATTCTCTCTCCTCTTGCTTGATAATCGCCGATCACTTGACAGACGACCAACTAGGAATCACTGTATACCTCGATCATCTTGGCCTTCATTTCTTGTGCAAGCTTTAGCCCAGCTATCAGTGCTTCATATTCTGCCTCATTATTCGATGCCTGAAATTTGAAGCGAAGTGCATAATGAATATTATGCCCTTCAGGACTGATTAGTACTAAGCCCGCACTGGCTCTATTCTCGTTTGACTATCCATCGACGTAAAGTTTCTATAATCTTGATAAATCTATAGCAGGTTTTTTGATCACTTCTGTGGGAAGATTGACACCATACGTGAATTCTACAATGAAATCTGTGAGAGCTTGACCTTTAATTGTAGTGCGAGGCTGATAATTGATGTCAAATTGACTCAGCTCGATAGCCCATTTAAGCAGTCGTCCTAAAGTCTCAAGTGCATAAAGCCCAGCAGAAGCGTCATGGAGATCGCACCTCCAAGAGAAAAGGTAAGGTTGCAAACTTGCCTCTGGAATCCGGTACTGAAAGTTCGAGCACAAATTGTGATCATGGACAACCTTCTCGGAGAGCAACCATCAATCATGATTGTCTAAACAATGAGCAAAAACGTCAATCGAGGAGCGTCTTTGAAAGGATTAGTAGGAAGTCTCGACTGAATCCTACAGACCTAAGACAACATCTAGAACAGCGACGTAGTCAGGAACGATCCATATCACATCATAACAACCGAAGTCAATCTCGTCGCACTATTTCATTGGAAACCCTACAAAGGTCGCAGCAGACTCTGCCTGACCAATCTGCCTTATATCGTCATAATTTGAGGATTGCATTAGATGCACTTGCTGGCTGGGACGATGAGCTCGCTGATGGGTATCGTCAATCACCATTCAATGAGGAGGTTCGAGTTACTGCCTTACCTACTAGATTCAAACTTTCCACCATAAACACTTTTGATGGGAAAACTGATCTGCAAGACCATATGGATCACTTTAACGTCCTGATGGAACTTCATTGTGTCGATGATCTCGCATGTTGTAAATGTTTTGCTGTAACTCTCACAAGAGCAGCAAAGAAGTGGTTTCGAGGACTCAAGTCTGGTCTAATCTTATCCTGGTAACAACTTCAAACTGCATTCTTGAGGCAATTCCAGGCTGCGAAGAATTTTACTATTCCACTAGTCAGTCAGTCTACTTTTCGGTAAGGTCCGGAAGAAACTCTACGATCTTACCTAAATCACTTTACCTCAGAGTTGGCAAAGGTCAACAACCCACCTGAAGGAGGAATTTTAACTCTAATGATGGTTGGGGTGTGACCAGAGACTAATTTTTAGGAAGAGTTACTTGAGCGAGAATGCAGAACCCTTGAAGACTTCTATCGAAGAGTTGGTCGATATCTGAGGGTGGAATCTTCACATGAGAATCTTCATAAGATGACAAAGGAAGGAGGAAAAGATGCTGCTAAAGATGCGACCATAACCAACAACAATAATAACAAAAATTTGAACAAAAGAAGTAATAAACAATCGACTAAGAAACAGCCCAAACAGAAAAAGTAGGAGATTCCAAGAGCTTTAATAAGGTTCAACAACTATACTAAACTGAACGCAGCCGTAGATCATATATATGCGGTCACAAACCAGCAGGACCGATATCGTCAACCGGAACTGATAAAGAGGGATAGAGCAAGGCGTGATCCCAACAAGTTCTGCCCGTATCACAATGATATTGGACACGATACCAATAACTATTTTACCTTAAAAGAAGAGATCGAAAGATTAATTAAGGAAGAGCGGCTGTGGCAGTACACTAAACAGAACAATGAAAAAGGAGAAGAAAACCGACAGCGACCTCTAGAAATTCAATGCGAGGTGTGAACTATCTTTGGAGGACCGCACGTTGGTGGAGATTCGAAAAGGGCACAAGATAGGTACGCACGAGAAGCATGACAGCAACCATTGACCAATGTCATGCATCTTGAGTAGCGATCATGAAAGCTTTAACGAGTACCAGATATGGATATTATCTTCACGGAGCAGGATGCAAAAGAGGTTCACTACCCGTATAATGATGCGTTGGTCATAAAGATCAACTATGGAAGCATGCAACTAAGATGAGTATTGGTCGATAATGGAAGCACCGTCGACATCCTGTACTATGACGACTTCAAGAAGATAGGGTTGAGTGAAAGCAACCTAAAACCCACTGTCACTCTACTTTACGGATTTACTAGTAACATATAATGCCTAGGGGCATAATTGAATTAATGGTCAATGTTGGAATTTATCCTAGGGTTTTAACGATAATGACCTAATTCTTAGTTGTGGATTATCCTTATGCATTTAATGCTGTACTAGGAAGACCAACACTGAGGGAACTTCGAGCGGTAACTTCAATCTACCACCTTGCTATGAAGTTCTCAACTCAACATAGAGTAGGCGAAGTGGGAGGCAACCAATATGACGTGAGTACTTGTTATAATAATTAAATAAAGCTCACTACAAAAGATATGACACCTCGTGCAATGATGGTCTAGTTACAAGTTGAGGCGTCAAGTGAAGCATCTAGTAAAGTGTCAAGGGAAGCATCAAGCAAAACGTCAATCGATGACCTCGAGCCTCGAGAAATCGATGGCGAGGTCAAGACTAAACCTATAGAAAAATTGGAAGATTTGTCAATTGATAGGTCTTCAAAGATTCTAAAAGTCGGAGCAAAGCTTCAAGAACCTGCACGAACTTCATTGGTTGCTTTTCTGAAATCAAACTTGGATATCTTCGCATGGAAATATTAAAATATGGTGGGAATTGATCCAAATATCATGTGTTATCACCTTAATATAGATACGATGAAGAAACCTGTACGGCAAAAAAAAAGAGCTATGAATCCAGAACGCTACATTGCATTGAAAGAAGAGGTAGAGAAGTTGCTTGAAATTGGATTCATCAGGGAATCTTTGGCTTGCAAATCCAGTTTTAGTAAAGAAACCCAACAGGAAGTGGAGAACTTGTATTGATTTCACCGACCTCAACAAAGCATGCCCGAAGGACAGTTTTCCCCTTCCAAGAATCGACCAACTTGTAGAAGTGACGTCGGAGCATGAATTCTTAAGCTTTATGGACTCATATTCTGGATACAATCAAATCCCCATGTACGAGTTAGATGAGGAGCATACTTCGTTCATCACTGACCGAGTATTATACTGTTACAAGAAGATACCCTTTGGACTCATCAACGCATGACCGACTTATCAGCGTCTTGTCAATATGATGTTTGCAAAACAAATTGGCAAGATAATAAAAGTATATGTCGATGACATGTTCGTAAAGTAGAAGAAAGCTGAAGATCATGTCAGGCATCTTGATGAAATGTTCAAAATTCTTCGAAAATACCAGATGAGGCTAAACCCCCAGAAGTGCGCATTCAGGGTAAGATCTGGAAAATTCCTGGGGTTCATGGTCAACCAGCGAGGGATCGAGGCTAACCCGCAGAAGATACAAGCACTAATCGATATGCAATCCCCTCGCAAACCCAAAAATGTGCAGAGCTTAGCGGGAAGAGTGGCCGCATTGAGTCGATTTGTATCCAGGTCAACGGATAAGTGGCAACCATTCTTTGAAACACTGAAGGGTTCGAAGAGGTTCGAGTGGACAGAAGAATATGAGTAGGAATTTCAAGAATTAAAAACACACTTAGGTTCTCCTCCACTCTTGTCGAAGCCAAACTCGAGGGAAGAGATATACTTGTATCTCGCAGTTTCCAAATATGCAACAAGTGCCGCGTTAATTTAAGAAGAAGAAAAGATACAACGACCGGTATATTATGTAAATAAAAGTTTGCTTGATGTCGAAACAAGATATCCAAAAATGGAGAAGTTGGCATTAGCGCTCATCGTCGCATCCAGAAAGCTTCGACCTTATTTTCATGTGCACTCCATCAAAGTTTTCACGAATTTTCCATTAAAGTAGGTTCTGCAAATACTTGAGACTTCAGGACGACTACTTAAATGGGCTATCGAGCTGAGTCAATTTGACATCAATTTTCAGCCTCATACTGCGATTAAAGGACAAGCTCTTGCAGATTTCATTGCAGAATTCACATATGATGTCAATCTTCCCACAGAAGTGATCAAAAAACATACTATAGATTTATCAAGATTGTAGAAACTTTACGTCGATGGATCATCAAACGATAATGGAGCCAGTGCGGGCTTAGTACTGATCAGTCTTGAAAGGCATAATATTCACTGTGCACTTCGCTTCAAATTTCAAGCATCGAATAATGAGGCAGAATATGAAGTACTGATAGCTGGGCTAAAGCTTTCATAAGAAATGAAGGCCGAGATGATCAACATATACAATGATTCCCAGTTGGTTGTCTGTCAAGTGATCGGCGATTATCAAGCAAGAGAAGAGAAAATGATGGCTTACTTACAAGAGGTACAAAGACTCTTCTCGACATTTACTACCTTTAACATTCAACTTCTTCCTCACATCAAGAATACTCGGGCAGATACTCTAGCTAAGCTCACCTTTACAAAAGATGTCAAATTACTAAAGATGGTCCCTGTCTCTAGGACCTAAATTCCTCTAAGAGCTAGTTGAGCAGGACTTTCTCTGGGACGTTCGTGCTATGGTGGAGTTACCATCTATCCCTCAGCAAGTCATCGCAAAGAGTCATTAATCTGACTAGTGATTTACTGAAAGTTCACCAGTGCCTCCTCTATGCGATCCTGTCTCTGGATAATATTTTTTAGAGTAGTCACGGCAGGCTGATCCTGAGTGGGATCTACCTATGCAGCAGCAGTGCTTTGGGGTTGGTTTTTGCTAGTTCCGATATTCCTAGTAGTGTTTCTGGTGTTTGTTAAAGAAACGAAATTGATAGACTTCTTTTTTGTTTGCTGGAATGGCCTTCCTTCTACTACTAATTATTAACAGAGGTTTGTCAATAATGAATTTAGGAAATTACAAGATGTGGCCTATGTGTGAAAAGGGTTGACTAAATCAAAGCAAGTAATGAGACGAGAATTTTATAATGGTTCGGCGCCAAAAAAAGATGAGCCTACGTCCACTGTTTTTCACTATTTCCCGGAGAATTACAGAAGTTTCGTTAACTTTCAAGGTGAGAGTCCAGAGTACAGAGTGTGTTGAGGAAGAAGAAGTAAAAGTAAAAAATCCCAAAGTTCTCTTTTCAGAAAAGAACAACCCCCTTCACCGCAGCATTGAACTCCTCTTATATAGGTGAGGGTTGCTCAATGTTTCCTAATTGTGAAAACGGGTGTGTAATCAGAAAATATAATTTGAATAACAATATAACTGGGTAATAACTTAAATGGAATGATTAGTCAATCTTCAAGAAAAAGCTTTGTTTCTCCTTCTTTGTAGATTACCCGTTTGATAAAGCTTGATCTAGTTTCCTTTTCACTCTGGTCGCACTTAACTCATACAGAGGAGGTCGCACTTAACTTACTCGGAGGAGGTCGAAATTTGATCAAGAAAATACTTATGCGACCTGACATGTCCAACTTGGTCGCTAACTTTCCCTTTTTGGCATTGACCAACATGTAGATTTTAGACCGCACAACATATAGCATGATATCTAAAAATTAATCAGTCCACAAACACATGATATAAATCTACCCATACCTATGAGTTCACCATCTCTCATCAATGGCAACTAGGATATTGGCATTAGTGTGCCATACAGCCTACTTGACATATATTCAATGAGCTAAAGTAGTTACAAACTGTACTTTTAAGAAATGTTTGCGAAAAAATTGAAAGATTCGGTCTTTTAATTCACAATGCAAACGTTGATATGAAGGCTCATCGATTCTCCTCACACGCTAAACAAAAGACACATCTAGAAGTTGCCAACAAGGCCAATGTATGTTATCTCTTCTATTCTTGCTAAACTAGTTCCAACCGATAAAAAATATGAAAAATTGATGAGGAGGATATTTGCCTCTGACTCAAATATCTTTCGAGCTTAAATAATTGTGCATTTTCAAGCATTTTTGTTGGTTTGATATTTTTTTTTTGGTAGTTTTCTCTGAATAAATGAGAATTAAGGTAAATTTGTGACAAAAATAGTTAATTCAACTAATTTGGATTCAAGTTAGATCTGATCGAGACGATCTGAAACAAAATAAGATAAAATGGAGCTAAATCAAAGAAACAATGCACCTAAGAAGGAAGTAATAAGAGCACCCATGTACCTCTTGGAGACACAACTACACCTCCCTTACTGCCTAGGGGAACCCCTGTGCCACTATAGGGGTATGGTTGTACCCCTGACATATCTTGGACGTGTTTTTGAGCTCTTTTAATAAGTTTCAATGGCATGAATTGCTCTTTTCTCATAATCAAATTAGAGACTCATTCATCTTTCAGTGTGCTTGAATTTGACCTAGGAGAATACTTTAAAAAGGAGATGGAGGCATAAATTTCAATGTGGAGAGTTGGAGAGAGAAATACTCAAATTCCTAGAGAGACAACATAGAGTTGGGATTCTTGAAGATTTGAAGACTTGAAGCTCATCTCCATAAGAGGTTTTCTTTTCCTTTCTCTCACCCTAATCTCTATTAAAATTTGTATTGAGCTTAATGTATGAATAGTTTACATATTATGAATTTCTTGTTGAGGTTGATATTGGATTCTACTATGCTTATTTATATTTGATAGCTAGGATTTGTTATATCCTTTTTTAAGACCTTGTTTTTATTATTTCTATCATCAATTTATTTATGCTTGTCTTCACTTATTGCTTCTAAATTATTTGGCCAATGAATTAGTTGATTTTAGGTTGTGATTTTGATACTCGGGAGAGATTAATTTTATAATCTGGAATTGAGAGGGATAGTTTAGGTTGTTGTGGGATTGGAAGAAGATTAATGCCTGAATAATCTTTTAATTATTTTAGGTTATTTGGGTTATTATGAGACCGGAAGGTGAGCGATATCTTATCTTCTATATAAGGGCTTAAACTTAATAAATATTTAGTTGATTGGGTTAGATAAAAATATCAACATAGTTTAGTTAGCTGTATTATCCTATTTGATATTTGGAAGAGATAATGAAGTTAAATTAGGTCTCTCGATTAGTGAGTTGAGTGGAATTAAGTCATTAATTACTTAATTTCATGAACTTAGGAGTAATTAGGTACAATCAATTCCAAGTACATTCGTGCATAGTTTTATCCATAATTTATTGACACTTTATTCTTTTTATCTGTGTTTTTATTTTTTTATTATACTTATTTAGTTTTTATGCCTAAATAGAGTTGGGTTGTAATTATTTTGATACTCAGCGATAATATAAAACTCAATCTCTGTGGATCGACCCTTGTTGATACTATACTAGCTAGTTTTGATTTTTAGTAGGATACACAAGATTAGTTAATAGGAGGAGAAATTATAAATTGTAAATGTGATTTTGGGTGTTAAATTACGACTATAAAACGTTCAATTATCAAAAATCAAGACATTCTGCAGTAGATGTCATCATATAAATTGCTTGTTACAATGATATAAAATATTCCATAGACTTTCTTGACAAAATAAACTGTTCTATATTAAATCATAAACTATACAAGAAGTAAAGCACAATTTATCTTAAATATTTTCATAATCTAAAAATAACTTAAAATCACTTAGCTACCTCTTGTATCAAACTAGAAAATCGTTTTTATTCAGAAAGTTTGGACTTTATTATTAGTTGGATAGAAACATTTCACATTTTTTAGGATTTAAGTATTTCAAGATCTCATTAACAAAGGTCTTTGGATGATATGGTATAATATTTTCACTTCTTTTAGATTTTTTAGTATCCTAAGGTCCCGAACTACCTTGCACCTTGAAATTATTTAGTTGTTAAAAGCTTACCTTGGTCTTAATGAATCGCACAAATTTTGGAAACATATGTTACTACAATTTGGATGTTGAGATTTCTTAACTAAATTTCAATAAAAGTCCTATTTTTTCTGTAAGTTAATAATGGTGAAAAAATTTCTTGTGCATAGTTGATTCTATAAATCGGAATCATTGAGTATTTTTGAAAATTCTAACTTTAGTAATTATTTCAATTAATGATTTTCAAAGTATCACTTGGCACTTAGTTTTGAACATAAATGATTTTTCCCGTAATTGAGTTATAAACTGCCTCGAGTTTGATTGTTACTTGATAAGAAAAGTTTTTATAAAAACTTTTATAATCAAGTTTTAGCACCTCGTGGAGTTTCTTTCAACATAATTTGAATGCGATGTTGTGTTTAAAGATTTGAGCATTGAAATTATCTTATGTATGATCATCTCTTATTGATTTACTTGGAGAACGGAAAATTGTTATGACTACTTTATTTGTAACCATTTGGATAAAAACATTAAAATATTAGAATCCTGGTTTTCAAATTTGGTTAGAACGTGTTATTGTGATCTTCTATTCCTTATTTGTTCGTATCTATTCATTCTTTCAAATTTTCTTTAATATGAGTTACCTTATTGATTATTGCATGGTTTAAATTACATGTGACTTAGTGAGGTTGGCACTATTATCTGAATAATCTATATAGATGAGATTATCATCTCTTCTTCTTGTACTTGGAGTCGTTATTGCAAGTTAGCCACGGGGTTATTTAGGTCAGGTGCTTCGATAGCGTTAATTAATAAATCTTGACGATTTATGTAAAGGAGAATTATAACACCTCAGATCTTTTATTGATGAATTTATTCATAGTTTACAAGATTATAGAAANCTCTTTGTATCTACTCGTGGTCGTACTCTCCTCTATTGTTCTTCTTTCTCTATAGAAATTTCAGCAATGAAGACGACCATTGCCATAAAAGTTCTAGTGGGGAGGTCGGGATATGATTGAGGAAGTTGAGTCATTATCGAGTGTGGCAAATTCAACACCCATGATGGTACAGTAGAAGGACTATGATCCAATATATCACGAGTAAAATACATATTATACTTTTCTATTCCTCCATTGAATCGATGTGTCTAATTACTTATTTCCTCTGAGAAGGCTATCTCTCCTTCTAACGATCTCCATCATCAAGAGTAAGATAAAGTTTCTTAGATCGGTTATTGGGATGTATCCCTTAACGAGTTCTGAATCAGATTGCGGTGTTCTATTTCTCCAAAATATGTTGTGATTTGACGATAGAACTCATCCCAACTCATACTAATTGAGGAATGTCCCGATACTTGCGACAAAGCTCGAGCATTATTCTGCAGTTGAATAACAGCGAAAATGGTCTATTCGTACTCACAAGTGCGGCATACCCATAATATTTACTCAGTTTCATGAAGCCAATCTCTCGATGCTCCAAGTTTAGGTTCTCCAAGGTAATATGGTGGTTGTCCTACCCTAAAGGCAGCCACTGCTGCAGCTCCATAAAGTTCTACTTGACCAATCTCCTGGTCCATTGGGACATCAATCATCGGGGCATCCATTACTTCCTAACACATACTTATGATTAACTAGCAGACAAAAGTGAAATTTCTACTTACTTGAGTTGATTGAATCATTGCAGACTGATGGGAGAAAGGATGGCAAGATACCCGCTCTGATATCAACTGTAACGACCTGACTTTTAAGACCGATATCTACGTATATTCTTAACTTTATTTATTATTTTAAAAGTTACAAACTTAGACTATGAAAATTCATGACAATTTTTTTTTTATTTATATAATTCTCTCAAGATAGTTAACAAATTATTGTTAACCAATTATTCTAAATATCTTATTAAGAAATTTAAAGAAACTATTAAAGGAAATATTATTTTTTTTAATGAGATTTAAATAATGCGCAACTAAAAGGACTTCCAGGTGAGGAGGAGGGTCATAAGTGGACCTCTTAAATCCCAAACTCTCCTTAAACGGTTTAAGTCTTTTT
>JXTB01000395.1:98631-132211 GCA_002914805.1 Parasponia andersonii
TGACTATTTAACTTATTATTTGGGCTTGAAATATTTATTTTAACTTGGGTTTTTCTATTATGTATTTAGCCAAGATAAATGATATTAGACTAAAGGATTAAAACTCAGTAATAATTACAAATAAGAATACTAACAATTTCAAATTTGGACTTTCTTATTACCTATGGGGTCAAGATAAATGATTATTGAACTCAAACAATTTAGAACCCAATAGTAAATATAATTAACTAGGCTTATTTCATATTAACAATAATAGTCATATATGTTGTAAAATAATTTATACTTACAATTAGGCACATAGTTCAACTTAGTTTTCTTGTGTGTATCTCACTATAACATATTCACAAAATTTATTAGTGTATAACTACTCAATTTCTATGATCAAAGAAATAAAATTTTAGACAAGAAAATTAACATGATAAATTCATTATTCAAGAGAACACACTAATATTAAAAGATCATGATAAATAATTATTAAAATAATTTTTTTTAAGCCTAAGGTTTTCTCGGATTTGAAACACAGGCCAGACGCTGCGGACCTAAAGATCACTAAAATGGCTATAATACGAACTTTTACGAGGTTCATTTGCTTAAAAGTCACCCTTATCACTTATCGGGTCAAATTTGATGCCATGTCAAAAGACAAGATCTCGTTTGTCAGTTGTCTTTAGCATTAAAGTACAAGACTTCAACAATGAAGCATAAGAAGGCAACATGGATGCCCGAGGCGAAAATGCCGATGTACAAGGTGGCAACTCAGATGCACAAAGTGGTAATGGTAGTGCCTTATCCACTATGCTATGTTCATTTCTGTGCAAGAGAATAAGAGATAACCTGTTAAACAATTTGCAGAAAGTGTCATTGAACGAGAGACAAGATTAATTCCAGCTCAACCTAGAAACCATATTTGATGAGCCGAAGGAGTTAATGAACTTTTAAGATATATTTAGAAAAAATTTGAAAGTTTCAGTCTTTCAATTCACAATGCAAACGATGAGGTGAAAGCTCATCAATTCTTCTCACACACCAGAATATACACATATTTGGAAGGTGTTAGCAAGGTCAGGATATATTATTTCTTCTGTTCTTATTAAACTAGTTCAAACCTATAACAAATATGATAGACCAAGACAATCTAGAGTAGATATATCATCATGTAAACTACTTGTTACAGTGATATAAAATAATCCTAGACTTTCTTAACATAATAAACTATTCTATATTAAATCATAGACTATACAAGCAATAAAGCCCAATTTATTTTATACATTTCAATAACCTAAAAGTAACATAAAACCACTTAGCTACCTCTAATACCAAGCTATAAAATCGTTTTTATTTAAAAATTTTGAACTTTATTATTTGTTGAGTGGAAATGCTCCACATTTTTGAGGATTTGAGTATTTCAAGATCTCCTTAACAAAGTTTTTTGGATGATATGGTCTCATGTTTTTACTTATTTTAAATTTGTTAGTATGATAAAATTCTGAGCCACCTTTCACCTTAAAAGTAGTTGTTAAAAGCTTTCCTTGGTCTTAATGAATCTCATAAATTTTTGAAGCTTGTATACATTACTTCAATTTTGATATTGAGAGTTTTCTTAACCAAATTTGAATAAAAGTCATATTTCGTGGTAAGTTAATAACGGTGAAATTATTCATTGTGCATAGTTAATTCTATAAATTGAAATCCTTGAGCATGTTTGTAAATTCTAACCCTAACAATTATTTCAACAAATAATTTTCCAAGCATCACTTAGCACTTAGTTTTGAGCATAAACAAATTCACTAATAATTAAATTATGAGTTGCATCAGGTTTGATTGTTACTTGGTAAAGAAAAGTTTTGTATGAAACCTTTTACAATCAAATTTTGGCACTTTGTGGATTTTTTTTTTTTTTGCAACGTGATTTGAATGCGATGTTATGTTTAAATTTTTGAGCCATGGAAGTTTCTTATGTGTGATCATCTCTAATTAATTATTTACGTGGAAAATGAAAACTTGATGTGATTACTTTATTTGGAACCGTTTGGGTGAAAATCTTCAATTTTGGAATCTTGGTTTGGAAATTTTGTTGGATCTTGTTATTATGATCTTATATGCATACTCATTCTTTCAAATTTTCTTCAATTTGAGTTACCTTTTTGATTAATGCATTGTTCACACAACTTGTGAGTTAGTGGGGTTAGAATCATTGTCAAAACAATCTATATAAATGAGATTATCATCGAAGTCTAAACAATCTAAGGTCAAGTGTAAGAGTGCAAAAATTAAGACTATCGTAAAAGTTTAGGCAAGTCCTAAAAAGGATTCACTCGGTTTTTTAGAGGTTCAATCAAGCCTTTATTCTTCATCTGCCAATGGATACTTAAAATAAGTCACCTAAAGGTTAGGACATAGGAAAATTGCCGTATTTGCCAAATACTGTAAGAATCAAGTTTCTATTTTCTCCATTCCTACTCTATATACTTTATTGCAAACTATTTAATCAGGTATTTTAATATGCTTTCTATTACTATTCTTTTAGCTTAAAAGTTTTAAAATAGTAGCCTATAATTTTACATACTTAAAAAGTTTCTTAAAAAGTTTTAAATCCCCGCCTCCCTCCGCCTCTTAGGTTGTCTATCTTAGGCTAACACTTTGAAACTGTTTTAATTTAAAATAAGATAAGGTTACTTAGGAGATAGACGTCACTCAAGAATAGTACAAGATAATATATTCTATTAGAACTTTACTTTTACGGCGTTAAGTATCGTTTTTGTTTTACATGCTTACTAAACATTGTAATATACACGAAATTTTTTATTATATCAAAGACTTGGCAAGTTTTTGGATTTATATTTAATTTAGGTTACTTCAATATGGTTTTATATTGGGCAAAAGATTTGAAAAGTTTTTGGATTTTCATATGGTTAAGATACTTGTACTTTGATGTTTTAAGCTAGATTAGTGTGTTTGTGTTTAGTGTCTTCTATACGCTTGAGCCTTTTTATTAGAGATTTCTGTTCTTGGTAATTCTAGTCATGTATTTAACTAGGAATACATTATATTCAATGTTGTTTCTCACTTGTTATGAGGAATAGTAAATGGCTGTGAACCATTAACTTTGTTTTATCATTTTCGATCTCCAAATTAGGTTAACTTTTGTGGTGTAACACAAGGGTGTTTTTTTTCATTCTAAACCTCATTTAGGTGCATTTCTAGGTGAAGGAAATCTTGTTAGTATCTTTGACTTGGTGATTATTTAGGACCAAGTTTGAGTTATAGGCAAATGGGTTTGCCTTGAGTGTTATGATTTTCTATGATCAAGGAGATGGAGTAGCTTATGGTTGAAATTTGGTCAACTACTTTGGTTTGACACTTAACACTCAGTGTTAAGATTTTTCGAACTTCTGTCTTCGATTGATTATCATATTCCTTGTTATTATCTTTGTGAATAATCAGTGTACGTAAAATTTTTCGTCTCAAATACCTTATGTTTGGCTATAATTTTAGTTTCCATGACATTTAGATCTTCATAGATATGGTAGCATCACCTTGTGTTCTGTTATATTCTTATGTATATTGTTAATTCTTGACTATTACACGATATTGATTGGTATGGTGTTTCAAGTTTCTTGGTGGAATCGGTGCTTGGTTTGAACTTATATTAACTACGTAATCAAGTATTCACTTTTTCTTGTTGACCCTCTATTTTTCTATTTTTCATGTACTCCTAGTACTTTCGACTTTTGAGAACGAAATTCTTTTAATGAAGAAAAAATGTGAAAACTTTGCACATAAAGGTGAAAACTTTGCACATAAAGGTACGTTGTAAATTAATTAAAAAAAAGGTTAAAAATCATAGTAAAGAGATTTATTAAAGTGCGATTGTAGTGTGAAAAATCTTGATCAAGAAACTGGGGTTATTTTCAAATTTTTAGGGGCTCAATTGAAGAACTTATAATACATGGGTCATATGGCAATTTTAAGAAATTAAAAAGCTAGCTCAGACATGCCAAGTGGTAGTAAACCCCTATATCTACTACCAAATTGACCTAATTCCCTAAATTTTCCCGTTCTTCTTCTTCTCTCACACATGAAAACCAACTCCAAAACCCCTCTACCTCTTGCCGAACCCAGACAGTCGGAACTACTCACCTTGACTGAAGGCTTCATCTTTCATCTTTGACTTACTGGAACAATGCACAACACATGGACGACCCATAAACTTCTTGCAAAGGGAGAAAGTGAGGGAACCCCGGTTCTCTCACCACATTTTGGCCACCACAAGCTGTGGGTGGCTGTCCACGCCACCACCCAAACAGCCACTTCTTGCGAACTTTATAAGATATAAACATTTACTTTTTTTTAATAAGCTTGGTTTATGTAGTTAAGTTTCAATCGGACTATTAGATCATTAAATTATTGTCAAGTTTGAACCCTACTCATCAAAACATAAAATCTGACATGTATATGGGTCATTGTTGCAGTCTGGCACAAAATTTGAAATCAATCGGCTCAGTTTTCATCTTGTTCTGCGTGTTGAGGATTGTGTTTTGCCTCGGACCCAAACTAGACAAGATTTGTAGCTATATTAGCTAATTTGGACGTTACAGATGCATTGATAATATCAATTTTGCATTTGCAACTCTGTTGGAATAAGTTGATTTGGATGGGTATTTGCTAGATTTGTGAATTATTGAATTAAATCGGTTGTTTCGGGATTGGTATATATATTTTGGATTTAGGTTTTAAATTTGGTTATAGGAAAATACAGTCATTTTGCTATCCAATTTCCTATAAATCCCAAAACAATGCTAAATAAAATTTAAAGTATGATTTTGATTATATCATTGTTACATGGTTATTTTGAATTCTATAATATGGTATACATATCATAAGATCATATTTGCATCACGATAGATTAGCAACGTTAAAACTGTATTTTGTAGTAGTAAGAATTTAGCTAATACTCCACTAGGTAATATTAAGATACTAGATAATTTTTGTATAGAATAACATTATGGGAGGATTAGAGTTTACTTATTATCATTAGTTGATGGATAATATGTACAATTATATAGTTTTAACTATTTTATTTCGATTTTATTTTGACATAGGTAGACTACAAAGACTTTTCAATTACATATGTGGACTTGGTTTTATACATCAATTTGAAAAAATAGTAACCATATAGGTTCATTAAATCACATCCACACAAAAACTATAATTGAATTCCTACTACACATTCACCTGTTCATCTCTTCTATTTCTTGCTCCTTTCAGGTGTTAGCTTGATTGAGATAGGTATTCAGTTGGATAGTAGAATTTTTTTTATCTTTTTTGAGGTCTTATTCATCCTCTTGAGTTCGTATTAATTAATCATATTTTCCATCTTTTCTCAATAATTATTTGGCCATATTATTCAGAAATTATAATTTGACATATAAAGGAGATTTATTTTCGCTTATAAACTTTGTATATATGAAAACACTTTGAAATTTGTAAAGTGTGAACTACAAAAAAAATACCTTAAAGTTTAGGTATTCTGAAATTTAAACTCTAAAGTTTAAAATCTTCAAAATAATACTCTCAAATTAAGAATTTCTAAAAATTAATACCTCAAGTACTTGACTTTTTGAATAATTTTAACAAGGGAAAAATAATGATAACATTAAAATTAAAGAGAATGACAATGACTAATCTAGTTTTGATGAAGAATATTATAGTCTTTTGTTACTTAAAAAAATCAAAAAATTAGTGTGAGGTGTCAATTTTCGCAACTTCTTAATCTCATGGTATTATCTTGTAGAGTCTAACATCAAGGGTTAAATCACAGAGCATCCAAACTTTGGAAATTTTTTTTTCTTTTTTTGTAGTTTACTCATTTGTAAATGAACATTCTTAAGCTCTTAAAGTACTTAGGGTGATTTTTAAGCTTTGGAAGTCAACTTACGAGTGATTTTATTAACTTTATAAGGATGTCGTTTTCTGATAATAACTATTGTTTCCTAAAGAATTTGAAAATGGGACTTCATCCAAATGTTTTTGTAAAATAATTTCTGAAATTTCAACTTGTAAAGTTCTCACTCTGTCACTAACCTAAGGTTTGAGTCTTGAAAGATGATGCCCTTAAAAGTATTTTCTATTTTTGGCACTCACAAACAAGTATTTTGCTTGAATATTTTATTATTTCATCGTGTGCTTTATATGCATAGTTGAGTGTACTTACATATAATTATCTAAATCTTCCATGACTTATAGGATTACAATAAAGCATACATACATATACAAAGTAATTTATGAGAGAGAGACTTATTTGTTAATCATAAGTTTTAATGAATCTTTCATAAAATGAAATATTTTATTTATAATTAAGTTGTGTAGTGTTTGTCTGTTTTAACGAAATAATATGTTTCAAATTATTAAAATATTTAAATTCTAATAAAAATACTAAACTGATATATGTAAATAGTTAGAAATATATTAAACTGAACTAAGTAATATAAGAATTAATGTTAAGTATTGTAACTCAGTCCTCTTATTATTGATATTATATATATAGACCTTAATCCTAATGTTAGTCGAAACCAGTCGGAGGACTTGGAAATAAATACGGTCGAGCCTATGGTTGGATTTCAAAGACGGACGAGTCTGAACCTGATTCTAGTTCAACTGTGAAGGAAAAGAATTCTGGGTGCCCAGTTCAGTCGTTATATATATTCCTTTTTTTTTTTTTTGGCTTGAAACAACAAAGCTCGATAAAATTTTGAGCGAGTCAAAAGAGTGAATACCCCACTAAACTGGTGGACCGAAATCTTTCGAGCAACCACATAGAAAAGAGTTACAAATTTACAAAACGAGAAGGCAAATAAATAAACAAGAGTTATAAATATGAAAAAGGACGACATGTTTGAAAAGATTTCTATCAAAAATAAAAAGATAAAAAAGTTTGAAAAGATAGACATGAATATTTGGGGATTGCTTGAAGGGAAATACAATTTCCAAAATAGTGCACTGTGAACCCTTTATTCCAAAAATGGAGATTTCTTAGAGTAATACCAAGATTTCCAAATCTGAACCGCCCAACTTTTTCCATATTTGAAAGGAGAGACTCTCTTTCTCTCTCTCTTTAAAAGACAAACGATAATACTAAATAGATTGACAAAAACAAGACAATGGTTTTTGGTTTTCCTCTGACACACAGTTTGCTTCCCCTTAACAAAACCAAACACACAGCCAAAGTGGTCAACAGAAACAGAATAATATCACAAAGCATAATTAAGGAGAGAGAAGCTGAAACTTTGAAGCTTTCCGTAGTTCACGCTCAAGTGCAGAGCAAAGGTCATCAGTGAGATGGGATTAGACATATAATAATCTGACAAACTGTTTGTGTCATACAACACTGCATTATGGTATCATGTGGGAGGTCTCAGCTGGCACCCCTAGCTAGGTCAAACTACAATTATAATACCTTCAAACTACTAGAACTAACAAAAACAATGAATTATATTTGACTATGTTTTTATCCTCTGGATAGATATTAAACTCGTATAAGATTATTATATATGTTTCTCTACTCATTTTGATTTTGATGTTGAACGTATGGTATTAAATGTTATGCACAACTAATTAGAATTAAATCAATAATAGTAAAGATATGAAGGCTATGCAAATAATTGTGAAATATTTGAAATAGTTTTATAGGATCAAATCAATTAGTGAAAAGAAATTATCATAGTGAGCTAACGAACACCATCTGCGCTTCAAAGCTAAGTTCTAAATGTTTTCTTTTAAGTTAATTACTCTAAAGAATAATAGAGAGTAAAACCTCAATAAGTATGTTCCATATACTAGCAACCTTAGTTAAATTGACTAAGTAAAATCTTTTGGTCTTAATTTGGACAAATGTACTAAATTAATAACATCATTAAATGCATATGACAATAATTTTTTTTTAGAATTCATTTTAAGACCAATGAATATATAAGTTAATAATCGATTAAATACATATAGGAAAAAATACCTAAACATTCATAAAAGTAAGGGTTTTTTAATTGACAACTTGTATTTTCTTAATTATGTTATTTCTTATAATATATGCATCGAA
Organism: Parasponia andersonii; assembly: GCA_002914805.1. NCBI lineage: Eukaryota > Viridiplantae > Streptophyta > Magnoliopsida > Rosales > Cannabaceae > Trema > Trema andersonii. Next base: position 106,724 of record JXTB01000395.1, read on the forward strand.
AATTGGTAGCTTTTGTTTTCTCATAAATTGAATTTTTACATTACATTTTTCCATCTTATTTTGACAAATATTCGAATAATTAACCTTTTAAGAGTATTTAATATGGTTGATAAGCTAACAGAGAGATAAAACATTTATTAAATCCATTGTTTCAATTTTTTTTCTTTTACTAGAAAGTCTCCTCATGTCATTATTAGTCGACTTTTTCAATTCTTTCAATTGTGATGCCGTAGAGGGACAAACTATAAAAATTGTAAAGTTCTGTAATCTCAAAGTAAAACTAGCGACTCTCTACAAAAATTGTGTTTAATATAAATTAAATATTTTTAAATAATAAATCTTATTAGGTAATAACTTTTTTTTTGAAAGAAATAAGGTAATAACTTTTAAAGTTATGTTTATCTACTTATTAAATTTTTTTTTATGTAAATGAACAATAATTTTTAGTTTCCTATTTATTTACAAATAATATACATAAAATTATAGTTATGTACATGTTAGTCTTGAGTTCTTATAAAAAGCTGACACATTAACTTTCGACTGTATCCATTTTTTTTTATTTATAAGTCATACAGGTATTATCTTAGTCAAAAGTAACAATATAAGAACAAATATTAATATCATACAAACAAGTATTAATATCATACAGATACTCTTTTAAAATTAATAAATGTCCTTTATTGATAATTATCAATAAATAAATAACCTATCTAATATAGTGATTTTATAGTTCCAATCGTCAGATTAAGATTAATATATAGAGGACGAAATGGGTTAGCTCAAGTGGTATGAGTACTCATTACTTAAATCTTGTATCTAGATTTGAGTTATATTAGAAGTAGGCGTGAAAACCTATTATCTCTCGTCAACTAAGATAGGAATCAGGTAATAATAAATATTTTTCTTTAATTTATAACAAGTACACGTGATTTGTTAAACTCTATTTTTTTTAAATATATGTATATAGAATGAGGTTTTACCGTAGCAAAAAAAGGTTGTTTATTGCAACAGTGTCACAAGTACTGCCTTCAAATCTATTATGACAGGTGAAGGTCTAACTAAAGGTAATTTTATGATTATTCCCTCCAGGAAAATGAAACCCAAAAGTATATCTTGTAATTATCATTAGTGATCTTCATTATATTATATTTAAACCTTCAACAATGGCTAAGCTAAATAGGTAAAGGAATATATAATGATAAATCATAAAATATTATTGAGTCAACGTCATCGTGATATTCAATATCGATTCTTTTTTAAGTAACTGAAACTCACAACCAAGGGCTAAACTAAATACCATCCTAACTCATAAATTTTATAGACAAAAACACGGATGATTCCAAATATAATGGAAACTGGGTGATGGAATCGATTTTTATATCTTTTAAGAATATTTGCACTTGTACTCCACGTTCAAATTTCTTTACACAAGTCGGTGGAGGTGAAGGAAATTTGCATTACGTAGTTGCCATCACATCAACGTCATACCTTTCTGTATTCAATTTTGATCTTGCTTCACTAAATCGATCTACCCGTATATTTTTCACTCTAAAATTAAAATGCGTTCTATATATATTCAACACAAACAAGACGTAACTGATTGTTTTTTTTTTTTTCTTTGGGTGGGGGATATACAAATTCTTCGAAACAACTCTTTGAAACTAATCGAAGATTAAAATCCGAATACGTCGATAAGTAAATAAAATGCTGAATGGTAACCCAGGACCAACTAATTTATTCATCACGTGATTTTTTTTCTCTGTATAGATATGTGAAACCCTTCATTCTATAGAGAAAGAAGACGTAGAACTTGTTCTTTCTGAATTGCCAAGGCAGTAACATGCGTCTAATTATATATGTAGCACTCGTCTGTTTGTGGTTTTTTTATTATTAACTTGTGTAGAAGGAAGAGAAAAAAGAACACAAACATATATCCTACCTCAACCTATATAATAGTTACATTAAGATTAGCCAATTTATTTGTCACATGATTATTGCTTTCTCTACGTCTACGGTAGTACATGCTCCTAATATTATGGAAGAAAAAAGATATTGAGACTCTTATCATGAACTATATATACCAAGAAACTTGTATCATATGATCAATTTATATCACTTGTGTGCATACATATCTTCTTTTTTTAGGGAATGGAATTGACTGCATAAGAGTTATAAACAAGAAGCGAATTATAACTATGTGGCTGTCCACTTACCTTTAACTTTATCGATCTGCAATGCGCATATGATTTTCTACATAAAATATTCTAACATGTTTTTCTATCCAACATGTGGAAGATATAACAGTTTGGTAAGTTGGTGCATTCTCTTGGAAGAGTATGTGTTGTGTGAATAATCAGTGAATACAAAGGACAGTCGTGAATACTCATCTCTCTCTCTCTCTCTTAAAGTGGCACTTGTCCTTGCTACCTCGGCCTTGACAAAACAACAGCCCTGAATTGATAGATGCATCCATCAGAATCAGTATAGTACTACAACTGCATGCCTTCTTTCTCTCTCTCTCTCTCTCTCTCTCTCCCTCTCCCTCTCAAAAGAAACAACTAAAAGAAACAAAAGAGAAATCAGAAGAGAAAGGCCAACTCATCCTATTTAAACACATATTTCCATACTTATGCCACCACCGAAACGGAGCAAAATCCAAACTAAACAATTAAACATGCTCATCTTCATGAGTTTCTGTACCTTTTTCTTCTTCATAGAAACATAAGTCTTTCCCTTCTTCGTGCGCCCGCGCGCTCACACACACACACACACACACACACACACATATATATATATATATATATATATATATATATATGCTCCTTCTCTGAGCTAAATCCACAAAAAACCATGATCGATAAACCACACAAGTGAGTACTGCTTATAGCACTTTCCCTGCTGTTTCCATACCAAAAAAACCCTGGTTCCCTCTTAAAACTGAGAAAATTTTCCCTTTGCATGTTTCCCTCCGAAACACCACCAAATATATCCACCATTTACATTAATACAAGCAAGTATATTTAGGCCTGCAATAATTCCAAAAATCTATATATATGGAAGCTTTTGATCCGTCGGTGACGTTACCCTTTTCTTACACCTTCACTACAGCTACTAGTAGCAGAAGTAGTGGAACTATCGCTAGTCCCAATAACATCATAACTACTGGTTCATCCTGGATGGACGGCAGGATTTGGAGCAAACTCCCTCAGAGGCTTCTCGACCGTGTGATCGCTTTCCTTACACCACCGGCCTTTTTCAGGGCTCGCTGCGTCTGCAAGAGGTGGTACGGCCTATTGTTCTCCCCCACTTTCCTCGAACTCTACCTCCAGGTCTCACCCCGCCGCTATTGGTTCCTCTTCTTCAAGCAAAAGAGCCTCAACAACTCCATATACAGGTCAAACGACAACAACAGCAGTGCAGGAGACCCCCAAAACGACAACAGATCATCGTCACCAACTACCTGCGAAGGATTCCTCTTCGACCCTTATGACCTTTCATGGTACAGAATCTCTTTCCCTACTCTGCTTCCTCCTGGGTTCTCTCCAGCTGCTTCTTCAGATGGTTTAGTCTGCTGGGTGTCGTACGAGGCAGGTCCAAAAACCCTAATCCTCTGCAACCCAATGGTCGGTTCCCTAACGCCGTTACCTCCAACGTTAAGGTCCCGACTCTTCCCTTCCGTAGGCCTAGCCGTTACTCCCACCTCCATAGACGTTACTATGGCCGGAGACGACCTGATCTCGCCCTACGCCGTTAAGAACCTAACAGCGGAGAGCTTTCACATGGACGGAGGAGGGTTTTACTCCATCTGGGGCACTTCCTCCTCTCTCCCAAGGCTCTGTAGTTTCGAATCTGGGAAAATGGTCCACGTAGAAGGCAGATTTTACTGCATGAACTACAGCCCTTATAGTATTCTCGCTCACGACATTTCGTCGAACAGTTGGTGGAAGATCCAAGCCCCCATGAGAAGGTTCCTGAGGTCTCCGAACTTAGTGGAGAGCAGAGGAAAGCTTCTGTTAGTTGCGGCTGTGGAGAAGAGTCAGCTGAATGTGCCCAAGAGCTTGAGGCTGTGGGGCCTACAGTCGTGTGGGACCACGTGGGTGGAATTGGAGAGAATGCCACAGCAGCTTTACGTTCAGTTCGCGGAGCTGGAGAATGGGAATGGGTTTCATTGCGTCGGGAACGGAGAGTTCATAGCGATAATGATTCCGGGAACGGAGCAGAAAGCGGTGCTGTTTGATATGAGTAGAAAGAGGTGGCACTGGATTCCGCCATGTCCGTACGTCAATGGAGGAGTCGGTCGTGGTGGTGGTGAGTTGCATGGCTTTGCATATGAGCCGAGACTGGCCACGCCGGTCACTGGGCTCCTTGATCAGCTCACACTTCCGTTTCAGTCTTATAATAATATCAATGTCTAATTAATGTAATTTTATATTTGTGCGCGCGTGTGTGTGTGTGTGTTTGTATGTTTGTAGTTGTATGTTTAATTAGTTTATAGTTATGAGTAGATGTAATCATGCTGACATATAATATTTTGTTAAGCAGAATGTGATCATGTATTTTTTTTTTTCCATGTTATTTTGTTGGGCACATTTTGATGCGACAGATGAGGAGGTTAGTTTGTAAACTTGTCTGTAATTGTTATTCTCTGGCGTTATTCTTGGTTTCGATTAAGCCGGCGGGGTTGATATAGAGTCATTTCACTCGTACATTTGTTTCTTAATTTTGGTTCCTAGCTAGCTACTAGCTAGACTCTAAAATCAATGCTTTCGTGTAAAATATGTCACTTAAACCTTCAAATTAATGTTTTTGTTTATACATATATTCTTTAAAGTTTGTGTGTGTATATATCTCTTAACTGGGATGAGAACAGTCAAATCAAGACCACCTTTTTTTTTTTTTTTTGAGATAAAAAGGACCATCCATATTGATACTATATGAAGTGTATGGTTACTATCAATTAATTATGTATGTAATCACGTTTTTGTGTAAAACTAGTGATTGAACTAACTACTACATTTAAGTCGTTCGTTAATGAAAATGTGTTAAATCAATTAACCTCTTGTTAAGTTTTTTGCAATATCAAAATTCTTGATCGTCGTTCATTTTACCTTCAAATTAATGTTTTTCTCTAGGACGTGTTTTTTCCTTTTAAATACGGAGTGCTCACGTTAATTCTTTATCAAAGTTTGTTAATTCAGTCAACCCTCATGTTAAGGCCTTTATGCTAAAATCGTTGTTGACCATTATTTTTTCCTAAACTTAAAATTGTTGACCATTATTAGATAATTGGATTATATGTACTGGATTGAAAGAAAATAATCATGAATTAACTTTTGAAAATTAGGTCTCGTTTACCGATCGCATAAATAATGATGAATTATGGGTTACATTATTTTGTCAAATTACTATTCTCAACCTAATGTTTATAGTATATTTCTAAAAAGTTTTTATTTTTGTTAATATATTTTTGAAAGGACTTGACACTATTTGCTTCACGAAATTAGAATTGTACAATAATATCCCTAAGGGTAATATGTGGTAGAGACAAAATCCGAGAGTAAAGAAAATGGTTGGAGGGAGAAAAAAATGAAGGAAAGCGAGAATTATCTTATTTGCTAGGAGAGAAAAGAAGATAGAACAGTAAAGCGAGAGAAAAAATATAAGGGTGGGACCCATAAGATTTTATTTTGGAGAGAAAAATATAAAGAAAAATTGTAAAGGTGGCTCTATTATCACCAATTTATCAATTCTCTCCACTAATTTTCTAAAACTAGCTTTTATGTTAAATTTTAAAATTCAAATAGTGCTTATTGTACTCCTAATTATTCATAAATAGACGAAGTGAGTTGGCTCAAGTGGTAAGAACACCCACTATTTAGAATCTCGATCCTAGGTTTGAGTCACACTAAGAATAAACGTAAAAGTCTATTATCCCTAATCAGATAAGGTGAGAATTTGGTAGTAATAGGTATTTTTTTTTTTAATTTATACTAAATGAAGGTCATTATTTAAATTCAAATTTTTTTATAAAAAAAATTATTCATATATATGTCCTATTATTTTATTTTATCTCTTCTATTCCCACTTATTTCCCTTTTAGTTTCCACCCTTCCCACTTATTTCCCTTTTAGTTTTCACCCTTCTTTTTCTCCCTTCCTTTTTGCTATGTACACCCTTCTTTTTACTTCTTTTGGGCATTGATTTGCCATGTCTTACTTAATTTTGATCTCAACTGCAGTGTTTTGGTGTGGGACTATCTTTGGTAGGATTAGGCATGATCTCTCATTTGTTTTGATTCTTCTCTCTTATTTCTTTTTCTTGGATTTTAGAGTTGTATAATGCATCAGAAAAGCATTTGTTTGTTGCGCTTCTCTTCAAATAGCTTAAGCTATTTTTTTCTAAGAGGAGATTGACATCTAAGTGGCAACCATTATTTCTATTTATCTTTAACTGAGTTTTCCTCTTAGAAAAAAAAAATAGTAGAAATAATAAATAATCAAATCCAACGGTTTAATTATCTTATCCCGTTTGTATTGTATTCATCGTTCAATTCTCCATTTTTTATTTTAATTTAAGGCAAAAACCAAGGGTAATCAAAAAAAAAAAAAAAAAAAAAATAAAAAAAAAAAGCTTTCTAATATCATTCATATTCATGGATGATTGGAGTTAAAGCAGTCATAATATGTATGTGAAACTTTTTGTAAAATAAATTGACGTTTATAATATTAGAAATGCACAAACAGTAGCGGCTTGAACATTAGGCCTAATAAGCCATTGCTTAAGCCCATAATTATAGAAGGCCCCCAAATTTTCGCCTTTTTTCGGTTTTTTATTTTCTGAGCTGAAGTATTAATAATAGCTTCAATTTAGCTATTACCCCTATTATCAGATTTCAAAAGTAAATATTCTTTTACCATAAATTCTTAATTTTGAAATGTCAAATATAAAAGATGAACACTAATTTTTTCATCTTTTCTTGAAAACTAAACACGTATTTTTTGGGAATTAATTTTTTTTTCAATTTGCATGCTTTTCTTTTCGTTTTTGAGAAAATTACACTCCTTTTCTTCATCCTCGAGTAGTATGCATTAACATTTCTTTTTCTTCTTAAGAGAAAAATCACATTATTATTATTATATATAACTAAAGTTGTCCCAAATTTATTGTACTTAGTGTGCGAATTCAACAATTTGGTCTTTCACTTTTATTGTTTGTGATTTAACGAAAATAACATTTGCTTAGATACTTTGATTGAGGGATTTGGGTGGAGGTTTTTGGGAATTCGAGTGAGCTTTGGTTGCTCTGCCGAGTATGCTCTCATTATTGCCTTAGTTTTATCTTTTCGATCTCTCTCTCTCTCTCTCCTCTCTCTTTCTCCCCGTCCCCTTTTTTTTTCCTGAAAACCTTGGCCTCCTTGGTGGCCTAAGCCTTCCCCAAAAATCCCCTTTCCTCCCCCCCTCCCTTGGCCTTTTTTTTTTCAGATCATTATTTTTTTTTCTTCTTTTCTTTGTTTGTTTAATTTCTGTTTTTTTAGGTTATGGCTTTTTTTTTATTCTTTCTTTATTTAAATTTTTTTTCTTTTTTCCTTTTGACGGTTCTTTTTTGTGTTCTTTGATCCTTGTTTTTTTTGTTCATTTTTTTCGATTTTCTCTTCGTTGATTTGAGTTTGTTGTACGGATCTGAGTTCTAATGTGTTCTTCTCTCTTTTTCCGGTATTTTTTCCTCTAAATCTTTGTTGTATTGTAATTTTTTTAATGCTGCTTTCTCTTTATTTTTTATTGTTATTTATTAGATTTTTGTCTATTCATGTATAAAATAATCTCTGTTGCATTTAATTTACTTTGCCAATGGAATTTTTGATGATTATATTTTTTAGGGTTAGTCTATTGTATTTATCTTATAGGTTTGTTTTGGATTTTGATCTATAGACATGAACCTTATCTCTGAATTATTTTCATTGGGAATTTTACTTATATAATTCGTGTTATTTTGTTAGTCATTGAAATTCTTATTTGTTTTAGTACTATGATATCTTTGCTCTTTTCATCTCTGTTCTAAATTCTAAAAAAAATATATATGTATATATATATATATTTATGTGTGTATATTGATTTCTACATATTTTATATTTGTGTCTCCGGATTTCTAGAGTATTCATAGAATTTTCTTTTTTCCACTTTCTTTGATATTTGTTATCTATTTTATATATTTTTTTCAATATTAATGATGATCTCTATTTTTATTTTTAATGATATGTACTTTTGATTTTATTTGATTTTGTTATTTGTTTTAGATTTGTTTTTTCCATGTTAATGATGATCTTTATTTTTACTTTTAATGATATGTACTTTTGCTTTTATTTGATTTTGTTATTTGTTTTAGATTTTTTTTTTCCATGTTAATAATGATCTCTATTTTTTACTTTTAATGATTTGTACTTTTACATTTATGATTTTGGACCCCTTTAATACAAATTTAATTAATGCTTTTCTAATTTTTTTTTATATTATTCAGATTGAAAAAAAAAAGGAAAAAAAAAAAGAGAAAAAGAGAAAAGAAAAATGGACATCAGAGTATACAAATGAGAAAAGTTTTTATTTAAATATATTTTTGGAGCTTTTAGTTATTTTTTAGGAGGATAATGTTTATCTTTATTCTTTGTTTACTTTAACTTTTTGTGCTTAGTAAGTTTTAAATTTTTTTAAAATATATTTTTTTTATTTTTATTACATGTTCCTTTAAGATACTGCCACCTATTTAGTTTAGTTTTAGTTCAATGCCTTTTTTATATATTATTTGTTATTGTTTAGGTTGTTTACCCTACTTTCTATATTTTCTTCTCTCTATGCCTTTTCTAACCTACAACTTACTGAGCTTACTACTATGTATTTTGATAATATTTATTACTATTTGATACCTTTTCTACTCTTTGTGTAACTCGTATTTTTCTTAAAGTTGGTTTAAAGGCCTTCCTCTGCAAGTATTTCAGGTATTACAAATATTTATTATGCTCTGTTATGTCTCTCATTCTTTATTCCTTCTTGAGATTAATATATGTCTATTATTCGGTTCTTAACTAATGTTTATTTTATATATTGTTCATAAATTATTGATCCATTTATTTTTCCATTGTGAAGTTGAATATTCTGTACTATTGTCATGTTTTATTGACTTCTGTTACATTTAAATTTAGTTACATTTTGTTATGTTCTCAATTAATATACTTTGTTTATTTTTTATTTATTCTATCTAAATCTTTATCTCTTTATTCTTGTATTAAATGTTGTAAACTATTCTTGCATATCTTTGAATGTGTCTATATTTAACATGTTTGTTTCTTTTGTCCTTTTATTAAGTTATTTTACCTGCTTTTTTCTTCTTCTCTTTGTTTGCTAGTTAATTCTGTTTGTTCTTCTATTCAATCCTACTTAATTGTCATTCCATCTTCTATTATTTGTACTTCTTTTTTCTTTAGTCTTTTTCAATTGTGTTTTAAAGTTGCTTATATATTTGGCGATACTGCGTATTTATTTCTTTATCATATGGAGTAATACACTTAATACTCAAAAATTGCCATGTATAATGGCTTCTATTACTATATAGTAGAGTTTCTTTACTCTCGAAATATAATTTTACAGTTTTGGACCTTCGAGAATTGTGAGAAGTCATTAATTGATTAAAGGTTTTTTAGTTATTTTGTCCAGACTATGTGTATTCATTAGTGGTGGTCGAATTGGCTATGTATATTATATCTATGATCATATTTTTTGTTCCTAAAAGTTTTTTTTTATTGCCATTCGGGTTTTTAACTTTAGTTGGTTTTGATCTGATCAAAATTGCTCCTTATTCTTGGTTTTATCTGAGTTCTTTAGTTGTTTATTTAGGTCTTTAATTATTCTGGTAGATAGAATTTTACTATTCTCTTAATTTCCTTCTTTATGTCTCTGCTTCTTTGTATTCCTTTGCAATTTTGGATGGATGAGTTTTTTAACACTGGTTCTGGTGTTGGTATATGATTATATTTTTGTCCTTAAATCATTATTGTACTTAGTATATGAGTTTAGCTACTTGGTCTTTTCACTTTAATTGTCTGTAATTTGACGAAAATAGCATTTAATTAGATGTTTTGGTTGTAGGAATTGGGTGGGATTTTTTGGGAATTTAAGCGGGCTTTAGTTGCTCCGCTAAGTATGCTCTCATTTTTGCCTTAGTTTTGTTTAATGTTCTTCTGGTTTTGTCTTTTTGATATCTCTCTCTCTCTCTCTTCTTTCTTCTTCTTAGTTTTCTCTTTCTAAAGTCTTCAGATCATTTTCTTTTTTGTTCTCTTCGGCTTCCTCTAACTATAAATTTATTTGAGTATTCTTTCTCAACTTCATTGTTTAAAATTGTTTTCCTATTCTTATAAATTCTTTCTTTTTTTGGCATTTATGCAATTGGTAGTTTTTGAGCAATCTTAAGTCATACTCCATGATTTCTTTTTTGTTACTTAAACGATATAATGTATATGGCAAATTTTCCATTATATTGATAATATTTCAAGTGTTTGTTTAATTGTCAGATATATTTTTCTTATGTGAGGAAAAAAATATTTCTTAAGTAGCTAGACAGACACTTGAAAATATATTATCTTATAAATTTGCAATAGATTGGTGGTATTGTCATATATTTGAGCCAAATATTGTATATATTTGTATATTTATGTATTTATTCAGATATTATTTATCTATATATTACATATATTATAACAGATTCAAAAAATTATTTATATCTAATTGGTGGTGAAGAATTTCGCTTGCAAAGAAAAGGGTGAATAATTTATATGGAGTAAGATAAGAAAAGAAGAAAAATAGATTTAGTTTATATTATTGTAAAATCATCATGTTATTGTAAAGTTATTTAAGAAATTTGATTGCCATTATGTACTCAATTTTGTTACATGTACGACTTAATATTTTATTTATTTAAATTCAAGGCTTTTAATTTTTATAGAATCACAATATTCTACCTAGGATTTGATTATTATGACTTGGGCTAATAACATAAAAGTATATTTAGTTTAGATAATTTATATCCTGAAATACAAATGTAAAACATGTAATTTGAAAAAAAAAAAAAAAGAAGTAAAAAAATACTGAGTAATGTTAAGAATATAGGAAAATGATTAAAGAAAACAAATCATCGGATCAAAACATTTTAGATAAATAACGCAAATTCATAGCCTTAATAATTAAAATCAGTTTTATACTTTGCTTTTATCTATGATAATTAAAACATTGTAGTTTAAATATTTCTAATAAAAAACAAACATTTTTATAATTATAACCAAATTAGCTATGCATATATTTAAATTGAAAATTTTTGTATATGCATTATAGACAACTTTGGTTTAAAATTTTGATTATATAAAATATAAAAAGTTGGTATTTTTTATAAGTTCAAAAAAATACTAATAGTTTAAGTTTTTCTTGAACAATTGTATTCATACATTATCACTAATAGCATAAAATAAAGAAAAAGAGTATATCTAGAGAGTTCAATAGTAAAAATAGATAAAATAAAATAAAAAAGAATAGATATTTTTTGATAAAATATACATAAGTATATAACAAAAGAAATTTTAAAAAAAAGAGAAGAAAAAGATTTTCAATTGATATTATAATCAACAATAATATAAACAATTAAGATTAAATTATTTCGCATTAATCAATTGATATTATAATCAAAAATAACAAACAATTAAAATTAAATTATTTTAGATTAACATATATACTTGCAATATACTTTTCAAAAAAAAATATCCTCTTTTTTTCCATAATTCTGTTCTTTTAAAAATAAAAAAAATGGTTCCTATATCTAAAAGTTAATATAATAACAAAATTATTGAAAAAATAATGAAATTAGATGATCTTAAAAATTAAAAAAAATAAGATAATTGATAAAATGTATTAAAAAAATATTAACATATAGATAAATTAAAAAGAGGGATATTTTAAATAACTTGAATATAGCAACATAATAATAATATTAAAATAGTTGTAAAAAATTAAATAAATATAGAATAAATGAATGAAAAGTATAAAAAAAATACCAAAAAAATATATCTCAATTATCTTATGTCTAAATTGTCTTATTCTATTAGTCCATAAATTTTCAATCGAAATTATTAGTGCAATAATATTTTGTTTCATGTTCTTATTTAGATAGATAATAGAATAATACCAGAAAATTTTCCATCGTTGAGACATCAACGCAAATAACGTTATCATTATCTTCTAAATCAAAATTTTGTACATAATCATACTCATATTATAAATCATCAGTATGAGAACTCTAGTATTATTTCAGAAAATATTCATCAATCGAGAATCATTCCAATATCGAGTGTTACAAATTCTGAAACAAATTTCGCCCATCAACTTGAGCCATCAATATCAATTAATTTCAACATACGGAGTAATTTCTTTACTCCCTATAAAAATTAAAAAAAAATAAAAGAAGCTACTTTTATTATCATAAATTCAAATCTATATATATTTACTTACTCTATAGTCATGTTCCATATTGTATTACAGCAATATCAATAAATGTCACGATCTTGGAGATTGTTCCTGCGTCTGTAAATATTGTAGTGCATTTTTTTAGTCGATAAATCTACCAAAAAAACTTATCCTCGAAAATACAATATGTGTTGTAAAGATGGAAAACTCCCTTTAATGAAAAAAAAACTCCCCATGTACTTAATCAATTACTTGTTTATTATGGAGGGTCTCTGAGTATATATTTAAAAAAAAATATTCGAACTTTTAATTCTGTATTTATTTTTATATTTTTTAGAGCAAATATAGAACAAAGTATAATAAATTAAGATGATCCATATATTTTCAAAATCAGCGGTCAAATGCATCATCTTATGAGATCATTATTATCAAGAAATAATAATCGTCCAAAATTTTCTCAATTATATATATATATGTATATATATATACATATGACACAAAAAATGAAGTTAAAAACCGAGTGTCAATATTTTCATTTGATAATACATCAAAAGAATTAACAAAACTAATTATTGAAAGCTTAATTAAAGTACTTAATGAAAATAATAAATTACTAAAACTTTTCTATATGGTTAAAAATAGGTACACTGAAAATAAAATCTCATCTATGAAATTAAGACTGATAAGATGACGACCAACAGATAATAATCTATATGAACTACCTATTCCAAATGATATAGGAGGTCTGATTGTCAGAGATATTGGTGAATATGAAGAAGGAATAGACATTATAATTCAAGATAAAACATATACAAAGAATTACAAAATTACATTCATCTCATATGGCCTTACAATATTCACTCTTATTTCTATACTAAGAAGATAGCTATAGAATCGATTTAAATTATAGTTTGGATAGACCTAGAAAATGACCTTCAATAAATAGAATACCTATGAGAGCATTTTATTGTTATCAGTTACAACAACAAGAAAAGGAAAATAATATTCTACTTAAAAGTGGAAGACTTTTCCAACAATATGTACTTGATGCATATGCTTCTGTTGAAGAAGATCGATTAGACTATGTCAAAAAAAAAATCAAAACAATTTAAGATTCAAAATTTATCAAGGCGTCCAAGACACTGTTACAAGAGAAGACATAGATGCCAGAGCAATTAGCAAAAGAATTATCCTTCCATCTAGTCATACTGAAAGTCCTAGATACATAATCCAAAATTATTAAGATGCAATGGCAATATGCAGACAATATAAAAATCCTGACTTATTTATAATGTGTACATATAATCCTAAATAGCCTGAAATTACACATGCTTTAAATAAAATCCCTGGTCAAAAGCTTGAAGACAAGCCAGATATAATTACAAGAATTTTTAAAATCAAATTAAATCAAATTTTGTCTACTATTAAAACTGATACAATATTTGGAATAATCCTCGCAGGTTAGATCATATTATTTCCTTTGATAAAAAAAAATATACAAAAGGATAGTAGTTTTTATTTTTAATTAAAACTAACATCTTTCTTTTGTTTTTTTTTATAATTTTGTTATGTATATTTATACATTGTCGAATTTCAAAAATGTGGCCTTCTTCGTTGCTAAATTTTTTTTTGTTACATCCTAATAAAAAATTATCCAAACCATTATAAATAGATAAATTTATCTCAACTGAAATGTTTGATCCTGAAAAAAAAAACCCACAAGAATATAGTATTGTAGCAGAATTCATGATGCATGGACCATACAACATTATTGAAACAAATGCTCTAAAAACTCAGTTTGTTCTAAAAAAATTCTTTAACAATTTAAAAGTGAAACAATTATTGAAGAAAATGGATTTATTAATTATAAGCATAAGAATATAATATTTTACATGCAAAAAGAAGGTCTTAAATTAGATAAAAGATTTGTGGTATCATATAATAAAGATTTATGTTCAAAGTTTCATGCACACATAAATATCGAAATATACTCATAATCTATATTAATAAAATATTTATTCAAATATTTAACCAAAAGTCCAAATGATAAAAGAAGTAATAGAAGACAATATATGTACAGAACAATTTGGACAAATTATTTTAAGAGAAATAGATGAATTAAAAACTTATATTAATTGTTGATATATAATACCATATAAAGCTATATAGAGATTGTATGAATATCTTATACATTATAGAAATCCGGCAATACAAAGATTGACAATTCATTTACGACAGATGCACAATGTAATATTTTGTTTGAATCAATGTATTGATAATATAATTAGACAATAAGGAATTCAAAAAATAATTTTGACAAAGTGGATAGAAATAAATAAAATTAATACAAAAGCTAGACAACTTTCGTATATAAAATTCCCCACTAAATAGTTATGGAATAACAAAGACAAAATTTGAACTACAAGAAAATTAGGATATTCAATTGGACAAAATTTTTATATCCATCTAAATTCTGGAGAATTATATCATCTAAAGTTATTATTAAATTATCAAAAAGATGCAACAAGTTTTGAATCTATACGAACCATTAATGATATAACATATTCAACAAATCAAGCATCATGCAATATATTAGACTTATTAGGAAATAATAGAGACTGAAATGAATCAATATTAGTAGCCTCGTTCTGGTCAACATCACATCAATTATGACAATTATTTACAATAATTTTATTATTCTGTAATATAAATGATCCAACAAGATTACTCAAAAATCATTGAAAACTTATGACAAAAAATATTTTACACAAAATTAAAAATTTATTCAATAATCTAAACTTTTAAATTACTGAAAATGAATCATACAACTATGTATTATATGAATTAGAAAAGCAATTTAACTTAAATTTATCAATTCTAACAAATTTTAATTTACCTCTATCAAAAGGGACATTAATTGATGATTTAAATAATAAATTTTATGAGAAGAACTAGACTACGATATTAATAAATTAAAACAAGAAAACACTATTTTAGAAAAGAATTTAAATAATGAACAACGTTACATTTATGAACAAGTTATAGAATTATTACACAATAAAAAAACAAAATTTATTTTTTGTTTATAGACATAGAGGTATTGGAAAAACTTACATATAGAATACAATTATTACAAAAATCAAATCAAAATTATGAAATTATTTTAGCAATTACATCATCTGAAGTAGCTTCATTATTATTACCTAAAGGTAGAACTGTACATTCAAGATTTAAAATACCTTTATCATATTAAAAAATGAACTCAGTTAGCAAAACTAATCGAAAAAACATCACTAATATTATAAGATGAGGCACCTATGAATAATAAACACTTCTTTGAAACCTTAGACAAAATACTATAAGATTTAAGAAATAATTTTGACCAATTTTTGGTGGAATGACAATTATATTAGGTGGTGATTTTCGACAAATCTTACATGTTATCCCTATAAGAACAAAAGAGGATATAATACATGCAAATATAAATAGTTCTTACTTATGACCGTATTTTAAATTATTGTCATTAACAGAAAGTATGAGATTAAAAATTTCAAATACTTCGGAACTAGAAAAAAAAAATTAAAAATTTTCCAAATGAATATTAAATATCGAAAATGGTACTACAGAAGGAATAAAAGATCATGAAAATGAAGATGCTACGTAGATTAAAATACCAGAAAAATACATTATATAGTATGATTTAAATCCAATTGAAAAAAATTTCAGAATTAATATATGATGATTTTGATAAATATTTTAACAATATCAATTATATACGACATAGCAATAATAATTCTGAAAAATAAAATCACTGACGATTTAATCCATTATATCCTCAAGAATTTTTGCATACTTTCAATTTTAATGGCGTACTACTATATGAATTAAATCTGAAAGTTGGAACTCCATCAATATTACTGCGAAATTTAAATCAATTAATGTGATTATGAAATGGAATAAGATTTATCATTATATAATTAACAATTAGAATCATAGAAGAACAAATTATAAATTCAAATAATGACACTGAAAAAGTATACATTCCAAGAATAGAAATTATTGTAAATAAATCTAGATGGCCATTCACATTAAAAAGAAGACAATATCCTATAAAAGCCAGTTCTACAATGACAATTATTAAAAGTCAGGGACAATCACTAAATAAAGTAGGTATTTATTTAGAAAATAAAATTTTTACACATAGTCAATTATATATAGTTTTGTCTCAAGTAACAACTCCTAAAAGATTACATATATTAATAAAAGAATCCATCAATAAATATTCATCTCACATTAAAAAAATAGTCTGTAAAGAAATTTTACATAATATTATGTAAGCATAAAATTTAGACTATTAATTAAACATAATCCGGATATTAATTCAATATAAATGTTTGTATGCGCCTTTTGATCTTTTATATATAAAATTCTTGAATATTCCTAATATAATTTTTGTTTGATGAAATTTTTTGTTTTGCAGTTAAATAAAAAAACTGACAACACCAATTCCTTAAACTAATAGAAATTTATGGAACAATCGAATCTCGTATTAGTAGACTCTGGCACAATAAAGATTACACAACCGAGTGTCTAATAAGTTTTAATTATATTTTAGTTGATCATAAGGTAAAAAAATAACATTAAATTATCTTATATTATACTTTACTACAATTTAGTATAATTATACGTATATGTTTTAATATTTAATTATACGTATATATTTTAATATTTAATCTCATTAAATATCATATAATGAATAAATAACTTTTTGTAAAATACAACATGAAGCAATCCATGAAACTATCAAATCTCGAGATGCATTTCACAACAAATAACTAAAGGATAAGTGTATTAAATCAGCAATTTCAATGTAGCTCACAATAAACCAAGATATTGAATTATTCCACATAATGCGATACTGTAAACAATCTTAACAATAAATATTCTAATGCATAAATTTTATTTCGTAAATTTTGACTAACTACCATCAAGAACAGATATTCATGATATTTTATAAGGTATTATTAATTATAATAATTTTTTTTTCAAACATTTGTTAATAATTATTTAAATTTTCTTATTTTATTTTTTTTTCTTTTTCTATTAGATGCTATTAGAATGTTAGTAGAAATACAAGAAATAGAAGAAATAGATATCAGAGGAAAAATAATGCCAAGACGAATACTGATAATATAGAATCTTAGGTAATTAATTTAATTATTACTAATATACACATATTAAAACAATTTTCTTTTTTAGATTGATCATAATATAATATTATTTTATTTTGATTATAGGAGTGAAAAACTACAAATAACTTTATGGAGAAAAATAATAAAAAAATTTAATACAAATATTATTATAACTATAGAAGAACTAATCATAACAGTTTTTACCTCTATGATAGTAAAATAATATTTAGGTAATTAATAATTATACTTTATATCTATAAATAAAATATTCACATATTTTAATTATATAATAACTAATATTAATCTCTATATCAAATAAGAAATATACATATTATAATTACAAGTGCAATAATATATTATATGAATATAGACGCACCAAAAGCCAATGCATTAAAGACAAGATAACAATTATTTTATACATTTTTCTTAATTATAAAATAGAAAAATATAACATATTTTACTGATCTTCATTAAATACTATTTTTTCCATCAATCTATTATTCAGATTTCAAAACATAACACAACACGCCAAATGCTTTTTAGCTCCTGTTCCAAAAGAAAGACAACCACTAGAGCAACAAAAAATGCAAAACTAGAAAATAGTTGTAGTATTAAATCAATTAGATTATTTGATATAACAGATAAAAAAAATATGAATAAAAATATCATTGTATACTATACTATGATTTACACTAATATTTTATTTTTGATTATTTCTAAGGAGTTAAATTCACAGTGAAGGTAACAATATTTAAATTTGAAACACATCAAGGCTATTATTATAACTCTTGCCACTAAGAACTGGATGGTGCGATACTCATATTATCTCATATCAACTCTAAATCCTTGGTACAAAATATAATTAAATAGTTTATATTAATATTTTTTAACTTAATGCATTCATAAAAATAAATTACAATTTATATCATCAATCACTAATCAAAATATTTAATTTTTTTTATATGTAACTATTTTTTCACATTATCTGTTGACCTATGTGGCTTTCAATCTTATCTTATTTTGATAATAACAAATATATAATTTAATTACTAATAATTAGCTTGAGTTTGTAGTTATGAAGTTGGAAAAGAAATTGATAAAACTCAAGAAATGAAGTTCTCAATAATAGAGCATCATTGATAAACCTCGAAGGATGAAGATGAATGTGAAGAATCATGATTCAAGACCAAGTTTAAATAGGTTAAAATTTATTTCCTGGTCTTGTACTTGATTTATTGCATTGCACAAAATATTCTCTTTAATATGGTTCAAAAATCTTTCAAATAATTTTTCAAACGAATCTTCAAAAAAAAAATTAGCTAAACTTTAAATCCATTGATTGTTTGAAAATAAATATCTTTTCAAATAAATACATTTCCTTAAAGTTAAAAATGTTTTGATAAAATGAAGTTTTAAAAACAACCAAATTAGTTCAAAGAAACAAAATACCCTTTGTTTCTGACTGATCTTGGTCGACCAAAATGAAGGCCAAAAATGGCCGTTGGAGCTAAACTGGCATTCAAGACTCCTACGGTTAGTTTTTTGGTCAACCAAAATTCTGGAAGCTAGATACCAACGGTCGAAAACGACTAGTTTTTGAAGATGCTTTTAAATAAAGCCAAGTTTGATGACTTAAATAGATAGAATACGAATCTATATTCATACCCAATCAGTTTCTAAGTGCAAAAGCTCTCTTTTACTTAACTATAATTTTCAAATCTATTTGAGCTATTCCTAGAGCATTATTTGTGCATTGTTTTCAAATCACCTAAGTTTATATTGTATTATTTCTTTGAAAGGTGATTCTTTGAGTGAGTGTTCACTTGTATTTTCATAAAAACATTATTGAGAGGTGAGGTTGGCACCGGAGTCATAAACAACCCGGTGTAGGTGAGGTTGACACCGAATTCTAAATAATCCGTGGTTAGGCGTAATACAGCAGGATTCAAGACTATTGTAAAGGCGTGGGTGTGCCTAAGAAAAAATCACTCTGGATTGTACAAGGGATCGGTCAAGCCCATAATTTTGATCCGATATTGGAAAGCTCTAAGCAAGTTGCAGAGAGCCAGGGACGTAGGCAAACCGTCGTATTTGTCGAACCTCAAAAAAATAGTATTTGTATCTCTCTATCCCTATCTCTTTAATTTATTTACTTTGGTATTGTGCTTATTTGTTTGCTTTTCTTACTTGTCTTATTTATTATTTACTCAATCATATTACCTTGATTAAAAAGTTTGAAAGAATATTATAAACCAAATTCATCCCCCCTCTTGGGTTAGCTATTCTTGAGACAACAATTGGTATCAGATCTTGGTGCTCAATTTTCTAAAAACTTAACCGTTTTTGAGATGGCTAATCCAAACAACATTTCTTTTCAATATTAGGGGTTGTCACCTTCCAAACCACCTTTCTTTAATGGAAATAATTTCAACTATTAGAGAAGTCATATGGACATATATCTTAGATCCATAGATTTTGATTTATGGTATATTATCACTAGAGGTCCATTAAAAATAACAAAGATTGTAAATGGAATTGAAGTGGAAAAAGATATTGAGGAATATGATGAAAAGGATAAAATGTCCTTTACCAAAAATAGAAAAGCTATAAACGTTCTTATATGTGGTCTAGATAGGAACGTATACAATAATGTCAAAAAAGCTAAGGATGCTCATGAATTATGGAATATGCTTGAAGTATCATATCAAGGAACAAATTCCATGAAGGAAACTAGAATTAATATTTTCACAAGAAACTATGAGACATTCAAAATGGAAAAAGATGAATCTATTTCTCAAATATCTACTAGATTTACCTCAATCATTAACTCTCTTGGTGCTTTAGGGAAATCCTTTCCAAATGGTGAGTTGGTGAGTAAAATTCTTAGAAGCCTCCCTCGAGCATATAGAAGCAAGGTGGTAGCTATTCAAGAAGCAAAGGACCTTAGCAATCTTACTCTAGAAGAACTTATGGGTTCCCTCATAACCCATGAAATTCTTATGAAAGAAACTAATGAAGATGAAGGAGAAGAAAAGAAAAATAAAGGAATTGCTCTTAAAGCCACACTACAAGAAAGCAATGAGGAAGAAGAAGAATTCGCGGATAGTGAACTAGAAGACATTGCCTTACTTATTAAAAGATACAAGAAGTACTTAAATTTCAAAAAGAAGTACTTCAAGAAAAACATCAAAGGCAATGACTTTCAAGAGAAGAAAATGAAGGATGATCCCATCACCTGCTTTGAATGCAAGAAGCCGGCATATATGAAGAATGAATGCCCTTTGAGAAGAAAAATGAAGAAGAAGGCAACTTGGGATGATAGTGAAGAAGAAGAGTCTAATGGAGAAGAATAAGAAGAAATTGCCAACATGTGCTTCATGGCAATAGAAAATGAGGTAAGCTCACTTGAACCTAAAAGTAAACTTGATGTTTGTGATACTAGTAGTGAGTTTAGTGATCGTGATTGTGATTTATCATATGAAAACTTATTGAGTGATTTCAATGATTTACACAAAAATTATGAAAAACTCATTTTCAAGAACAATGCTCTTCAAAAGGAAATTCTTATTTTGTCAAAAATAGTTAAAGAAAAGAAAGTAAAATTACCTTGTAGTAGTTGTGATATTTTGTCAAAAGAAAACACTTCCTTAAATGACAAGATTTTTGACTTAACTAAAATTGTCCACAAATTTAAAAATGGAAAGAAAAACTTTGACATGATGCTTGGTGGACAAAAATGTGTTCTTGACAAAGGAGGTATTGGGTACAAATCTTATATAAAACAAAAATACCTCAAGAACTATTTTGTGAAAGCTAGTACAAGTGACACAAAGCACACTTGCACTTATTGCAATCAAAATGGACATACTAATTCTTCATGCTTTGTAAAGAAAAATGCATATTTTGGTGGAAAACTAGCTTAGGTACCAAAATAATCTAGAACTAACACTTAAGGACCCAAATTAGTATGGGTACCAAAAATCAAAGTTTGATTCTTACTTGTAGGTACAAAAGAAGAAGAACTTTTAGTTCTTGGATAGTGGTTATTCCAAACACATGACAGGAGACTACTCCTTGCTCTTATCATTCACAAAAAGAAGTGGAGAACATGTCACATTTGGAGACAATGCTAAAGGCAAGATTTTGGGTATAGGTAACATTGGTACTACATCCTCACCCATTATAGAAAATGTTTTACTTGTTGATAGTCTTAAAAATAATTTGCTTAGTATAAGTCAACTTTGTGATAAAGGTTATAGAGTCATTTTTGAGCCTTCCAAATACTTGATTGAGGATACTTGTTCAAAAGAAATTATTTTTGAAGGGGAAAGAAAAGACATTGTTTACACTATTGATATTGAAAAATATTTTAGTCAAGATAAATATTTTTTGGGTTTAAAAGATGATTCTTGGCTTTGGCATAGAAGACTTGGACATGATAGCATGAATACTATTTCTAAGCTTTCAAAGAAAAATCTTGTTAGTGGTCTACCGAGTTTGCTCTTTGAAAAAGACAAGGTGTATGATGCATGCCAATTTGGAAAACAACTAAAAAGCTCTTTTAAATCCAAAAACGTCATCACTACCTCTAGACCCTTCCAATTACTTCACATGGATCTATTTGGACCATCAAGAGTGGCTAGTCTTGGTGAAAAACATTATGCTTTTGTGATAGTTGATGATTTTTCAAGATTAACTTAGGTTCTATTTATTGCTCATAAAAACGATGTTTTAAATATACTTGCTATTTTTTGCAAGAAAGTGCAAAATGAAAAAGGCTACACCATCACATCTATTAGAAGTGATCATGGTTGTGAGTTTGAAAATGATGAAATGGAAGCTTTTTGCTATAAAAATGGTTTTGATCATAATTTTTTCGCTCCTAGAACTCCACAACAAAATGGAGTTGTAAAAAGAAAGAATAAAACCTTACAAGAAATGACACGAAGCATGCTAAATGAAAATGGTTTACCAAAATATTTTTGGGCCGAAGTCGTAAGCACCACTTGTTATATTGTGAATAGAGTTATAATAAGACCAATCTTAAATAAGACACCTTATGAGCTTTGGAAAGGTAGAAAATCCAGCATTGATTATTTAAAAGTTTTTGGCTGTAAATGCTTTATTTTGAATACTAAAGATAATTTGGGCAAATTTGATTTAAAATCTGATGTTGGTATTTTTCTTAGATATTCTACTACTAGTAAAGCTTATAGAGTTTTCAACAAAAGAACCTTGATAGTAAAAGAATCTATGTATGTTGTTTTTGATGAATCTAACACTCTCCATGAGGGGAGAAATATAGATGACGATAATGTTGTAGGTTTGGAACAAAGCTTAAATGAATTAAATGTCAATGAAAGATCAAATGAAGAAGAGGACATCCAACTACAACAAGACAAAAGTCTTAAAGGAGAAAGATGCGACAATGGTAATATTCTAACTATTCCTCAAGATTTAAAATTTAGTCATGCTCATCCCAAAGACCAAATTCTAGGTGATCCCTTACAAGGTGTCACAACTAGAGTATCACTTAGAAATATCTGCAACAACTTAGCTTTCCTTTCTCAAATTGAACCAAAAAATTTTAAAGATGCCAAAAAAGATGAATTTTGGATTTTAGCAATGCAAGAGGAGCTAAATCAATTTGAAAGAAGTGATGTATGGGAATTAGTTCCAAGACCTAGTGATCATTCGGTTATTGGAACAAAATGGGTCATTAGAAACAAATTAGATGAGCATTAGGTGATTGTACGAAACAAAGCTAGATTAGTAGCCCAAGGTTTCAATCAAGAAGAAGGTATCGATTATGAAGAAACCTTTGCACCTGTAGCTAGATTAGAATCTATTAGAATGCTCTTAGCATTTGCATGCCATAAGAATTTTAGTCTTTACCAAATGGATGTTAAGAGCGCATTTTTAAATGGATATATTTTAGAAGAAGTTTATGTAGCCCAACCCTCCGGTTTTCAAAATCATAAGTATCCGGATCATGTTCACAAATTGAAAAAGACTTTATATGGTCTAAAATAAGCTCCTAGAGCTTGGTATGATAGATTAAAAAACTTTTTGATTTCAAATAAGTTTTCAATGGGAAAAGTGGATACTACTCTTTCTATTAAGAAGAAAGGGGTGGACATGATAATTGTACAAATCTATGTTGACGATATTATATTTGGAGCCACTGATGTTTGTCTATGTGAAGAATTCTCTAAGAGCATGCAAAGTGAATTTGAGATGAGTATGATGGGAGAATTGAACTTCTTCCGTGGACTTCAAATAAAACAATCCAAAAAATGAATCTTCATCAATCAAGCAAAGTACATCAAAGAGCTACTCAAGAAGTTTGATCTTGAACATTCAAAACCAATGAAGACACCCATGAGCTCGTCAATAAAGCTTGACAAAGATGAAAGCGGTAAAGTGGTAGATATTACTAAATATCAAGGTATGATCGGATCCTTACTTAATCTTACCGCTAGTAGACTGGAAATCATGTTTAGTGTTTGTCTATGTGCTAGATATCAATCTAATCCTAAAGAATCCCATCTAAGTGCGGTTAAACGTATTTTGAAATATTTGCATGGCACTATGAATATAGGATTATGGTATCTTAAAGGTACACACTTTAATTTTAACATCCCCTGATCCCACACACACGTACGTAAGGATATTTATATAAATATTTAGTGAGATCAGGAGACACTACTCGACTTAGAACTGATAAAATAAGGTAAAATTAAAACTTTTTAAACTTTCTAGAAAAACAGAAATTCCACTCATAATTATACATAGTATAATTTATATATATATACATACTCACAAAGTGAACCTCTCATTTAACTATACAGAATATATATACACTCAAAACACGTACAAAATCTTCTATCAAAAAAACTACAGCGTCAAAATGCTCATATACACAAGCCGCAGTCGGAAAGTCGGCGCTCCTCTTCCAACTCACATATTATCTATACCTTCTGCAATGTAAGAATATTAATGAGTATAAAACTCAATAAGTAGCGTATGCAGATGCAGAGTGCATATGACAGAGAGTAGATAATTATATGATTGGGATCCCTGTGTATATTGTATTGCCTAACAAGACCGTGAATTGCATACTGAGTCACTCAGAGAACATATAACATTTCATAAGCTATATGGAGGTCTCGAGCCCCAGAAAATCCCCCCTGTGTATAGTAGAGGTCCACCCCATACCGCTGTCAAAGTGTTCCCGTAGGAACCATAATGTCCCCGAGAGGACCAAAGTGTTCCCGAAGGAATCATATCATATATTTGGGCGCTGGCCCGCCACACCCTATTCATCAATACTTGTCAGACAATATAAATACACCACGTGTTTATGTCTCATACAAAACTGAATGAAAATGCGTATGTACACAAATCTACAGATTCTATATCCACAAATTCTAGAAATTCACAGAATAAAGAATTTTTTACATTACAGGTGTAACGTTACTTACAGCGTTTGTAAGCTTTTACTCGTTTTTTTTCCGTGAAATGCTCTTCGTACTGGGTATAATTGATGCGCCCCTAATATGTTGTTATAATAATTTATTTGATCATTAAACAAGAGATACCTTCCTTTCAGGAAAAAAATTACTATTATAAAAATAGCATGAAGATATAACAAATCCTTTTACATTTCCAAGTCTCACAACTAAAATACTAGACATTACAAGTGACTATTCAATACAAATCTGCCAACCTAGAGTACTAAACTAACATTACGAAAATATTGTGGAAATAGAGAACGTATGACATAACTAAGCATATCC
>JXTB01000395.1:144958-167525 GCA_002914805.1 Parasponia andersonii
TGAGCATTAGCACACCCCCTTTCTTCCCCTCAGGTGGCACTCAGTGTAATTTGGATCAGAAGAGTTAAATCGAGGTATTTGTGAAACAACTAGTTATTTATAATTTGGTAATTTCCTACGAGACTTGTGAAATATTTAAATTTGAGTAGGAATTTGGATTTCATTAAACTTTATAAATTAGAAAATAAAATCTGGACATGGCTTGTATTACTTATGCTTGAGTTTGAGTGTGAGATGATTTTTGATGTACAACTATTAAAGTAATTGTTTTATTTATAGTCTATGTTCAATGAGTGATGCATAATTGTGGGATTTTATTTTTATTTAAATATTTTGTTGAGGCAGTTTTGAAAGGTTAGAGTCCCTGAGGCAAAATTTTGAATGAATTGAGTCTTTTTATTTAGTTCTTTTTGGTATTTCTAATTTATGAAATACTCATTCTGCTATTGACCCTGGCCTCGGGTCGTGACAGATATAGTTTTATCAAACATATTTGATGATGATGAATTTATCATATTATCCCTTCTAGCACCAACGACCATCTCAGAAATAGAAATAGTACCAGTAATACCATTAGATGTAAAAACACTTGATCCAAAGAAAATTATCGAAAGGTAAAAAATTACTATCAATTTATGTTTAACTTGATATTTTATAAAATATATCATTCATCGCTTAACTCATAATATATTTTTTGAATTTCAGATCAAAAACAACATTAATAGAAGGATAAAAAAACGAAAATCAATTTGGTAATTATTGAAAATTAAATACTTTATATTTGAATAAAAAATTCTTTATCTTTCCTTGCTTTTAATAAGCACATAATTTAACTTTATTGATTTTTCCTACTCTAAAATAATTATTTTTTAACTGCAATGAAGTATAACAAGAGAATAGAGGAAAACAAAAGCTTCGAAATGGATGATCGATCTTTTTTATTTCAACACATTTTGTAATGTTTTAAACAATATTTTATCATACTGTAAACAAATATCATCTTATTATAAATAGTTATGACATATTGTAAATAATATAAGCAATATTTCATAAAAAATTATTTGTACAATATAATAATTAATTGTATTATATACATTAACTCATTCTACCTATACCATAATTTAATATAACCCGCAGCAAAAGCACGGGTTACCAAACTCATCTCCTTCTCAAGACATCTTCTCAAGACTACAAACTGGTATACTTTTCTCAAGATTTTTTCTACCTACCAAAGAACATTCGGAAAAAAAATACTCTCAAGGTCAAGATCAAGATCTAAATTCTCTTTAATTAGTGTACTTTTTAAAAGACAATATTTTACAAAAATGGGAAAAAAAAAATCCTTGGCATACAGAGAAAAAAAAAACGCCATGAAAAAAGTTTGAAGATCTCTGACTATATCTTTCTGACATAAACTCTCTTTAGTTTTTTCTAAAAAACATTTTATAACAATGAAAAAAAGTAATTGTGAAATAAAGAAGAAAAGCCATGGAAAGAGTTTGAAGATCTCAAATTATATCATTCTAACTATTCTCTTATTAATTTCTTGATTATTATTTGTTGAAGTATACATTAATTAACTTTCTTTATTTGTTGTGTTTTTTCGCAATATTTTTTTTTTCTCTAAAAGGCCCTTTTTAGAAATTTTGCTTGGGGCCCCAAAATAGTTTAAGCCGGCCCTGTGCAAAAACAAACATATAAAATACTTACTTTATATTCGAGCTTTTTAATTATGATTATTTTTTATTTTTTGTTGAATCCTTCTTCAAACATATGGCTTTCAATTTTATTCTTCTTTTTAGCTAAATCTCGTCATAGGATCTTATTTGTATGCATGAAGGGTGTAAAAGGTTTATATTATCATTAACTGTACGGGTGGTTGAAGATATTTTTTTTCAATAATTTATGTACTTAAATGTAATTTTATTAAGTATTATTTTAGTAATAAAATAATTTATTAAAGAAAGACTACATTTATATCCCAGGTTGAAATAAAAGCACCCACTCTATTCATAAAATGACTACACTGGAATTTTGGACAACTTAATAAAAAAAATATAAAATCATTTGGTGCACCCCATATTTATTCAAATCATATAAAATTATCCCCTTCTTTTTATTTGTTCTTTGTTTTCAATTTTTCATAATTTCATTGTTGTGAGAAATAAAAAGAAGAAACAAATATAGCATTAGTGAAGAGATACGACAATAGAAGAGAAGAAACTGCTCATAAGAAGAAAAAGCAGAAAGTAAGAAACACAAAAAAATATATATATATATATATGAGTCCTAACATCATATATATATATACATATATTTATATATATATTCCTTAAATATTATATTTGCATGTGAAGATTGGTTACTGTTTGAAAAAATTAATTTTAAGAAAAGTATATGAATGATAGCAATGAAAAAGGGAGAAAATAAATGTAAACTGGAAGAAACGAAAAAAGATTCTATGAGTCGTATTTTCATCCTCTTCCACAGCCTGGACTGGTCTATTTTTTTGGATAAGTACAACCATTGAGTTCTGTAGGTAATTCATGGATTTGGAGGTCTCTAGAACCTAGCTTTTGTTCAGATATGAATTTGTTTTTAAATAACATTTAAAAAATTAGTTGTAGCTAGCCAGGGCATATAGAGATGAAACGAAACGTAGTAGAAAGATATTGGGCAAAAATAAAAATAAAAATCTTTTAAATTGAGGATAAATTTGTAATTAAATAGATATAATTTAAAAGAATTAGTGCCTTTATATCACATGTGGGTACAAATATGACTCTCATTTACTAAAATGAAGTACGGGAGAGTGAACACCGGAATGACAATAGACTTGCCTCAAATTATAACACTTAGAATTGAAACAAAATTATTAGTCTGTCATTAATTTTTAAATAAATTAATAAATTTAAAATGAACAATTTTAATTTCAACAAATACTTAATTTCTTTCATTCCTACATACTAAACAATATGGAAAAAAATGTGTTTCCTTTCTATTTCTGCTATATTCTTTCCTTTATATTTCTTCTTTCTTTCCACTTTTGTTTCCTTCATATAAAACATAGCCTTAAGTCTTAATAAAGAGAATAATTCATTAAGAAAAAAATGTTTTTATGAACACTTTTGCCGCTCCAAGAAATAACTTGATACAAAACTAATATAAGAACTTAATTAAGTGACCTGGTTTCGAATTGCGTGGGTGTATTGCAACCCCATTATCTAATCTTACTAAATTTTTTCTAAAACTATATCTTATTTAAAATTGAGAAAACATCGTAAAATTCCCCTGTATTTTAAATTTGTTTTAAGAAAACCTATGTATTTTAAAAAATATGAGAAAACTTCCTTGAATTTGATTTTTTATTATAAAAAACCTTATAGTTTGATTATTTTTCAAAATGATCTTCTCATATAAACTATATTAGGAAAATTAAGAAGAAATGACAAAATTATTCTTAGTGGATTATAGATTTAGGTTCATATTAAATTTTTGCTTTGTATTTATTTAGACACATAAATAATTATTTGGAAACTATTTTATGATTCATGAGGTCATTTGGACAATAGAAATATTGCGTGGAACTATTATAGACAATTTTTCAGTTTATGTTAAGTTTAAATCTACTGCTTATTTAAAATAATTTTATTATTTATATCAATTTTCTTAATGTTGATGAGATGAGGAGATCAAATTTTGAAAATAGTCAAATTATAAGATGTTCTGTGACGAAAGATTAAATTCAAAAGTGCTTTCTCATAATTTCTTAAAATACAAAGGGTTTAGTAATATATATATATATATATATATAAAGTCATTCACTGCAACAAAAAGAAAATAGAGTGACTATGTCTATAATAGCGACAATTTTTTGTCGTTATTGGTCAATCTAAAGCAATGATTTTTTTGAAGTTATCGCTTTAAGTTTTTACGTTGTAAATTGGAGTCACAATTCTCTCAAAAAAAAAACCTATTTGTCACTGTTTTAAGTGAACAGAAAAAATATCTTATTTCTAGCGGCGGTGGTGGCGACAATTGTCGCTTTCCTGGTAAAATGAGAAAATATCTTATTTATAGTCTTTGTTTAAAAATGTTAAAATTAAAACTTATACAGTAATAATAAATATAATTACTATTTTATTTTTTATTAATACCCTAAAACGACGACAATTTGTCGCTAGTTAAAGTTTAGGTGAAAATTTTGATAGTCAAACTAACCGCCAAAATCATTTTCTCCAAAAATTAAATGGTATGTCTAGGTTATAGTGATGAATATTGTCGCTAGTTTAGGTGAATTGAGAATATCTTATTTATAGCGGCGTTAATTGCTTTAGAGTTTTTAATTAAAAAATGCTAAATTTAAAACTTATTTAGTAGTAATAAATATAATTATTATTTTATTTTTTATTAAATCCTAAAACAGTGACAAATTATCTTTGAAAAATTACTCGATGGTCATCGAAAAAGCTAAATTTAGATGAATTTCGATATCCTTTCAATACTAATTTAAAGTCACTTTATCCGAAAAAGCTAAATTTAGATGAATTTCGATGTCTTTTCAATACTAATTTAATGTCATTTTGATAAAGTGTGTTTTTATAATGAAATATGAAAAATTATTACATAGTACATCAAATTATTACGGAAATTCATAGAATTGGATTAGAAATATTCGATGCCTTTTTTATGACCACCAGGTAACTTTTTTGAGACAATTATCAAAGAGTCTTGTTGAATTGTATCGAATCGGTATCAAATTAATCTAAAAATTATTCGAAATTTTTGATGTTCTTAAGACCTTCCAAATTTTAAGAATTTCGTAGAAATTTATCCAATTTTAATTTTTAATACAGAATCTATCGTAAAACCCTGGAGTCTAAAACCCCAGGAAACCAATAAAGCATAGGAGCCCCATTTTGTCCCAAAAACGCCTTAGCAGAGGAACCACAGGCAATGCTCATGCTTACTACATAGATGCTGAGAATGAAAGCTTTGAGAGCTCTGAGACCCCTCACGGTCCTCTTCCCAAAAGCTCAAAACATTCCCTGTAGGTTCTACGCTGCCCAACCTCAAGAGGACGACCCAACTCACAACCCCAACTTCTCTGACCCTGAAAATGGTTCGGATTCGGTTTTCGACAGTGCCCATTTCGCGCTACCCAGCTTTGGTTCAGATGCTAATGCTAAGGCTCGACCCACTTGGGACAAAAGATATAGGGAGAAAGCTGACCAGGTGATCTTTGGGGAAGAAACCCAGAAAGGTAAGCTCAAGAGTACGGAGGAGGAGGAGGAGAAAAGACGGAGAATGCTTGCGAAGGCTCTGCTCGAGGCGGCTTTGGAGAAGGCAGATGACGAGGAGGAGGATGAGGATGAGGAGGATTTGGTGGTGAAGGAGGAGTACCAGAAGTCCTTGTCGGTTGGGATAGTTGGTGCTCCTAATGCTGGGAAATCTTCTCTCACTAATTACATGGTCTGTCTTTGTGCTTTGGTGCTTTTGATTTTCTGGTTCAATTTCTTAAATTAATTGTTGTCCTTGTGATTTGGATTATAGTAATATTGGGGTGAGACATGGGTATTTTATATGGTAATGAGTCTGTTAATTTGATGGCATTCTTGCTTTTTCTTTGCCTAGTGTCTTTGTCAATATTGAAGAAGGTGGCATAGCTTGAACTGGGGAGGAAATACCTGAGAACTTCGTCTCTTTTCGAAAAAAGAAAAGTTTAGGGTAGTGAGGTTGGGAGGAAATAAGCTGGATTGTTAGCCTAAACAAGTCTAGTTGATAAGTTTTTCTTTTGTTTTCCTTAAACGGGATAAGAAGGATTGTAGATAATTTTTATCCATCATTCAAGGTAGTTTAGTGAAGATGGCAATGCATATTTGGTTTTTTGTAACGTTTGGACTTTTTATTTTTATTTATTATTTATTTATTAATTTATCAGATAGTCAAGTAGATCTTCGGCAAGTCTTTTTTAAGTTTTGTAGTGTTGTTATGGGATACAAGGTTCATGTGAGATTAATTCACTCATCAGCTTTCAGGGTGGTTCTTCCGTTTTAAAAGCCCTAGGATTCTTCTCCTTACATGTTTGATAGTTTTGTGGTTAGAGAGACTTCAAATGCTATAGCCATAAGTCAAGTTATATATGGATGGAGATTTCATTGTTTTCAGGAGAGGTATGTCATAAACGATACTCTGATATTATTGTAGAAAAAACATGATGCGTGGTATAAAGATACAGTGTGGGTAATCACTTCAATTCTGGGATTTTTAATTCAAAAGAAGGTTATATATGATCGATAAACTTTCTTCTAAATGTTTTAGTCATCATGAGTAGATGAGAGAAACAGGATATGAGAACTGAGATGGGCATAATATAGTTCTGGTATACCCTGGGCCAAAGTCCCTTTTTAGGGCCGCATTAAACACTGGAGTTAAATTTGCTCAGAAGGCAGTTTAGGATTTCATATGAAGTCATTTATTTTTAGTTCGTGAGAATGACATTTCGTGGTAAATAGTGTCCGTGTGCAATAGATGATGCTATTGGACCTTCTTCAAGTTAAAATGAATTTTGGATTTTTGGTCTTCTTTCTCTTTGCTAAATCTTGCTTTGCTTGATCATTTATGTTTCTAGCTGTTTTATGTTGTATGATCTTAAGCAGTTGATTGGTTACATGAAGGGTGTTTCACATCTTCACTCTTGTAGGATTCGTTTTGCTGAAAAATTCAGTACTGGAGGTTGTTTTTCTATATTTTTGTTGTGCATCTAGGGTTGTCGAAGACAGAGTATTCCTGAAAAATAGAGGCAATTTCGAAATTTCCTTTTCTATAGGTGTTCTGCACTAAATGGATGAAGAGAGGGCCTGAGTTTTTATGGAAATATTCTTCATATTATTTCGCTCGGCAGACAAACCCTAACGACCTAGCATCTTGGAACTGAGTCTGGATCAATCATTATACTCACAAAACTTATTATGGTTTTATCTTGTAAAATGCTTATACTACTTGCTGATTGTGCTCTGTATTCCCAGGTCATGGTGTTTAATATGTGGGTGTGATTTGAAAATCTTTTTATTGTATTTTTTTACAACGAAGTGTTGCTACAGTTTTATAGAGCTGGTTGTTACCTGAAGCAGGTTGTTTATTCCTGGTAATTTTAAGCTTTGATGTTTGAGAAGCCCTGTGATTTTGGTAGAGGAAAGAGGGTTACTGTTTTGTGCATTTGGTAGAGGAAAGAGAGGTACAGTGTTATTGGTTATTTGTCTTTTTGGGTTTCCGTTTCTAAAGAGTTTAACAAAGTTCCATTTTCTTTAATTATTCTTAGATATTCAGTGTTTGCTTGGTCCTTTATCCTTGTAGTTTATTCTGTTACTTCTTCAATATCTGTTTTTAGTTGACACTGGTGCTCTTCTGTTTTTATTCTTTTGATGTGTTCTTTAGTGAACTTGTTTCCTTAAAAAAGTAGTCCATTTGGGAGTTGGCATTTATGGGCATGGAGCTGAATAATAACGTTGCAACATGCAGGAAAATTCTTCATTCTTGTTACATGGCATATAGAGATTTTAGAGGCCCACACCTATTTAGATACATTGAACTGTTGGTTTTTTTTTTTTTTTTACTTGGGTTGCTTGTTTCCTATCTTCCTCATTCCAAGGGTCCAGGAGTCCCAATTGGATTATTTCTTTACCTTTTGAAACCAAACAAAAATTTGTGATATTCCTGTGATCAACACGTATAAGAGTTGGAGTTTATGCTGTTCTTGGAGAAAGGAAACAAGTCTTGAACACTAAACATTTCATTAGGATATAAAAAAAGAGAGAGAAAAAACTGTAATCAGGCTAGTCTAGTGGCAGATTTGTTTTCCTCACATAGTCAACGATTCAATTTCTTAGAGGCACCTACTTGCTGAATAACCTCGAGTTTCTATTTTTGAACTTGAGGTAGCTCAACAGTTTTAAGGTATTTTTTTCTGGTTATAGATGTATATAATAAAATGGTTCTTCACTGCATTTTAAGTTTTGGTTTAGTGGAGAACAATTTATTATGTCAAAAAGTCTATTTTTGTTTTATATCCATTATAACAAGCATTTTTTGCATGATGATATCTACTGCAGTTTTATCTTAATTATATTTGTGATAGGTTGGAACAAAGGTTGCAGCTGTTTCACGCAAGACAAACACCACTACTCATGAGGTCTTAGGAGTTATGACTAAAGGAGATACCCAAATTGTACGCATCTTTCTCTGGTTTGTTCACATAAAATTTATGTCTATATCAAATCTTTTATATTGTCAGTTTATGATGAGTTGTATAAACTTTGAATTAAAAATTACAGTCATTTGTAAAACCTTATCAAATTCTTTACTCCAGTTGAGCTAAGGGTATGTTCTCCATATTATTCAAATCTGAAAGATCATAATACATGATTAATTATAACTATAAAGAGAATATATTTTTGTGGGAAGACATAAAAAGGAATTTTTTTTAATATAATTTTTTTTTGCTGAAACAAAGATAAAAATTAGAACAGACGAATTTCTCTTTCAGTAAAAGAATATAAAATAAAAAGCATGTGATAAGCCTCCTATCTGTTTTACATATGTGCGGCGTAAGAAGAAGAATTAATTGGTAGAAGGGTCTTTTGACTCTGTTAGTGCTGGAGGTGAGTTGTAAGCAGAAAGAGTGAGTCAACTCTATTCTGTTATCAGTTAGAGAGAAGCAAGGAGAGAAAAAAGGGAGGGGAATATAGAGGGGGGGTGAGTACAGGAGGGGGATTCCCAGTTGGGAATTATCTGGGTTGTATGAAGAGCTTAGCTCTTGGAGAGGGCAGGTCTCTCAAAAACCTGTGGTTCTTTCTTCCATTATCAATAACATCAAGTGATTGTCTTTTTATTTTCTCTGTTAGTCTCTAGTCCTGTGGATTCCTATCAGCATATCGTATTTGCATTTATAGTATTTTAAACTTTTAACTTTTTTGGCTGGTTTTTACAGTGTACTGATGAAAATATGGTATAATTGACGATATTAGTGGTGCTATATATTTATGTGTTTCTATCCATGTAAATTCAGTTTCTCAGTAGCTCTTTAGTTTACCTTGTTCCTACATTTAAAGACTTAGGGCATGTTTACTAATCCATAATTGAGAGAAAATGGAACGAGGAAAAGGAAAGGCTTTCCCTCTCTTATTTTATATACCAATTAGTTACACATGAAAGGGAGTTCTATCCTTCCCCATTCATTATTTCATATTCCCATCCATTCCCTTTTCACTGATCCCCTTTATGGATTGCTAAACGTGGCCTTAATGTGGCAGATTTGTGCTTGTATGATGAGATTTTCTTGTTAGAAATAACTCTTTTTATACTTCTTATAGCGGAAATTTAATATCACCCCTGTTCTAATCATTAAAAAGCATTGCAGCTCCTACTGAAAACTACGGAATTTTAAGCAGAAATAGACGTTCTTTTCTATAAAAGCTTTCAAATATAGTACAAACTCTCAAGGTGTTGCATGTGTTCTAAATTCTTTTGTTCTGTCTAGTTAAAGAACATGATTTGAAGATTATAACCATCATTGAGATGGTCTTGACAGAAGTAACCTTCAAAATTTATTGACTTCTATCCTTATGCAGTGTTTCTTTGATACCCCCGGGCTTACATTAACGAGTAGTGGGAAACCATACAAGGATTTAAAGGTTCGTGTAGAAAGTGCTTGGAGCTCAGTTCAATTATATGACCTAGTTATCGTAATCTTTGATGTTCATCGGCATCTAACCAGGTAGGTGTATCCATTGGATCTCTGAACTGCTAATAGGTGGTCATTTTTATTTGATTTGCAATATTCTCGTTTCCCCTCCTTGCAAACCATCCACTCCACTAGAAAGTAAAGAAAGCCCCACGGACTCAACCCTTCTAATTTTAAGAACTTAAGATCTTGCATCTGCTCTCCCATTCTGTTTCTCTCTATTTTCCTTGTTTCACTTCTATCTTTATAATTTCAAGTATTCTGCATGGTTCTATAGACTATTTTAGTACCAAAGTACTGCCTCATCAATATTGATTAAAGGGAAATTTTGTCCTTATTCTTTTCACTGGAAATATATTTCTTTAGATTTTGTGTCATCATCTGCAATTTAAGGATATGAGCAAGAATTTCTATCTGCATTTGTATGACATAGAAATTCCAGCATACCCTGTGTTAAAAAGTTAAGTGTCAACAACTTTTAACGAAATAACCTATAACACAGTTCCACACAAACCTGTTCAGTACAACTTTAATTAATGAGGAGGAAGTGCTTAGCAAAAGCTTAAAAGATAGTGATCTCAGGTTAAACGTTTCACTTTTATGGTTATTCCTGTTTGATTACCGGAAAGGATGAGCACCTGATAACTAATAAAAATCTGATGTGCATCTTATTTTGAATTACTTATCATTTGTCTCCATGTCCCTGGATTCCTTTTAGTCCATATGCTACATTTCACATATTCAAGTGAGTAGAAGACGGGGTTTTTCTTTTCATAGTGACTTGTTTTCAATATAGTCCTTGTAAACTTCATCTGAAAGACTTAGTTGATTTCTTTAAAAACATGTTTTCTCATGCGTAAGTACCGTTTAACTGCTACCTTTTATATTTTTTCTTGCATAGTCGCTCATACTTGGTCACTCATAACTAATCCCTTCAACTTCTGTCCATATAGGCCTGATGCAAGAGTCATAGGACTGATTAAACATATGGGAGCAAAACCACAAGCAACACAGAGGCGAGTTTTGTGTATGAACAAAGTTGATTTGGTTGAGAAAAAGAAAGACTTGTTAAAGGTTGCTGAGCAATTCAAGGATCTCCCTGGCTATGAAAGGTGGGATTTTCTTGTAGAAAATTATATTTAAGACTTCCCTCTTTATGCTTTTCTCTACAAAATAGCCTTAGTGAGTAAGATGGCTTCTAATTATTTAAATGCTCATTGTATCTTGTAGGCATTTCATGATATCAGGGCTCAAGGGTTCTGGAGTTAAAGATCTTACTCAATATTTGATGGAGCAGGCATGTGCCCCTTTTGATTATGCCACGAATATGTTGCAACCTTTTCAAAATAAACATATGTGCATATATATATATATATATATATGTATATATGTATGTTTTGCATGCACTTGTCTGTGCATAAAATAAAGTTTTACCAAAGTTGAATATCTAGTTTAAAAAAAAAACAAACAAAACTTTAGTGTCAAGTATGTTGGTATGCATGTAATACATGCACTGATAAAATAGATGATTTCACTTAGATGGTACTCACATTGCTACTTAAAATTATTTCTTTCTATTGCTAATTGCTAATGAAGTCTATATGCATATAATTTGGTACATTGGTAACCGTCGCTAACAAGCATCTAGTTTGCAGGTTATTCATGTATCTAATGAGTTAAGTTGTAATTAAAATTAACAGTTCTAAGTTATTTGGAGAAAACTTATTTCCTCCCAAACCAAAAAATGCAATTGATTAAAGTAAATGAAAATTCTGGAGAACAATGTTTCCTTCATTGGCCTCAAATTTAATGTCTTGTAAAACTAAAGTTTTATAGTCCTATATCTGTTTGTCATTTATTTGCTAATAATAGTGGTGTCAAGAAGCTCTTCTAGACACCCTTGGAAGTTTGTTTCTCAAGAACTTTCTTTCCTTCTTTGTTCTACCGCCAGGGAGGTGGGGAGGTGTGACAGAATTCATTTTTGGGAGTCTGTTGGAAAGGCCCTACTTCATTTTCTTTCTTTCAATATCTTCCAAAAATTGTTCAATTCAGTTATTTTCTTTTGTTTCTGATGATCAGTTCATTAGCTTCTGGAATATTAACTTTTGTCAAAATTCGAATGATAGAAAGGTTATGGATCTGATTTAAGTAGTTGGATCATGGATGCCCTTGTACACTTTTCTTTCAAATCCTGCATATCACATAAAACGGGTGGCTTCTGATTCTTTGGTGCTTTTTCTTGCAAATCTTATGTCCAAGCTTTCATTGATATTTGACGATAGGAATCTCCATTTCCACTTTTAAGCCATTTAATTACATCTGGAAATGTTGTCCCTTTCAGAACAGAGGTGTTTGCTTGACTTGTTTTTTTATAGAAAGATTAATACTTGAGAAATAGTACAAGGAAGAACGCTTGAGAAATACTTGAGCGGTGTCTGGCTGGTGCAGAGCAAATTGCTAAACTATTGTTCATTTACAGGCGTCAAGTTAGTTTTTGATATGATTCTGGATAGTTTTCATGTCATTCATTCTAGATTTTGTCATCAGG
The DNA here is from genome assembly GCA_002914805.1 of Parasponia andersonii. Classification (NCBI taxonomy): domain Eukaryota; kingdom Viridiplantae; phylum Streptophyta; class Magnoliopsida; order Rosales; family Cannabaceae; genus Trema; species Trema andersonii. Next base: position 157,249 of record JXTB01000395.1, read on the forward strand.
TTAAGTGTACACCTAACTCTAACTCTTTAGTTGTTTGCTCTAGGCAGTAAAAAGACCTTGGGACGAAGATCCATTTGCTATGAGTGAGGAAGTTATGAAGAACATTTCATTAGAAGTTGTCCGTGAGAGATTACTGGACCATGTACATCAGGTTAGCTCTAATTTCTTTATACTGTCTCTGGCTGTAATTTTTATCTGCCTAAATTGTCCGTGTATACCAAGCATGAGTTTGAGAATATGTTTGATGAACTCTGAATCATTTCAGGAGATTCCTTATGCTATTGAACATCGTTTGATGGACTGGAAGGAGTTGCGAGATGGTTCTCTTAGGATTGAACAGCATTTAATCACAAACAAGTTAAGCCAGCGCAAAATTCTTGTGGGAAAGAATGGCTCTAAAATAGGGTAACGTATTGAGATCCTTTTATTATCAATACTTGTAATTTTTTTATTTTTTATTTTTATATATATATATATATATTTAAATTTCTCTTATTGCGACTCTAATTTATATTCTGCGCAACACAACCTATAATCTCTTGATATGTACGTTTCTTAGTGTCTGCAATGTAAATTGCTGTTCATGAGTCTGTTTGTTACCATTTAATTAACGATCTTATTTTTGCTATAAAATAAGGTTTTATGAACCATGTATGCTAATCACTAATCACTCCCCTCTAAGATGACATCTAGAAGTCGGATCACTCAAGGTGGATTTTGCCTGGTCATTATGTTCTTTGTTTTTTTCGTTTGTATGTTAGGCACACCTGAGTCCTGACTCCACTTACAGCTGTTTCAGATTTGGTCGTTCTATATATTCAGGCTGATCGAATCTGAACTCGTCTCATATGCTATTTTCTACGCCATTTCTAGGAAAAAGATTGGAAATGCTTTGGTATCGGCCAAAGGAAAGAAAAAGCTTTAGATGCTTTAAAATAGGCAATAGAAAATCTGGAGATGAAAATAAACTAAGCTGAGTTTTCTGTCACAAGGCTTTTGCTTTTTGTGCTCATAGGATTTAGAATTATTTGTTTATTTATTTTTCTTTTGCATGCATTTGTGCGCAACATTCTTTGTGTATCAGAAGGGAAGCTTTGATCTAGAGACAAATCCATACTGCACTGCCTTAATGAAAGGCATATTAATTGAAACTGTCAGTACGTGTCATCTTATTTGGAATGTGTGTTTTTCAAAAACAGAAGAATCGGCATTGAAGCTAATGAAGAGCTGAGATCCATCTTCAAAAGGGAAGTGCACCTCATTCTCCAGGTTAGACTTAAATGAAGAGAAACGAATCAGATGAAATGTCAAGAAAGCATCTTCTCATGTCACATTGTGCAGAAGTGTACATAGAAAGGCCTCTTCTGTGTACCTGTAGTTTACCCTTTCTGAATGATCACCTTTGAGAACACCATCTTAACTGAGCTTTCCAGAAGCAATAAATTTTGGCAGCTTGGTATTGGATTCGATGTGGGCAACACAAGTGATTGGAAGAGCACCCATCTTGGCCGGTCTGGTCGGCATCATCGTTCTTGTAGTCCATCACCATTACAAAATTTTGAGAATTCATACATATTCCTGTCCTCTTATATGATTCTGTGTCCTACTTAATTTTTGTATGTGTATTCCAATGTATGAAAGGTTAAAATTTATTTTATATTTTTCAAGTTATGCATAATTTATTGGATTAGTACTTGCTAACATTAGCTTAGGTGATTTTGTTAGTTAACGTGATCTCTTTTTTTTTTTAGTTTTTAGGACAATCGACAAAGTAAGTTGATTCAAGTGATAAGAATATTTAGTATTTGAGATTTAAAGGCAGACATAAAAATCTTTAATCTTCGTGGGTGGAACTAGGATTGGATAGTAATAATAATTTTTTTTAATTTATAATAAATAAAAATTATTAATTAAAACTTATTTTTTTTAAAAGAACTAAAAAAAGTTTTTGGGCATCTATTGCTTAGCACTTCTATAGGTAATACCGTAATATCATAACTTAATGGAACTTATTACTAGAAGGCCTGGTACGTCATATTAGGTTACGCAGTGGTGGTGTTATTCTTTATCTGTCAGTCATTTTTTCTTTCCAAAAAGTTAACCTGTCTTAGAACAATGAAAATTAGTCCTGTGATAACCATATATTTTCACAACGCGGAGACTCAAATCAAGTCAAAATTAGGTCTTTACTCTCCAAATAAAAAATAAAAAATAAATCCTTTTATTTTATTTGAGGATTAAATGAATCATTTGTTCCTTAAATATTAGAAAGACATTTTATTTTCATATGATAGTCCTAAAAGTACTCGCTCTATTAATATTTAATTATCTATTTTTATAAAATTAAAAGTATTCTTCAAATTTCTAAAGCAAGAAAAAAGTAATCATTTTTCACTTTTTGGTCAAAGTTTTTCACTTTTTGGTCAAAGTTTTGACTATTTTTTTTTTCAAATGATATTAATACTTTTAAAATATTGATATCCAAAGGATTGAAAAAATAAAAAATAAATCCTTTTATTTTGTTTGAGGATTAAATGAATCATTTGTTCCTTAAATGTTAAAAAGAAATTTTATTTTCATATGATAATCCCAAAAATACTTGCTCTATTAATATTTAATCATCTATTTTCATAAAATTTAAAAGTATTCTTCGAATTTCTAAAACAAGAAAAAAAGTAATCATTTTTCACTTTTTGGTCAAATTTTTGACAATTTTTTTTTTTCAAATGATATTAATTCTCTTAAAATATTGATATCAAAGGATCGAAATCACTTGTCTCATTTTCCTGTCCCCCTCTTCAAAAGTGTAACCTCATTTTTTAATAGAGTTAGCCCATAACTGCCTTTCTGACCAGGTTTCTCTTCTTTATCATTCTATTTTTAATTTTTTTTATTTTTCTTAAAAAAAAAAAGACGACCAAAGGGTTCGCATGAAGAGAAACACCAGTCTTCCTCGTCCCTCCTGCAATCGCTGTTGTTTTAGAGAGAAGGTTAGAGAGAGATCGGTTAAAAGTTTGAGTTCTTAAAGTTTCTCTTTTTCTTTGGTTCTTTCTATTTTAAGCATAGGTATTGTCTTTCTCTTTTAATGGTGGATTTTTTTGTTATCAAATTTTGGGGGTTTTGACGGCCAACCTCTTCAATGTGGGTCCTTTTTTTTGTGAGTTTAGGAGTTCTTTTTGGTATTTTCAGCTTAATTTGGCATAGCAAATTTGCAAACACACATAAATATATTTTTCAATGTACATATATATAGCCAGTACAAGTACTTTTTATAATAAATCCTAATAGGTATATTCAAGCTCTAAATTAATTGATTAAACTATCTGTAACATCCCTTGTTCTAGTTACTATTAAAACTCATATATTAGTACAGAAAACATTATTTGACTTGTTCCAAAAACATGATATTACAAAAACTTTTTAATAGTTATACTTCTACACAAATTTACAATACAAAATACTGTCTTTCAAAACACCTCTTTAGTTTAGCCAATATATTTACAAAACCCTGCTTTACTGCAACTCCCCAAAACGTCTTTCCCATATGTACACATCGTGAATTGCTTTCGACTCAACCTTACAGAACCGTCTTATCTTTGGCTACAATACATGAAAATTTTAATGAACTACGAGCTCAGTAAGCAAGTACAAAGACAATCCAAAAGTTTCACGCAGATAATACTCGCATGCTCACAAAAGCAATATATCATTAATTTCATAAACATTATATCTTTCATGCTATGCATGGGCACATGTTCATACTAGGGCCCTTGATACTGTGGCCAGCGTATGATACTGCGGCCAGCGTAAGCTCCAGTAGTCTTATTACTACAAGCAATATATTCATTCAGCTCAAAGAGTCTTATTACCCTGAGTGACTCCAATGGTCTTATTACCACCAGCATATTCCCGTCATGACCCTTATTTAGCTCGGGGAAAGCATAATGGCCAAATTCATATTCTCAATATAAGTTCTCTTAGTATACCAGCAGTACCGCCTAAAATGCATGCTTCAATGTAATCAATATTCATATCATAATACTCAAATGCATCAAGCATCACTTTGTGGCCGTAAAAATCAATCATAGATAATCTATACATTAGCATACAATAACATGAAGGGCTATATATATTCAGACATTTCATTAACAAACAATGTGTTCCTGTAGAACATATAACACAAAATGATTTTCCTATACTTCTAGAAGTATAGTACTTACTTACCTTGTTCACAGTATTTCCAATTCAACTCTTGCGAACAATCTTAATTAGTCCATACGTACTTTAACTAACACTGGAAAAATAAATAAATTCCCGTTATTGGAGCATTTACTTAACCCAAAAAATTCGTTTATTTATAACTCAAGACTTAAACCTCCATTACATTCTCGTTTCAGTGGTAACCCAAATGTGAAAGTAGCTAAAACACAATAATTTACTTCTATTATTTTCAGTTGACCAGAACTCATTTTTGGTCGACCGGAATTATCAGTTTGAAATTTCATAAATAGAGTTTCAGTGATATACTTTTTTGTAATGCTTATAACTCTATCTAAAAAATTCAAATTGACCTGATTCCAAAAGCAAATGAAAGTAGACTCAAAGTATTATCTTAGAGCTATCATATGACCCAATTTTGAATTTTATTGAAGGATATATTAGCCCCGAAATCTGGACCAAAAATCTGTTAGTGGAACTTTGACAATTTTTACGTCCTGAAGTAGAAAACTCGTAGCTCACTCAGTTCTTAATAGATTTGGACAAAGAAGGTACCGTTAAAAAGATCTTTATGTCTACTATAAGATTTAAAAAATTCAGCTCAATTGAATAGTTTAAGGCAGTCATTTATCAAAAGATATATGGCATTTCGGTGTTGAAATTGCTCTGTTTTGTGGTTGGAAAACATGGTACATATCCTTTATAAAACTTATTAAAGTGTTAAGAAAATCAAGGAAAGCTCGTGTACCAGATACATAGGATTGTTATAATGTGCAGAAAATCGATGTATATATTTACATTCTAAGAAGAATAATAAAACTGGAACAAAATTCTTACCCAAAATCATTTGAAGCTGAAACTAGAAAGGAGTTGCTTAACTCTGGAGTGATGATAGAGTTTTGAGAGTAAGGAAGCTAAGCAAGGGACGAGCCAGAAATCTATTTATGGGGGCAAACATAGAAATTACAATTTTAAGCTAGTTTAAATAAAGATTCAAAAGATTCATTTGCTTACATATTTTTCAAGTTTAATCTCAAACATCTATATTGTAATCTAAAATTACCGTTCTAAACTTCGTATTTGTAATAAGATATACACAAAATTGATTCTCACATTACTTGATGTTAAACTTCTAAATTAGAGATAAATAACCCACTTATTTTATAAAATTTATAAACTAGGAGAAGGAAATAAAAATGATTTAAGATGTACAAGCACGCTTTTTTTTTTTTCATAATTCATGCATATAACAAATAAAACAACAGAACTGAATATGCTGGTGAAATAAGAGACTTTTTTTTTTTCCGAAAAATATCTAAGTATAAATACACACGAATCTAACTCTTATTTTGAATAAGAGTTTCAAAGATATTAAATATATATATATATATAATGCGTTATAAGATATTTTTTTTCATTTATCTACAGGTATTGTTTTGACCAATTAAAATGATCTATCGTATTTTTTTATGACTAAAAAAAAAAAGAAAAAAATCATTAAATAGTGAGTATTTATTTTTATTATTATTTTTTTCAACCACTCAAATTATAATAGCAATTGGATCAATAATTCAATGATAAAAAAAATACTTATAGATATGTAAAAAAAAACTATCGGATTGGCAATCATATATAATATGTACATAATATTTATAATGTGAAAAATTATGAATAAATTGATTTAATATATAAATACTAAATATAAATATATATATATATATATATGTAAAAGGATTTATTTTTTGGAAAAAAGCTAGGAGGGCATATATGCCCCCCCTTATCTTAACGTGACTCCCGCCACTAAAGCTAAGCTCAAAGGTAAAAAGGAAAAGGTTCTAGTAGCTGAGAAGAATATAAAGAAGTTAAAAAGCTTTGTCTCTAGGGAGGTGTTCCTGAATAGTCTTGGTGTTGCAAGACGTTTTCTCTCGAGACAACAAGTGGCCCTTTGAACATGTACAAAGCCTATTGAGCACTTTTGTTTTGTACATGAGGTGTCTTATGAATAAGAGTAAATAAGTGAGTAATTACTAAGAAGAAAATAAAAACATAAATTGCTTCAATACCACCTCTTAGCATTTTATTTCATTTTCGTTTTTTTCTTTTGCCTATACTTACTATTCTTGATATGGTATTTTAACTTAGTCTCCCAATCCTTGTCACAACACTTGCTCTAATTTTCCTAACTTTGGGAATTTTCATCACATATCATAATTTTCGTGAAATAAGATAATAAATATGGACTGACAAATAATTCTCAAAGTTAGCTTCGACTATCACTTATAATTTCCCTAATTAAACATCAAAACCTCTACTGACTTACAAGGAGTTGCACTAACCCTTTACCATGTCCTGCCAAATCCCTAACAAAAAAGAAAGAAAAAAAGAAAAAGAAAAACTGGTATTACCTTGCATAAAGTGGTCTTTGAGTGATGGAATACCTTTTATCTTCTAGTAGATCAAACTTTTAGTTTATATAAAGAACCAGAAAAGGAATTGAATTTGACTTTATTGAGTTATAGATGGTCATGGATGAAAATAAAAAGCAGATTGAGATAATAATGTAGCACGTTTCTTTTTGTGCAAACCCTTTGGTCTTCTTTTTGTTTTGTTTTGTTTTTTTTTTTTGTTTTTTTCTCAAATATAAGAAAACATTAAAAAAAAATAGAAAAATAAGGAAGAGAAGCTAGATGGAAAGGCAGTTATAGATTAACTCTGTTAAAAAAATGAGTTAGGCAATTTTTTATGGCGACACTTTTTAAGTGGGACGGGAACAAGTGATTCCTCTCCATATCCAAACAACTCTTGATTGATTCCTTTAAAAATGATAATATGAAAATTTATTAAGAAAAACACTATCAACATTTTTCTATATAATGTAAAAACATGTTCTCTTTATATTTTAAATACAAAAATTAATTAGATAAGGAGAGTATTTGGTAATAGTTCTATTACTGAAACATATGCAATGATATTTTAGATATTTCACATATCAAGTTTGACCAAAAACGTACTAGGTTATAGTTTTTTCCTATTTTGAAAAATAGAAAGAATATTTTTATATTTTATGAGAACATATTGTTAAATATGATATTTAATCATAAATTGTGTTTTTGGGATTATCCTTATTGTTATCCCTAAAAATTATTTTGGTCCTTCAGAAAGGGTTTTTGGCAAAATATATCTTTTCTAAAGTGTGTTTTAGGAAATACTCCTCTCTTAATAATTTTTTAGTGAATATCCTTTTTTAAGTTTTAAGTTTATTATAAAGACAAAAATACACCTAACACTTATTCTATCAAAGGGTCCAATCTAACTAGATAGTAAGGGTTGAGTTACTAGACACATTATCTAGTACTGCTTGATACCCCTGTGTAGCATTTTAGATACCTTATCTAGTACCACCAGATACCTTCCCTAGTACTCAATACTCTGATTTTTTTTTTTCTGGTCAAGTTCTTTAACACTTTGTCTAGTGCTCTCAAATTAAGAATATATAAGTCCTTTTATATATTTGTTTAAAAAAATTTTAAAAAGAGGGTATATTTACTTAAAAACTATAAAGATGTGCATATTTTTTAAAACTGACTATAAAAGAAATGAATTTCACCTAATTTTCCTAAAAGTTTTAGGAAAAGTACACTTAGCAATAATTTTTTAGGAAACATTTTTGTTTGCGATGAAATTTCAGTGTAAAAGCATGAAACCTGGTTGTGATCCGCATCAAGAAAGAAATGTACACATATATCTTAACTTAGAATGCTTTTATGCTGAAAGTAAGTAAATGCTTGATAAGCATTCTTGAAAACTTCCGAAGAAATTAGTCTCACTAGCTAGTATTTTCATTCGGCTAAGTTTTCGTCCTTAATAACCGTATATTTTCAGTTTTTTTCTTTGAGAAAATTTGATATTTTATGGTAATTTTTTTTAAAAAAATTGAAAAATCCCAGATTTTAATTATAAAAAAAAAATCACTTCTAAAAGTATTTAGAATAACACTACTTTTTATTAATTGATGAGATACTTGAAATTATTTAAAAATCTCAAATTTTTATTATTACCTTAGGTAACTAGATTGGTTATCCCAAATAACCCAACTGGATACCTCAAGTACCATTGGAAAATACAAAATTTAAAGAAAAATGGTATTTTTCTAAATAGTTTTTTAAAGTATTATTTTTCTAATATAACTTCCAAAAATGATATTTTTCTAAATCAATTTGGAATTTTTCAAAAAATTTGGCTCATCCAGGATTTTTCAATTTTTGACACTTTAGGTCTTGAATTTTAGCTAGTACCCAAAAGACACGTTCGTTCGTGATCCTAAACATCACCACTAAGGCATCATTGTGCGGGTGAATTAACCTTTTGGCCTTTCAGTGAACATAATTGGTATCGACTCTTGTTTGGAGAGTTTGGCGATGTGCTCCGCCATGTTCACTTGGTGTTTGGGTGTAATCTCCCAAACCATTCTTATTTGACCTCATCGGGTGTTTGATGAATCTCCCACCGTTGGTCCCCCAGAGATAGCTCGTATCTCATGAGGTGCTCCATTGTTGTTGTTGCTTGGATTGGCTTGCTCGCCCACACTCGCGTTCCCATGGGGAGTAAGAGCATAGACCTGTTTGTCCTGTTCATCGGCTTTATTTATGCACTCTCTTAAATAACTTTGTTGGAATAACCTTTCTATCTGATCTTTCAACTGCCTACAGTCTGATGTGTCATGCCTCAACTCCCTATGGAATCTATAGAACTTATTCATGTTCCTTTTCTATGGCGGTGCCCTTATTAGGAGTAGAGCCTTTAGTGTGTTCTTTCCTTTGATCTACATTAGGATATGTTCTCCCGACATTTTTAGAGGGGTATGGCTACTTTACTTAGGAATGACTGCCATATTCTGGTTTGGGATTAGGGAACGAGTGTTATTTGTGTTAGGATGCAATAAAGAGTTGCTAGGACGTGGGACATCTTGCTTGTTCTTCTTTTGTTGTGGTTTGTTGGCTCCCATTTGCCTTTCCTTGTCTTTCTTGACTCCCTACTTGTGCCAACTATTGGGGTGATGGTGCCTTCTTTTACCCTTGTTAAGAGGAAATACTCCTCAACATTCACAATCTTCTGAGTTTTTTCTTTGAATGCCATATATGTGGTAGGTCTCTTCTTGCTTATGAAGCATACCATCTTTTTGAGCAGCATTCAATATTGTTTTTTGAGTAACTCTGGGACACTTAAGCACCGCAACATCAAACTAGGTGAGTTAAAACCTCAGAGATTCGCTTTCCCCCAGTTTTATGGTCTTAAGGTAACTCTAACTTTTCTATTGGATCGTCGAGCCCAAGAATTGTAGTACGAATGTCTCTCATAAGGCCTTAAAATCTTTGATGGATTTAGCTTCCAACCTGTTGTATCAAATTTGTGCTGAGCCTGTTAAAGTGAGTGAGAAATCATTGCAGAATGTTATGGGGTCAGCTTTGGCTGTGGTCATCCATGCCTTGTAATTTTACATGTGGTGAGTTGGGTCCCTTTTCCCATTATAGAGGGGAAGGTTCGGCATTTTAAAGTGATAAGAAAGGCACGAATGTGCTATTTCTACCAAGAAGGGAAACTTAGTTTTGGCCCGGATTAGTCAGATGTTTTCCGTGTCCACTTGTCTTTTAAGGGGCTTGGTATCATTCATCCCGGTTCTTCGCTTGTTGTTCAGGAACCTGCTTGGCCCATGCTAACTACAGAGCAAGTCCCATTTGTAGAGTTGGCTCATAATTTTTTTATGGTGGGAGCTAGTAGACTTGAGCTTCTTTTCTTCACTCGTTCAGCTTTTCTATGAGATTCATAGTTCCAAGATATTCGGACCTTTTCGGAACATACATGTCCGTACTATTATTGTAATACCCGTGATTAGAATGTCTTAGAATTGCTAAGCGTTACTTATTATTAATTGTATTCAATGTTATTTAATTTATATAGTATTTGTGCCTAACTTGATTCTATGAAGTGATAATGTCCAACAGTGCTCGATCGATGTTTACGTGCCCTGATTTAAAATTATAACGTAAAGTTTACATTTA
>JXTB01000395.1:167750-179660 GCA_002914805.1 Parasponia andersonii
AATTTTTCTAAAGATATGATAATGAGTCTTAATTGACTGTATTTATGTGATTAAATATAATTTTATTGATTATTTTGTGATTTTAATGTTCTTTAGCATAAACATGTCACTGTTTTATCTTCTTATAAAACTGATTTCTGTGTTCTACGAATTTTTATAAATAGCTCGAAATTTATTTTTGTACTCTTCTTTTTCGTAGATCTTTCGATGTCTAGTTTAGTCTCAAAAATTTTCAGAACCAATAGTATTTTAATTAAATAATAATAAATTTTTTATTATACATTGTCAGTGTGCTGAAAATCTGTTAATAAACACTTTTTTAAGATTCTAGATTTTATATTATTTTTATAAAACTCTACATGATCTAATATTTGTAGGGTATATTTTTGGATATGTTATATAATCACTGTAAAATTTATAGGTAATTTTTCTTAATAGATTATTGTTCATGATTTTCTAAATGTTTTATGTACTGTTATGATTTGGTGCTGACAGTTTTATAAGAGGATGGTTATAAATTATGAATAATTAGTTAGCATCACTTTTTGAGCCAATAAAAATTTATAGTTATGTTTCTATATTCTAATATGTTTCTAAGAAGTTTCAGTATATAAATATTTTTTTTAATAGGAGAAATAAATCGTTTTGTACCTGTTAGTCAGAAAACAAACGAAATTGACAGATTTTGTGTTTAAACTCTAAAAATACATAAATATTATTTTTAAGTGTATTCTATGATTTATTTTAATTTTCTACAGTAAAATATTGTGTTAAGAATGTTTTTGTGAAATTTTTACGTCAAATTGATTGGTGAGTAATGAGATATAATTTTTATATGAGCAGCTGTCAGTTTTAGTTATTGTTTTGTATAAATTTTCGGAGTTCCAAACTACAAGCGTATTCTATGAAATTGTCAGTGGGATTATTGTATGAGATGTTGATTATATTCTATATTTGATATTTTCAGTTTTATACATAAATTATATTCATCTTAAGTGCATCAAAGATAAAATAATCTTTCGAAAAATTTTATTGAAATAAAAAAAATAAATTAAGCAAATTTGCATTTATAATACCGATGATGTAGGCGGGGCAAGTACGTCGTAAGCATTCAGAGGACATTCTCACTTTTCTTAACTTTTTAATTTCGCTTGGACTTAATGTAAGTAAACCATACTTAACTGCTTTAATTGTTTATATGTTTTACATTGTATAATTATGTGTTACATGTGTTTTACGTGGAAATTGATGACATATAACATATTATTTTACGTGAGGCATGGTCATCCATATGCATGACATTATTTTATAAAATGGTATGTTTCAAAAGAACAATAGTTTACAATGTAATAATTTTTCTAAATTAATAAAAGATTTTGAAAAGTAAGATTTTAAAGAAATTGGTGTGTATCTATGTCTAGAGAGTTGAGTGGGCATAGGACACAAGGGACCGGCGTACCCACCAAGGATAAATGATAATAGACTATATTAGGGAGGTACCCCATATGATTTTGACTCTAGGAACGATAGGTCCTTTTCGGGATCATTAATATGTATATGGCTACATAGGCTAGATACACTCACTTTATACCTCTAATATGGTTCTACCAAGGAGTCGGTAGCAAAGTAAAAAAAAAAAAACTGGTTCAGCAATCACGGCCCACTGGTTACCAAAAGCTTAGGCATTATACTAAGCGCTTTCAAGGATTAAATGAAAAGTCTTCAAAGTTATAAGAAGATCACAAAGAACATAATTTAGAAAATAACTAAAGCATGCCTTATCAATTGTGTACATTGTGGTTTACTTACTGGGCTTTTAGCTCATTATATTATTTAACATTTTTTTTCAGGTGATGAATAGTAGCATATCGGATGATAGTGATGAGGCGACTCGACGATATGGTGGTCTAGTGGTCTAGATTTAAATTAATTGAATATTTTCTAGTTTTTATTTTCTATTAATGACATTTTATATTTTTAAAATTGTTTTCCTTAGATTACATGACTTTCAAATTATTGTTAGTATTTTCTTTAAGAATTTAATAAAGACTTTAATGAGATATTTATTTTAAGAAAAACAAATATTCCGCATTTCTTTTAAAGTTTAAGGAATTCAATGATAATACCTCATAATCTAACAACCTTAGACTAAGGTGGTGTTACAATTATTGAGGGCCAAACATTTGAAAACTATTCTTCTTATTTCCAAACTACTTGTTCTCTCAGCCTCCCCGAGCAACTAGTCCTTATTAGAAGTGTAGGATATTGCTCAGTGATATCTTCTGTGTTTGCTTGTGCTTGGTATGTATGTATCTCCGCTCTCCTCAGTTGGAGCATTTTTGGTCGGACGCGATCTTTCTTCACTGTCCTCATCCCTGTCTTTTTGGATGGATTCCTCCCTTCGTCCTCTTGTAGAAGAGCCCTCGTTGGGGCGATAGAGATTAGATGAATAACATTTTGGCTGACCACATTTGTCAGGCAACGAGATGATATGTTGGACTTGGTCTTTGAGCTCATTGACCTATCTCAGTATGGCTGAGGTAGATACGGAGCACCTACTTAGTCTTGTACTTGCTGAAAGGGGATAATGTTAGCTCGGTCTCACAAGTTATATTATTGATTCGCTCTTTCGCGAGTATTAGCATGAGTTTGGTTGGCTGTTTGTGAACTGGATGCTCTACTTAAGACTGTGATATTTCAAAAGAAGTCCTTAAGTTGTTAAGAGTTGCTGTGTAGGGCTATGTATTGGATTTTTAGCAAGGGCTCTCCTTCTAGTGCCAAAATATTGGTGTAAAATTTGGTCTGTGAACTAATGCACACCACGTGCCCTTGAGTGATTCTTTCTCAAAAGAAGTCAAACCCTGGATTTGATATAGGTATGGTCCGTACTACTTTGTAAAATATTATATATTAGACTTTTAATAAGCTGATGGGGCTGGTATTAGTATGGTACCTGACAAATCTCCTCCACAAAAGAGTAGTCAGTAATGTATTCAATAAAGTACTCTAATGAATGGTAAATGAACTGTAGGAGGAGAAGAGGCAAAGAGACGAATAGAGTTTTGGGGATTTGTGTTAACTTACCACATTCAGGTGATTATGAGACTATTTATAATGGTTTTATAGTCCCTTAAAAGTTAGAGTTGATGTCTACAAGTCCTTGAAAAGATAGAAGTGAATCACACCTTTCTGCTTGTATAGACATGAGTGTGCAATTGGCCAAGGTTTCTGCATCTCTACAATTCACACAGTTCTTATTTTGCTTCTTGGTCAGAACTATGTTACTACTTGATGGTCGGCTATGTCTTAGTCCTTTGCTAGTCTTTTATTAAGGGTGCCCATATGATCGGTAGGTAGTATGAATGCTCGGCTATGTCTTAGTCCTTTGCTAGTCTTTTATTAATGGTGCCCATATGATCGGTAGGTAGTATGAATGCTGACCAGGGTTCGTCTTCCTATTAGCGAATTTGGCCTCCTTAGTACTAAGGCTAGGAGCTTTTCTCCTCTAACCTTGGTCGACTTTTCTTTTGCAATAGGATAAGGCCAACACCTATGTCTTGGTGGGCTTGGTAGGCTTGTAGAGTGTTTGCGGTCATTTCAATTCGAATATATCATTACGATGTGTCATCAAAAAAATGCTTTCTATGGTGCAATTATCTAATAATTTATAATATATTTTACTAAAAACATTAATTAATCATGTTAATTTAATATTTTGAGTCGTATTATCTTGTTATATTCAAATTGCCAAGAACTCCCGTCATGAAGGTAAAGAAGCATTCAAAGTCCTTTTGCTCACCTACACTAGGCACAAATATATAAACTAGTAATAGAATGTTTTTACTTATTTTATTAGGGTTATTTTAATTTTAAATAATTAATTGTTAGACATACGTTTTCATCAATTACTTGTTCTATTATATTTTCCTAATTTTTGTGCTATTTTTATCCATAAATAAACCTCTCTATTATCAATGAAATTCAAACTTGACTTGTTGTATTATGAAATACAACTGTTCAAATATACTTCCTCTAAAATTCTCTTCCTCTCTCTAAATTGTCTCTTGTTCTACTTTCTTCTTCTCTAAAGTCCTTATCTTTTTCTCTTCTCCCTCTTTCTAATGCTTCATCTTCTCGGTGATGCTACCCACCAGTATTTTAGCCACCCGCTGTTGTAAAAAAGGAACCAGGTCACGTTCGTCTTTGATTTTGCCTATTAGCTCATGTGTCCTTGCAATCATGCTCGTCAGCAGGGCCCAGAAAAAGTCAGTCATCCATACCTAGGCTATCCCCTTTGGGTTCTCGCCGAAATTTCTGGGGAGTTCTCTTGACTTTTCTAACTTTTACAAGTTATTTCTTGGCTGATTGTTGAATTTTTGCCACTATTTTTTTTACTTGGTTGGTTAAATTATAATTTTTGAACCATGTCTTCTAAGGATCATTCTGCTAACCCAACAAAGAAATCTACTAATGATGAGCAAATCGCTAATTTGACTCGACTGATTGCTTAATTAGTCAATACCATCTCTACTATGCAGACTACTACGGACACTAATTAAGCTCGCTTATATGAGAAAGTTGCGCAAACTAACAAATCTAGTAGAAAACAACATATCTATATTCTTGTTTCTCTTTTTTCTAGCTCCTCTTCCTCACAGTCAGAGAACATTCAGGCTAGAATTTTGCCTACAGTACCAATAACATAAGATCCATCAGTACCAATAACACAAGCTCTATCATGTGCTGTCTGTCTCACCAACACAGTAGATGAATTAGAAGGTGATACTGAAACCACTCCGAATAATCAAATTCTACAACCTCCTTGAGTTTACTTTATTGATTTTAATGATTTGAATAAGAAAATAGAGTCGAAGCTCCTGAATTTGATGGTCATCATATCCTGGTGTTTTTCTTGAAGAATTTTTTGAATGATATAATATGAATGATGAACAACAAATTAGATTTGTCAAGATGAAATTAGTTGACACTACTAAGCGACTTTAGTTGGCTCGTTTAGGTCAAGCTCCTTTTAGTGTTTAAAAAGATATTAAAGCAAAGTTAATAACATCTTTCACGATTTTCTGATATAAGAATTACATGCTGGTAGTTTAGCAGGTCACTCTGGTCGTGATAAGACTATAAGTCTTGTTGAAGATCATTTTTATTAGCCTACTTTGAAATGTTACACGCATTTTTTTGCATTGTTTTACTTACTAGCTTGGTAAAGCTAAGAAACACAATACTGGCCTGTATACCACACTGCATATTCCATTGAATTTTGTCCTTAGATTACCAAGATTGCTCGTAGCCATGATTCTATAATAGTTGTTATAGATAAATTTTTCAAAAATGGCTTATTTTATAGTTTGTTATGGGAGTATCAATGCTTTCGTATATGGCCAAGTTATTTCTTAAGGAAGCAATTCGTCTACATGGCCTACCTTCTATAGTTATTTCTAATGGGGATATTAAGTTTGCTAGCTATTTTTAGAAGACATCGTGGAAATATGTTGGCACTACCATGAAGTATTCTTCAACATTTCACCCTTAAAATGAAGTTGCTAACCGAAATTTAGATGATCTACTTCATTGTTTGGTAAGTGACAAACATGGAAATTGGATCTTATTGTACCTGTTGCTGAATTTGCGTAAAACAATTCTGTTAGTCAATAAATAGGAAAGAGTCCTTCCGGATCGATACTTGATATTCCCCTCGCCAGTCTCTTGATTTAATTCATTTGCGTCCTGATTATAAGCCTTCCAATTATGCTCATTTTGATGACCATATTCGTAGTTATATGAAGATATTCGACAAAAAATTACTTTAAGTTCATCAGGACTTCAATTAAGATGATTATATTATGGTTCGTGATGCACGTGAGCATTTTCTGAACCATACTGTGAAAAAGTTACATGCTCGTTCTACCGATCCTTTTCCTGTTCTAAGCAATATTACAATAATAAAGCCTTATTGTAACATTAGATTGTAACACCTTTTAAAAACTCCTACATTTTCTTTATTGAAAAAGAAAAACCTTGGGCAAGATATAAAAATTTGGGGGAAACTTTACGCTGGCTCCTTAAGGAAAGGAAAAAAAAACCTTTTGAAAACAAACAAAACATTTCTCTCTCTCTCTTCTATCCTCAAATCTCCCCTTTTGAAATTCTTTACCGTCTAAATTCATCTCTCGCTCTTTTTGATTTTCGAGCCTCTAACTAAAACAAGCTTACAACTCTGTTTCTCTTGGGCTCATGACCAGATCTGAAGATGAAGAGCTCTCCCCTAAATCCTTAGCCTTAAATCTAACAAAGCTCTCTAAGCCCTTAATTTTTGTTCATCATCCTTGCCTATGCCATGTGTTGATGGAGGTTTTATTTGATGGAGGTTTTATCAACAATAAATTTAGAAAAATCAAGAGATGTGGCTTGTATAAATTGAAGCAATAATCAAAGCAAATAAGGAGAGAGGGATTTATAGTGGTTCGGCCCCGAAAAAGATGAGCCTACGTCCACTGTTTTTCTACTATTTTATGAAGAACTATGAACACTCAAAGTTACAAGGTCTCCTCTGGAGATTGGAAAAAACTGGAGTAATTGGAATACTCGAAACTTGGAATACCCAAAACTTGCTTCTCTTCGGAACATTGAATCCCCTTTATATAGGTAAAGGTAACCCTATGTCCCTAGGATCCTAATTGTATAAACGGGTAACTATACAATTGGGTAACGTAAATAAAGTAACAACACAATTGGATAACCATTCAAAACAGATAACTAGTTGATCACAAATAGGAGACTTCAGTTTCCCTTTCCTTGTAGGTTTCCTTCATAGCATTTACTTGTTTCCCTCTTTTTATAGGTTTCCTGTTTGACAAGGCAAACTGCACGGAGAAGGTCGCACAAAACCTGTGGAAAAGGTCGCATATAACCTTCACGGAGGAGGTCACATATAACCTTCACGGAGGAGGTCGCATATAATCCTTATGCGACCTTAGGATTTTAGACCGCACAACAATTGCCCCCCAGCTCCATTAGTTCTTTAGGACGAAATGAAGCTTCCAATTACCGTGCGACCTTAAACATGTGATGTCATAACTTAAACTTGAGGTCTGAATAGTCGAAGATCCGCCAGATTCCAAATCTCATCTCTCAAGATCACGCGTATCTTTTTTTCTGTCAGAACGGAACGTGTAGCTAAGAGCGAAATTCGAGGAAGTCTAATGATATCAACCGTCACTCTTTTAAAACCAAATCTTTTCAAATTTAAAATAATTCTGACTTTTCGGATAGAATCAAATCCCGCGCAATCCTCAGCTTTCAGATTTAAAATTCAAACTCTTTGATCTACGGCTGTGATTTAATGGTACTCGGGTTATAAATATTAGAAACTATCCCATCCTGTTTCATTTTACTGTTTCTATCTCGGAAAACATCAGAAATCCCAAAGAACCCTAGCGCCATTTTATCTCCCAGCTCGCTCCAATCACCGCTTCTTCTCCGACGAAGTTTTGAATTGACTCAAACCTTCCTCTCCGACAAAGTATGTCTTCTCTTATTTCTTTCATTCTTGAAAATAACTTCAATCTTTGGGAATAAACTCATTTCACCGAAGTGAAACGAGAGATTTTTTTTTTCTTATACCCCCCCTTTTTCAGTCTGTAGAGTAGAATTACTAGATATCACTTAGAAATGATCCTATGAAAAGAATTTCTAGGGTCTGATACCCTATTTTATTCTCACTGAACTGATTGTTCATTTACTTATGAACTGCTCGAACACTTTCTGATGAATTGCTCGAACATTTTCTGATGAACTGCTCGAACATTTTCGGATGAACCCGTAGACCATTTAGGAATAAGCTTGCTTGTTTAGTGCAATTTTAGGATAAATACCCAGAATGCTAGCATAGTGGAAATCCTCAATATCTGAATCCCTGCGTATTTCTTTTCAGATGTCTAGTAGTGAGGAGTTTAGGGAAGGAAATGCCTTTTCTGGGGAATCTAACTCAAGTGTTAGCTCTATTAACCTTGAGGATTATCTCGAGCCCGAACCCGAGATAGAAATAACAGGGGCAAGGCAAAGTAGTCCTCGAATAGGCGATCTTCCCCAGGATCAATGGCCCAGACACATAAGGGATGCTCTCGCATTTTCTTCTGGCTTCCAGTACGTAGAGGAGAACTGGTCATGTACCAACGTTCGAACAAGCTGCACGTCGAACTCAGAAAAATTGCAAGCAGCTACAAGATCGCCATCCCCCTTCGTCTACCAATGGAATTCAACCGTCCACACACACCCCCTCATAGACTCGCTTCCTTTTCTGAGGCAGTCTTTAAATGCGGCGTGCATCTCCCCCTCCATCCGTATATAAAATCGATCATCGATTACTATGGGGTCATCCCTTTTCAATTGACCCCTACTACTTATAGATATATGGTAGGTTTGTATATTCTGTATCATAAACTAGGTTTAGAAACCCCTACACCCGAAGAATTTGCTTGGTTCTATCAAGTAAAGTCAAATCCGTCAGATCTCGGCTTCTTCTATGCGAGCAAGTGGTCGAATCAAGCAATAAAAATGATCTACGGGGTTCGCAATAATATGGGAAAATGGAAAAATCCATTTTTCCATTTTGACTATGCAGCTAACGGCTTCTTTCAAAATCCCGGTAGGTAGTCTTCCAATTTATTGCCTTGTTTATATATTTATTCTCATACTGATCGCATTTCCAATGTCATCGCAGATAATAGGAATCGACTCGAACTCTCCAGGGATCAGCTCGCAAGAGTATATAAGATCAACGAGCTTCCAGTTGAAGAATTTAACTGGAAGGTACTAGGCACAACAAAGAACCTGGTCGCTTGTGGTCTGATTCCGAAGGGTGCCGCATTCCCCGACCCCCCAGTTCTCTCTTCTAGGCCATCGAGCTCGAAGAAGAAGTCGAGGAAGAAGACGGACTTGGGTGCCTTGTCCTCCAGGGTCAGAAAAAGAAAGGCACCGGCCACACCACCTCGCTCAGAGCCTTCATCTCCAGAGACCGTGTCCCCACCAGGTCCTCAACCAGCTCCACAAGAAGAAGGTAATCACACACTCATTCTAATTACCTTTCTATTATGTTTCCTCGCTTACTAACATATTCTATACAGAGATGGTCATTGGTAGCGGTCTGCGAGCACCTCCATCAACTCTCGGGTCAATGGCAAAAACCAAAACACCCGAGAGTACACCATCGAAAGGGAAGGAGAAGGTCGACTGCTCGAAGAAGNGAGCACTCCCGAACCTCCTACCGAGGATGCCACTTCTTCGGAACCGAACTTGGCAGATAAAGGCGACGAGCTCTTCGCACTCCTTAACCAACTACCAGAGAAAGCTGGTATGAGCGCAGCCTTTATCGACCGCTTTACATCTAAAGAAGGTTGGGAGCGAATGAAGCGACGTTCTGCCAAGGTTGCTTTCGGATCTACAATGAGGATGCTGGCCAATGTAAGTTTCTCAATCTTCTCTTCACGAACTCTTTTGATGTTAACTTGGAAATTTACATATTTATATATATATTTTTTAGACTGCGGCTGCTGCTGTCCTGATGCATGATCCAGTTCTCGAATGCTTAGAGAAAGCTGAGAAAGTCGATGAAATAACTCAAGCATTCAAGAACTCGGAAAAGGCTTGGGAGGAGGAGAGAACGGCCTTCCGTTCAAAAAAGCAGTAGATGTTCAAGGACCTGGCCAAGGAAAGACTCACCAAGGAAAATCTCGAGGATAAAGTCAAAGAGCTCGAGAAGGTCGTTTCTGAGTATCCGGACCGTATGAGAGAAGCGACCACCGAGGCGGTTCACAAAGCCATCGAGGAGTTCAAATCGACCGAGGTCAAAGAACTCGAAGATAAGGCTAGCGATATCGCCTCGTCGACCATCATTTTCAACATATTCTGCGAGCATCCGGATTTTGACTTCTCCATCCTTGGCGAGGATGTGGTCGAACTTGTGCAGAGCTAGAAGGAGGATACGTCCAAGACTGGAGATGACGGCGCGAGCCCTTCCACATGAAGTGTTTTGTTTTTTTTTTAACAATGCGGGCTTTGTCCCCTTTTGTATGGACGACTATTTTAAATAAATATCATTTTTCCTTATATGCTCTTGCAAAATAATGAAAAGAAACAACAGTAATTTTAACTAAGTAGTCAATCACAAGTGATCGATCAGTACGCTTTTAGCGATTTAAATCTGACTAACTTAAAATGAGTTTTAAGCATTAGGATAGGTTAGGTCGCTTAAGAAAACAGTTAATACGAGTGATGCAAACTCTAACTGTATTTCAAAAGTTCCATGTCAAAATAAAACATAGCAATATATCACTTCGAACAACGAACGTTATGCTTAGTTACTTTTCTGTTCGAGGAGGGAAATTGCATAATACGACATGCTGAGGCATGAAGCGAGGAGAAAATCCTAGGATTTTAAGGAGATTCAGACGTGTCGATGAAGTGAGATTTAGACACTTCGACGATCTAAAACCCTGTCTCCTCTAAATGGTCGTTTGCATAGTCCCTTAGGAAACAAGTAGGAGATAACTCTGATCCCACTGCCCCCCGAGTTTTATGGTGTCCGAAAACTACCATAAAACTATAAATGAAGAATAATCGGAAACAAGTAGGAGATAAAATTCTGATCCTACTGCCCCCCAAGTTTCATGGTGTCCGAAAATTGCCATGAAGATGAATCAAACAAAGTTGAAATAATAGCCGAAGAAATATTATTGACGAATGACGATCAACGAATGACGAACAACGAATGACGATCAACGAATGACGAACAACGAATGACGATCAGCGAATGACGATCAATAAATGGCGAACAATGAATGACGATCAGCGAATGACATTCAACGAATGACGATCAATGAATGGCGAACAATGAATAAGTAATCTTTATTGATGAATGAAGAAAACATGAAGATATTCATGAAAGTCAACTGATGAAAGCGACGAAGCTATCCTACACTCCAGGCATGCTCGATCTTTTATCCACCAGTTCGAGCTAACTTATATATCCCAGGTCGAATGACGGCAATAACATTCTCAAAAGTTCCGAAGAACGAGGTCTTGTTGAAGAACAAGTGCCAATAAATCTTTGTTCGACTTTAGGGTTATAACATCGAGCAATGAACTGTTGATATGATGCGATCTGAAGCTGAGACTGCTCGCACCTTTAATCTAAGAGATCAAACTCTAGTGACATGATATTCGGATTAATTCCGAACATTAGATTTCAGAAAAACGACCAATGAAGCTCGCACAAGTTCCTGAATCTCCGTTCCAATCTCGTCTTGGAGGACATGTCGAATAATAAATCCTCCAGATCTTCAATGGGTCCAGTTCTGACCGTCTATTTTTCGAGGATCGAAGTCTTCACTGGTTGTTTCGATTGACGCTTTCACTGATGGTTCAACTGACGTTATCTGGCGACCCGACTGACGCTTTGCTCGCTACCTCGACTGACGCTTTGATCGCTTCCTCGACTGACGCTTTGCCCGCTATCTCGACTGACGCTTTGATCGCTTCCTCTGGCAGGTGGACCATCATTGTGCAGGATGTTGCATCCTTTGCTGCGAGTTTCAGCGAGTTGTTATAGCAAGTCCTCGCATCATACTGATTTCCTCGCACCTCGCCTACCCCATGTTGGGTCGGGAACTTCATTGTTAGATGATAGATCGAGATGACAGCTCGAAGTTCCCTTAATGTTGGTCTTCCTAACACAGCGTTAAAGGCAGATGGACAATCTACCACCAAAAACTGGGTCATTATTGATGAAACCCTTAGAAAGGTCCCAACGCTGACCATCAGTTCAATCATGCCCATAGGCATCAGGCTATCACCAGTAAAACCATAGAGGGGAGTGGCAGCAGGCTTCAGGTC
>JXTB01000395.1:195656-217596 GCA_002914805.1 Parasponia andersonii
TACTGTAAGTTGTAATCATCAATCACAACTGAGTTTTTCCAATCTTCAAACACCAGTGTAGCTAGTGCACCACGAGGCTTCCTACTCAGTGCATTGACTACAACATTGGCCTTACCAGGATGGTACTGTAGGTCAAAGTCATAATCCTCCATATACTCAACCCATCTTCGCTGTCTCAAGTTCAAATCCTTCTAGGTAAAGAGATACTTCAAACTCTTATGATCGGAGAATATGTCGAACTTCACACCATACAAGTAACATCGCCAAATCTTCAAGGCAAAGATCACTGCTGCAAGTTCCAGATCATGGGTGGGATAGTTTTTTTCATGTGGCTTCAACTGACAAGAAGCATAAGCCACAACTCGACCATTCTGCATCAAGACACATCCCAAACCCGTATTTGAAACATCGGTATACACCACATAAGGCTTGTTACTATCAGGAACAGTAAGAACAGGTGCGGTGGTTAAACTCTGCTTCAATCTGACAAAAGCTTCTTCACTTTCGTGATCCCAAACAAACTTGACGTCCTTCCTGGTTAACTTCGTCAAAGACAAAGCAATTCTCGAGAAATCTTGCATAAAACGACGGTAGTAGCCTGCCAATCTAGGGAAACTACATACTTCTGTCACATTTCTCGGTCTTTCCTACTCCAGAATAGCTTCGATCTTAGTAGGATCGACTGAAATACCTCTGTGAGAAATCACATGGCCTAAGAACTTCACTTCTGACATCCAAAAGTCACACTTCGATTTCTTGGCGTACAACTGATGATCTCTCAAGGTCTTGAGTACTATCCCCAGATGTTCAGCATGCTCTTCTTGAGTCTTGGAATACACCAGGATATCGTCGATAAACACAACCACAAAATGATCCAAAAACAGCCTGAAAATCCGATTCATGAGATCCATGAAGGTTGCGGGTGCATTCGTTAAACCAAATGGCATCACCAGAGACTCAAAGTGACCATATCGGGTTCTGAATGCTGTCTTCATTATATCATCCTCCCTTATATTCAACTGATGATAACCGGATCTCAAATCGATCTTGGAGAAGAATCTTGAACCACCGAGTTGATCGAACAGCTCATCTATCCTTGGCAAAGGATACTTGTTCTTCACTGTCAACTGGTTCAACTTCCGGTAATCCATACAAAGTCTCAACGAACCATCAGCTTTCTTTGCAAACAAGACAGGAGCACCCCAAGGAGAAGTGCTACTGCGAATAAAGCCCTTGGAAAGCAGATCGTCCAACTGTTCTCTTAATTCTTCCATCTTAGCAGGTGCCATGCGATAGGCTGGAATAGAAACTGGCTGGGCTCCAGGAACTAGTTCAATACAGAACTTGATCTCCCTATCAGGTGGTAACCCTGGTAAGTCTTCAAGAAACACTTCCGAATACTCACACACCACCGAAATCCATAGGTTTTGATCGTCTGTCCTCACCTTACCATCCATGGCAAATAAGTTCCGATAACACTCAAGTTTCTTTCTTCCACCCATGCACGCTTTCAGAACAGGACTAGGCTTCAACGGACTCATCCCAGCCTGATAGATAATAGGACATCCATCACTAGGAAAAAGAGTCACCCGCTTCTTATGACAGTCTACAACTGCTCGATACTTCGACAACCAATCCATACCGAGTATCACATCATACTGTCCCATCGACAACACAATCAAATCAGCAAGAAGCTTCCTATCACAATCATAACCCGACAAGACTTACACACACTAGACACATCGGCCATTCCTCCCAAAGGTGTACCCAACGACAATACATAATCCAAATCAGAAAATTTCAACCCCAACAGTTGAGCAAACAATATAGATATGAATGAATGGGATGCACTAGTATCAAACAAAACATGTGCCCAAGAGTGTGAAAGAAGGATCATACCGTCAACAACACCTCGACCGGTGCAATCCTAAGTGTCGTCTACCCCAGTAAAAGTATAGGCTTGGCCAGTCACCTTTTCTTTCCCTTTGTTGCCTCTTCCCTGGCCAGGACGGCTGCTGCTAGATCCTGGACCACTACTGCCATATCCACACCCAACCTGACTCCCTGAAGCCTGCGGAGTCTGGAAGTTCTGAGTGAAACCCTGAGGGCGGTACTGATGCTGATAAGGCTGAGAGGAAGTAAAAGCCTGCGAAGCACCCTTTGACTATTGCGGCCTTGCCTGAGTGCTCTGATAAGAAGCAGAACCTGACTGGCTCCTCTGCGGTCCTCCCTGAGAAAGAGGAGATTTCTACAGACGGTTGGGACGAGCGATGACAGGCGGCGGAGCTTCATGGCAGTGAGACGAGGCGACGCCGGTCGGTGGGCGGCCCGGACGGCGGCTGGCGGCGGTTCTGCGGAGGCTCGGTCGAGAGGGAGAAGAGAGGAGAGAGAAAGAGAGATTTCGGGGGAGGGAGGAGAGAGAAGAGAGAGAGAGAGGAAAGAAGATGTGCACGTAGCCCATCCTTATAGGGTTGTGCAATTTTTCAAAAATTACACATAAGTCCCCAAAATTTCAAATCTCTATCAATTTAGTCCTCCAAAATTTGCAATTTAGTCCCTCTGAACAAAACTTTTGCAAATTAGTCCTCACAATATTTTATCCGGCAAATTGGTAAAATGTCCAAATTACCCTCAAAAATTCCGGGTTTTTACAGTCAAGGTCATTAAAGATTGGCTATTGCCTACTATTTTGATTTTCACCTGCAGTTTTCGTAGCCTTCTTTTTATTTTTTTGCTAATTCATCGAGGGATTCAATATTATCATTGCTCCCACCCATTAACAGTATTTGAAGAAAGGCAAATTTAAATGGACTTATGTTGCTTATCAAGCATACCTTAACATCAAGTAGAAGATGATTGAAGCTTTTATGATCCTGGTCTTTCTAAAGTTTTTAAGGTTATTTGTGATGCATCTAGCATAGGTATTAGAGGTGTTTTAAGCCAAGATAGTTATCATGTTGCTTATTTCAGTGAAATATTGAATAAGGCAAAACAATACTACTCTACTTATGATAAGGAATTTTATGTTATTGTCTATTTTGTTCGACATTGGAGGTATTATTTGCTACCCAAAGAATTTATTCTTTATTTCGACCATAAGCTTTGACGTATCTAACTACTCAATATAAGTTGAGTGATTGACATGCTAAATAGGTTCAATTTCTTCAAGATTATTTTTTTTCTTCGTCATCATGCTGGAGTTGAAACTAAAGTTGCTGATTCTCTTAGTCATGTTGCACTATTTTGCATTCAATGAGTACTAAAGTGAATGGATTTGAAAAAGTGAAAGAAGAGTATCTTACTGTCTAGATTTCAGTGTTACTTTTAAGGACCACCTTCATTATACTAGAATAGAGTATCCCACTTTTCTTATTCGTGACGGATTTCTTTTCAAAAGAGTTAAATTGTGTATCGTTCATATTTCCCTTCGTGATTTTCTGATATAAGAATTATATACCGGTGGTTTAACAGGTCACTTTATCCGTGATAAAACAATAATTATTATTGAAGATCGTTTTTATTGGCCTACTTTGAAATGTTGCATGAACTGTTTCATACTATTGTACTTGCTAGCTTTGTAAAGCTAAGAAACACAATTCTAACTTGTATACCACACTGCATATTCTGCTGAATTATATCCTTGAATTCTCAAGACTGCTCGCAGCCATGATTCTATAATAGTTGTGGATAAATTTTTCAAAAGGGCTTATTTTATCGCTTATTCTACATGTACTGATGCTTCTAATATGGCCAAGTCATTTCTCAAGGAAATTGTTCGTCTACATGGCCTACCTTCTTCTACTATTTCTAATGGGGATATTTAGTATGTTAGCTATTTTTGGAAGACACTATGCAAATATTTTGGCACTACTTGAAGTATTCTTCAACAATTCACCCTCAAACTAAAGTTGCTAACCGAAATTTAGATGATCTACTCTGTTGTTTGGTAAGTGATAAACTTGGAAATTGGGATCCTATCGTAACTATTACTGAGTTTACCAATAACAATTTTGTCAGTTGATAGACTGGAAAGAGTCCTTTGAGATTGGTACTTGATTTTTCCCTTGCTAACCTATTGATTTGATTCCTTTTTCTACTAATTATAGGTCTTCCAATTCTGCACATTTTGATGATCATATTCTTAGTTTATATTAAGATATTCCAAAAAAATTGCTTTAAGTACATCTGGAATCAAATTAAGGTGATAATGTTATGGTTCATATTGCACCAGAACATTTTCCTAATCATGCTGTGAAAAAGTTGCATGCATGTTCTATCGGTCCTTTTCCTATTCTACGTAATTATAGATGTCTTGGAAGATGAGTTTGTTTCTTCTTCTGATAGTAGTTTTCATCGATTTCTTGTTTGTTGGAAAGACCGTACTCCTATTGATGATGCTTTGATCACTAAAGAAAAATTTCGTCGTATTGTTCGTATTCTTTAGAGCACTACTTGGAGAATTACTCACCACAGTCCAGTTCTTCTCAGCCAGGGGAAAATGATAAAGCATCTAGAAGCCCTTTACACTCCTATACTAGGCCTAAATATAGAAACCAATAATAGGATGTTTTTATTTATTTTATTGAGAAATTTAGGTGAATAATTAATATTTTAAATTTGATTAAGTAGATGTTTACTTTTTAAATTTTATAGCTAAATATCTAAGTATATATATTTTTATACTTGGCAGATAAACATATCTACTAATTTCAATTATCGTATTGAAATATACTGAGTATAAAATTTTTTGTACTTGGTATATAAAATTTTACACATAATATATAAATATATATACCGAATATTTTGCTACGACTTTTGACAAAAGGATATTTTACATTCTCCCTTCCTTATAAGAATTTCGTCCCGAAATTCAAAATACAAGTCAAGGTTTTTACATCACAATACAACTTCTAACTGAAAGTTAAACAAATGAGGGTACTTCTCGTACATCTCCGTCTCGAGTTCCCAAGTAGCCTCGTCCTCTTTGTGATGTTCCCAAAGCACCTTGACAAGTGGTATCTCTCTGTTGCGAAGTACCTTCAACTCCCTAGCCAATAAGCGAACAGGCTGCTCTTCATAGGACACATCCTCTTGGATCAGTACATGCACGTACTGAACAACATGAGATGGGTCTGGCATGTACTTCTTCAACATCGACACGTGAAACACATTATGCACGTGACCCAACTGTGCAGGTAGATTCAAGCGATACGCCACTGGTCCAATTCTCTCAGTGATCTCAAAGGGACCAATATACCTCAGAGCAAGCTTACCCTTAACTCCAAATCTTGTAACACCTCACCTTGGAGTCACTTTCAAGAATACGGAATCACCAGTATCGAACTCTACCTCACGTCTCTTCGGGTTAGCATAACTCTTCTGGCGACTCTGAATCTCTTTGAGTCTCTCTTGGATGTCCTTGATCTTCTCAGTAGTCTCTTCAATCAGTTCAGGTCCGAGAGTAACATGCTCTTCTGGTTCTGCCCAACACAAAGGTGATCTGCACGGCCTCCCATATAACACTTCATATGGAGCCATACCCACACTGGTCTTGTAACTGTTATTATAAGCAAATTCCACCAAAGGAAGATGATCATCCCAGTTCCCACCAAAATCCAGCATGCAACAACGTAGCATGTCCTCAAGAATCTGACTGGTCCTTTCAGACTGACCGTCTGTCTCAGGATGGTGAGCTGTACTGATATCCAACTGTGTACCAAATGCTTTCTGCAAGGCTCTCCAAAAGTTAGAAGTGAACCTTGGATCTCTGTCAGATACTATACTTGACACCATGCAAGCGTGTGATGTTCTCCACATACAGTTTACTGAGCTTAGTAAGAGAGTAGTCCATCTGGATCGGTATAAAGTGAGCACTCTTCGTTAACCGATCGACTATCACCCAAACTGCGTCGTTCTTTCTCAAGGTCTTTGGCAAACTAGTCACGAAGTCCATCGTGATCTTGTCCCACTTCCACTCCGGAATTGGCAATGGCTGGAGTAATCCAGCTGGTATCTGGTGTTCAGCCTTGACTTGCTGATAAGTCAAACACTTAGCCATAAAAGTAGCTACATCCTTTTTCATTCCTTTCCACAATACTACCGTTTCAAGTCCCGGTACATCTTAGTACTACCTGGATGTACTGCGAACCTTGATTTGTGAGCCTCTGTTAGAATGGTTTCTCGAAGATTAGGGTCATTAGCTACAGCCAACTTCCCATTAAAAAGCAAAAACCCTTCTCTGTTAGTGCTCCAACCATCTAACTGTTCACCATTTTGAAGTCAGTTCCAGGTTGTCCTCAACTCCCTGTCTTGCCACTGACTCTGCTGGACAGTCTGGAGAAGAGATGGTGAAATCACAATGTTTCTCAGGTAAGCTACATCTTCATTCTCGAAGTACTGTAAGTTGTAATCATCAATCACAACTGAGTTTTTCCAATCTTCAAACACCAGTGTAGCTAGTGCACCACGAGGCTTCCTACTCAGTGCATTNTTATAAATAAGCTTATCTATTATCATTATAATTCAGACTATTTATGAAATACAACTATTCTACTCTACTCTGTTATTTTCCCTCTAGAATTCTCTTCTCTCTAAGTTCTCTCTCGTTCTTCTCTAAAATCCTTTTCTTTCTCTCTTCTCTCTCTTTCTTCTCTTTTTCTTTCTACTGCTACATCAGATGGCCAAGTGCTTTTCCCCCCTGATACACATGTACAGACTAGCTAGCATGTAAATAATCTAAAACAATGAAATTAATGAGTGCTAATATTGCAAATATATTAAAATAGGCAAACATGAACCTCATTGAAATAGCTGGGCCTTGCTGTCGGGTGCTGAAAATGCTCTCAGTTGCTCAAATGGATGAAAACTAAAATTGGTATGACCGAGAAGTTGACTATTTTTCTGCTACTCATTTTGTGAAATTGAGTTAGCCGTGTTGAATAGAGTCCAGGGGTGCGCGGCCTCAGGTCCTAACTTGACAGAGATCCGGAGGCTCAGGATCGAATTTTGAGATCGTCCTAATACGGCCGGTACTACCACGTGTACGTATGTAGTAGTTGCACCTACTAAAAACGTTTCCCAAAGTTAGCAAACTTGGAGTCACATTGAAGGTCTCAATGAGAAGTTTCGGCAAGAACCTAAATCATGATGTTGTGAGTTATATTGTCATCGAGTTATTATTGCATTTGGAAGATCCTGATTTACCAGAATTCTTCACTGAAACACAACTTTTTCGTTGCGCGATACAGAGTTTCTAGACCATTCTTTCCACAATTGCACTTTAAACCAAAATTTTAAAATTTTTGTTTCAAAGAGGTACGTAAAAATTGCATATAGAGCACTACATCTCAAAAGATTTTGCAACTTAATCCTTCTGTATTTATAGTTTAGTCCCTGGTACCAAATAACTTTCATCTATGCCCAAAATTTAGATTTAATTAATTTTAATCCTTTTAAATTCCAAATTAACGGGTTTAACAATTTTTTTTAATAAAAAAAATAAGGGTTTAACAAAAAAAGATAATATTTCAACAACCCAAATTAAAGGATTGAATAGAGTAAGTAATTGTAAAAAAAATGGAGATGGAAATAAAAGATTTATCGATGTCAAACATTCCATAGATAGTGTGAAAATCTCCCATAATTTAGAAGTGTAATTATAATAAAAACAATTCTTCGACATATTCTGATGAAACCTCTATATATTAGGAACTATTATAGTAACTTTCGAATTACTTTTTTTTTTTTAAATTACAAAAGAACTTTTATCAAGTCCTACGTAATCGGGAAAGGAGAGAAAATCCACGCATATAAAGCTAACTTGCCCTTTTTATTTAGAAACAAACAAAAAAAAAACTATAATGTACCCCAACAAACTTGAACCAAATTATTAAAAGTACGTCATCATTTTGGTAGAACAGAAAATAAAAAATAAAAAATAGAAAACCCAAAATCCAAATTTAAATTTAAAAAAAAAAAAAACAAGAAAGAAATATTGTTTTTTTTTAATCTTAATTGTTAATAGCAGATGCTTTTTTTATTCAAAAAAAAACATACTTGTAATAATAATAAACACGGACAGAACTAGGTTTATTATGAATTAATTGATTATACATAAAGATTTCAATTATTTGAAGGTACCTTGGCTCGATTGGCAGCCTCCACCTGGGTTCTTTGTCCAAGATAGGGGAAGTACTCCTTGCCCCTCACATCAACAAGCTGCTTGACATTGGCGTTGTAGATCAAAAGGCAAAACTGACTGAGTTCAACCCGAACATTTTCGAAAATCGCTTTCTTGAACTCTTTGGTGCCCATGAAAACCTCCTCCATGGTCATCGAGGCGGCAAGAACACGAGTCTCGCCCTCGATGATCCCCTGCACGAGTTCATTGACGTGGTTGGAATGCTTGTCGTGCGAGGAGACAAGCTTGGCGTAGAGGAGGCAGGCGTTCTCGTCGTCGGCTTTGGGG
This sequence comes from Parasponia andersonii, assembly GCA_002914805.1. Classification (NCBI taxonomy): domain Eukaryota; kingdom Viridiplantae; phylum Streptophyta; class Magnoliopsida; order Rosales; family Cannabaceae; genus Trema; species Trema andersonii. The sequence continues at coordinate 204,124 of JXTB01000395.1, forward strand.
CCGATAGTGAAGACTGCCGAGAGGATGAAGGGCAGCTTCTCGGACGACGTGGCCTGCACTTCGAAGCTGTAGTTGACCGCAGAGACATCGAGGCGGGTGCACCGCTGGAAAGGCCATATCAAGGCCTTCTTAGCAAGCTTTATGTCATTGATCATGGCTGACTATCACGTAGAGAGAATCATATCTTTTTGAGACTACGGCACCTATATATTACATTTAGTTTTGAAATAGCTTATGAGCAACTTAAAAAGTATGTTTTTTTTTTGAATAAAAAAAAAGCATCTGCAATTAATTAAGATAAAAAAACAATATTTCTTTCTATTGTCATAGATCTCATATATTATTCTCCAAATTTTGAAATTCTTTGGAAAGGGTTCTTGTTAGTTCGAGGAGAAACAAGAATAAGTCTATGAAGCCTATATATAGAAAAGGACTTTTAAAACTCTAATTACTAGCTTTTCTCTCATTATATATTACGATTTTTATTTTTTTTTTAGATTAACACCGCTGAAGCCAAGAAAAAAGGAGACATTGGTGCAAAGCTTAGGGAAGCACAAACAGCTCAAAACGAGGCCGAAATTGATGCCCAAACCAAAATAATAACAACACAGAGACAAGGAGAGGGCAGGAAAGGAGATATCAAGGTTAAGACTGAGTTGAAAATCTTTGAGAATCAAAGAGAAGGTGATGTGTTGGAATCCGATACTGAATTGGCAACAAAGAAGGCAGAGTGTGACAAGGAGGCTCAACTTGCGAAAGTTGAAGCCAAAAACACCGTAGACATCAGGGATGCCGAATTGAAGGCCGAGTTTGAAAAGAAGAATGCAGAGACTCAGACAGAGAAGCTAAGGGCCAACTTGTCGAGTAAGGCTACAGTGGATTATGAGATTAAGGTAGTCATATAGTTTAATAGTATTGTACAATATATATATATATGTATTCTACATCTTAATATTTTACAATATATAATTTATCACACAACACTTATTGTTGTGTCGAACAAAATGTTGAAAGCATTAATGTCTACTTAAATCAAATCTCATTTATAGGTTCAAGAAGCAAATTGGGATCTTTACAAGAATCAAAGAGTGGCAGATGCAGATTTGTATGGGCAGAGACAAGTTGCTGAGGCACAGAAAGCAAGTGCAGAGGCAAACGCCTTTGCGAGGCAACAAGTTGCGGACAGTGAGCTCGATGCAAAGAAGAAGGAAGCTGTAAGGGATTACAATATGATCGAGAACAATATGTTCCAAGAGATTGCCAAGATCAACGCACAGGCAATTAGCGGTCTACAACCGAAGATTAGCCTTTGGTCACAAGGTAACAATGAAAGAGAGCTCAGTGGTGGCACCATGAAGGATATTGCTGGCGTTTATAGCCTGTCGCCTCCGTTGTTTAAGACTGTCCATGAGCATACTGGAATGCTCCCGCCAGCTTGTCTTGGAGCCTTACCAGATGCTAATGGTGTTTAATTTCTCTTATAATACATATATATATACACATATGGGCTTAATAAGTTTAGGTTTCCAATGTCTTTGAGTACAAATAACTGTCTAGCTAGCTAGTACTCATTTTATTCTGTTTGAGTTTGTCGTTCGTGCATACCTATATAATGAAAATCTTTGTTTCACAACATTTATGTAGAAGTAGATAAGAAAAGAGAGCATAGGAGAATTAAATAGAATAAATAAGAAGTCAACGGACTTCGAGAGAGAAACTCAGAGAGATAGTCAAAAGGGAGAGAAAAACTTGATAATTCGTTATCAATTCAATCAATTAATTCATAACAAACTAAAATTGATAACATAGATAAAAGCCTGTTTATATAGTAGACATTGGACACAACTAAGGAAATAAACATATTCTAGAAATTAATACAGAAACTGATGCATCAACCCTATTAAATCTAGGTATAATAAGCTTAGTTAACAAAATATTAATTCCTAGGTATTCTATCCTTTTATGCATCAAACCTATTCGCTTTTCTTTGCTATCAGTTAGAACAATTCATTGCACTGATGAAAGGTTTGGTTATCTTTTATGTGGTTTATTTTTATCTCTGTTTTGATGTTTAATTTTTGCTGCGTTTAGGTCATAAATAATTTTTTGAAAGAAAACTACGTAAACGATTAATTTTAAAATAATAATACAAACTTCCACTCGAAGAAATTTGACTTAACATAGAAATTTCTCTCATGAAATGTTTTTCTCTGTTGAATGTGCCAGTTGATTATACAAGCTGTCATGACCAAAAATTTAAGTCTGTAACTTTTAGTAATTTTGAGTGTAAATAAAGATAAATAAAGAATTTGTGAAATTCAGAAGAAACCAAGTACTTAGATTTTACATTATAGCCCTCAAATCATTAGAAATTCTATACATAAAAAAAGTTTCTCATTAGTTTAGTTTATCAATGAAGAAATGTCAATTTAGGTTTAAGAAAATATAGTTAACTTGTTTAAAAATCGTTTAAAAAATTTGGCTTAATAAAACTTTAGTGTTAATTAAATAAATTTCACAAATCTTAAGTCCGAATGTCCAATAATTAATTTACAGAGTTAGTCATAATTCCAAGTACTTAAAATTTTGAAAATATACTCCTTAGGAACCATAAATGAATTTGGTAAAAATCATTTAAAAAATTTGGTTTAATAAAACTTTAGAATTGATTAAATGAATTTCATAAATCTTGAGTCCGAATGTCCCAAAAATAATTTACAGAGTTAGTCATAATTTCAAATACTTAAAATTTTGAAAATATATTCCTTAGGAACCATAATATCTAATTTATACACCAAATCCTTAAATAGTAGTAAAGACATCTTCATACATTCACTTAATAGAAACAACAAACTTAGCAAAATAGTTAGACATGAAGAAAGACTAAGATACGGTATAGGGACTAATCGAAGAGGAACAGAACCGCAAGCATAAGCCAAACAACCTGTCTCACCATCGAGACAACTAACTCGAATGAACAATCACTTAAAAGGGAAGAAAGTAGGGAGAGTGAGCTCGAAAGCTTAGTAGAGAAACTATTACGTCATTTAAAAACTTTTTTAGTAATAGAGAATCCTTGCATAGTTAGTTTAATCCAAAACACTTTTGCAAAACTATATATAGAGATATATATAATAATTTCCAAAGTTGAGAGTTCGTATATGTATATACAAAGATATATATAAAAGTATGATATCCAAAAATCAATCGGTCTATAAGCACATGATACAAATCCATCCATACCTATGAGTTACAATATCTCTCATCAATAAAAATCACGATGTTGATACTACGTGTGCCATACAGCTTGCCTGACACCTAGCTCATACTCGGAGGGGACACCTATGTGGATTCATGAACTCTATACCGTCAATGAGGCCATAGTACCATATTGTAAAACTCCATGATGCTAACTTGGTATTCATGTGTGATCTTATGATACGTGTACTTGAACTGATGTGTAAAAATAATCATACAGCAATTTACGTTTAAATGATGCTCTAGTTTTTAATAAAATAGTTAATTAAATTTTATAGAAAAGTGGGCAGCATTATGGCCCTATTTTAATATATCCAAAAATAACTTGTATTCAGAAAAGTCCCATAGCAATCTAATATATATCATATAATCCAATTCCATCAAATATATCCAAAACAGTTCTAAAATTATGTTTATCATCATATGTAACATAAAGTAAGTTTTATTCAAAATAGTATAAAATAGAAGTAACTGAATCTTTACTTTACTAGAATAGCGATAACATGCTGTTGGAACTTCAAGGTATCGTTGGACGGTCGTTCAGAGGGTCAAAAATCAATTCCAAACCTTTGATCGCCCTCTTAGAGAAAACTAACTTCTCAACAGAGTTTCAAATAAATAAGCGGATATTTTCACTGAATTCATAGTACCCAAAATAGCTAGGTTAAATATATAATTCGTCCAATTCAAGTCCAGGCCGAAATTGGATCTGTGGCATGTAAAGCAAGGCAAACCCTAAGCCGTTCAATATCTTTTTTTGTGCCAGTCATCAAACATTGTCAATATAAATATATTAAACTTCATCATTTCATGAGTACATTCTAAAAATAATATTAAAAATATGATCCAATGGTCCGATCAAAATGTCAAAATCTTGAATATCAAAGCTTAAACTACTCATCACTGGTAACTTTTAATCTGGATAAAATGGGGTCATGAAATATATATCTAGAGATTCCTCTCGACGAAACAAATCTAAGAGCCTAAGTTTGTTGCATTTCATCGCCAAAATCGTTCTTTAGAGCCAAAAAACTCCTTCAGCCACTATGCTTCTTGTCAGCGTTCTAGACTTCTGGTGGCATTGTAGTTCTGGCAGCAACCTTGTCTTAAGGCGGCCGTCGATTTTGGGTGGGTGGTTCAGCTTGCCGGTGGCCAGAGTAATATCATTTGGTGCTTATGCTTGGCAGCCAATTTTGGCCAAGAGAGAGAGAGAGAGAGAGAGAGAGAGTATGAGAAAGAGGAGAAAATGAGTAGGGTAGAGAGAGAGAGAAAAGGAAAGAGAAAGTGGGGGAGTGGCTCACGTGGCTGCCACTAAATTGGAGAGAGAGAGGAGAAAAGGAAAGAGAAAGTGGGGGAGTGGCCCACGTGGTTGCCATTAAATTGGACTATGCAATTTTTTAAACAATTGCGTTATAGTTCCAGATTCCAAAATCCTAACAAATTCCCCCTCTAAATTGTTGTTAAGTCCTTGATTTTGAAAACTCCTTTCAGTCAAACACAAATTTGAATTTAGTTAACCTACTTTTATTTTATTACGAAAATTTGAAAAATGCCCAAATTGCCCTTGAAAAATCTAGGGTTTTACACAAGCCCACGTAGCACAAGCACTTAGATTGATAAGTCATAAAGGTATATAGATAGATCTCTACTACAGAAACGTTCATATGTGAGTATCAATACCATAATTTGAAAATGATTGAGGTGAATTTTTTGGAGTTTGTGGGGCTATTTGAAATCACTCTGGGGCTGTGATTGTATCTTTTGCTAACCACCTTGTGGTAAGTGTTGGATATAAAAACGATTTTCGCAGCAGAAGATTGGCCCAGGAATATTCAAAAATTTTCTCAAAACAATTGATTATATGAGTGCATAGTATTAATTCATAGTAAATAGGAACATACAAAGAGAATAGATCTAATATCTCTTGTAGCCTATCAGCGGATCCTAGCTTTACTGTCTTCTCAACTGTGATCTTTCAATTCAAGCCTCAAGTACAACTGGATGAACGTGTGAGCGTTGCGTACAATTTCTTAGAACTCACACTTTAGGTACTTGTAATTTTCTCAACACATGAGATTACAAGAGTTTTGTTCTACAGAGAATAGGAAGACTCTCTTCTTTTTCTCTCTAGTTTATGGAGGCTCTGTAGAAAATAATACGTAATGCATCCCATTTTTGCTAGGATTTTCTTTATATATATATTTATTAAACTATTTAATAAGTAATATATTATTCAAATTAATATATATATAACCTTTAAAAAAATGTGAAATTATTTTTTTTAAATGAAAACCGTAACTTTATATATATATATCTATTTAATCTAATTAATATATATATATATATATATATATATATATATATATATAAACTAGCAGATAATTCACTCCTTTAAAAAAGAGTGTTTCACTTTTAGTCAGTTTTCTAATTTCTATTTATCTAATTATCTGATAATTAGATATTTTTAAATTCAAATTTAAACAAATTAGGAAACTTCTCTCTCTATAAATTTAAATTAATTAATAACAATTATTAATTATATATAGATAAACTATTTATCTAGACAAAGTGTGCAGTAACAAAAATAATATAATATCCAGTACAGTGTTTGTAAGAGGTGGAATTGAGGACCTATAAACCTGTAATTCCAACTCCAATAAATTATGACAATTAATTAAACTCATTAATTAATTTGTCTAATTTATTGATTCCAGTATTACTCCACTAGAAATCCGAAATTGCACTCTTGAAATTGCAGAATTAATTTACTCAGAAAACAGTGAGCAGTCCATCGATTTAATCATTACATGTAGTTCAATCCTCCATAGACAATTCATAATTGGAGCTAAGTCATGTTCTGTTTACCTCTCTAATTACATCTTTATCCTTGTGTACCGTTGATTCTTTAATGAACAATTAATTAATAAATCTATTATAAATTAAGTACTCAAATTGCTCAAGTCCTGAATCAATACACAAGAGAATCATCTTTCTAGCTTCCTAATAGAAGGAATGGATTCTATATCTGTAAGTTATATTCCCAGCTACTCATCTCATCATGCTCCCAAGATACAAGTATTTCGATCTGATTAAAATACAAACCTTTAACAAGTATATCAAAGAACATAATATTATAAATAGGAGTCTATAACTACTCAGGATTAAGATTGATCTACATATGATCATCTAGGGACATTATTTGAACTCTCAACAGTTAACGGAATTTATGTGAGATTCAAATCATGTCTAGTCCAGTCATATATAATCGAATTATATAAAGTACCTCCATTGTGATGTCAACACATCAATAGTCCGAATAAGACTATTACATTCTTAATATTAATGGACCATACTAATAACATTTAATTAAAGATTCCAAACTTTAATTAATTATTACGGACTATATTTAGTTTATTATCCATAAATTTAATCCTCATGTATATAACACTTATATACTAAATTTATGGTCACATAAATAAAGCAGAGATTTTATGATATTTAATGACATATCAATTATGCATAAATTTAAATAGAAAAATGTCATTTTATTAATTCAACAAATATCTAAAATATACATACTTTTAGGGTATAAACCCTAACAGTAAGATCTCTAGGTTATCACAACAGATGAACTAATTCGTGCACTAATTCGTGCGAACTTCGCTTTTGCTCTAGCATTCAGTTTTGTATCTCACAAGTTTGTTGGGGACTCTTGAGTCGCTATTTATACCGGCAACCGAAAGACATGCATTTGACTCTTTTAGAAGTAGTTCGAGTGCAGTTGACACCATCTGTGCTTATTTCCAGATTATTAATGAAAGCGGAAGCTGTGGGTTTTCACCTGTCCCTCAAAAACAAACAAAGAGGCACAACTCATCGTCCTATATAGGGATACCAAAGAATATTTCCATAGGAAGAGGCATCTCCCAAGGTAGGTTGGAAACCTTACGGATAAACCTAAGCATCCTAGGTCTTGCTTGTCATGAGAACTGATGCTGGATGTACAACTAATTGTTCACACCAGAAGTTTTGACTGCACATTTGATAAGAACACATTTACTTGGAACAATTTTTTTTTTTTTCCTAAAGAGAGAGAGGCATATTTAAACAAAAAGCAAGCATATTTTGTTTCTTTTATTGTTAAAGTTTCTGTTCATTTTTCTCTTTTGTTCTTTTTCTTATGTTTTTGTAATTTTTTAATATAACCTTTTAAAACTTAATAGCAAATAATCTTTTTTCACAAAGAAAAACATAAAAATGAAAGTAAGATTACCCTCACTGAAAAAAAATGATTACCTAAATATATGATTTATTGGTCATTTTTGTTGGGTTGATTTTAATCAGTTTTACCATTTTTGAGCTTAGTTCATTCAAATCACAGATTAAGCAAGAAAAGTAAAAGGAGACACAAAAACTTTCACATAATTCAACAATGTTAAAATGTTGCCTATATCTATGAGACTAAGTCCTAAGAACGGACATCACTAAAAGCAAAATAGAAATACAATCAAAGTCTTAAAACAAAGAATATCTTAGAACTCTCCTCTAGTTCCCACTTGATGGTATTTTCCACTTCTTGCATGAAGATCGCAGTGAAATACCAGCTCTCGCAAGTGGAGTACTTGTTGAACTTCTTCAATCAAGCTCAAGCGCTAAAATTTATTCTATGTCTGCTACTGTAGAAATACATTCTGTAGTAGCTACAAATACAAGATCACTTTAGCTGTCATGCGTGCTCGAATTCTACTACTAAAAAAGTAACATACCACGTCATTAATACCACATTGCTTGGAACAATAAATAATGCGGTATTAAACTCACATCACATCGTACAATAGCGGCATAACATGAAAAAAAACCCATGTCACTTTTATACTAAATGACGTGGAAGAATCACATACCACATTCACGTCGCTTGCTCCATAAGCGATATGGTAAGGGTTAAAATAGATGGGATCGAGCTCGGCCCCTCTCAACCTCTCTCGGCCCTAGTCTTCTTCTTTCTTCTTCTTCTCCGAGCAGACTCGAGAGCGTAAAATCGCCTCCCTGTCGCCACCTTTGACTTTTCTGGTCAAATCACCACCATTTTGGGTGATTTTTGTTGCATATTCTTCTTTTTGACGAGCTCAACACTTCTATAGGATTTTCTTCTCAGATCTGTAAGTATTTGCAGCTCTATTTTATTCTAGAAAAATTTTAAATTTTCTCAGTTCACTGCTGCAAAATCCAACCATTATGCGATTTTTTTTTTGTTTTTCTTGTGTATTAGATTCATTCTTGATCGATATTATGGATTCTCCTTCAATTTTTGCTTCGAACATACTATTTTGAGCAATTTCGGTATTTATCTGAATTTCTTTCTATTTTTCTAAATTTTTAAATTTATTTTTTAAGTTAGTTTGAATCAAAATTTTAGGTTTTAATTTAGTTCCTTTATGCTAGTAATTATTATATGAGAGGACTTTGTACAATGTATATTAAGATTTTTCTATATACATTAGGTTATAATTTGTGATAATGTGTAATATTTGTAATGTTCTATAATATAGTTAATGTAATTTTAGTGATGAATTTGATTATATTGTCATAGAGTATTGTAAATTTAAAGATAAATATAAAGTTTTGAGACTTGGTTAGTAGAATATATAATAATTTTTTAGTTAGTATTTGGTTTTGATGATTAATGAGTTGAAACTCTTGAATATGGTTAATGCAAATATAATGTGCTTAATTATTATTAACTTAGAGATAATTATATCAATTAGATGCTTGTTAGTTAATGAAAGTTTGTATAAAATATTAGTACCATAAATGTGAATATGTTTGTATAATTATATTAATATATTTACATCGAAAATGATATGATAGAGAAATGGTGGTATATGAGCTTGAATTGATTATGGTATTTAGAAAGTTTGTATTGGTGTTTATTTGCAGTGAGGGTTAGCTCATTTATAAGGGGAGGTTCTATCGAATTTTTTTTTTGAAATTTAGATAAGATAGATAGAAATTGGATGACGAAGAATAGATTGACGAAAGAGTATGAGGAAGGACTTGAAGCTTTTTTGAAATTTGCTATTAAAAATAGTCTTGATCCCAATACGATACTATGTCCATGTATTAAGTGTGGAAACATGAAAAAAATTGCACTTGGTGACATAAAAGGACATTTGTATATGAATGGGATAGATATGTCCTATACAAAGTTGATATAGCACGGGGAAAAGTTACAGAGTGAATATGTTTCTCAGAAAAGAGCTCGTATAGAAGATGTTTCTATGGATTTAGAAGACAATCACCTAGTTGATATGGTTAATGATACCGAAGAACGTTTTATTGATCATCTAGAGGAATTTATAAAATTATTAGAAGATGCCGAAAGCCCTCTTTTTCCTAATTCAAAAGTCATAAAATTACCATTATTAGTTATAATTTTCAATTTAAAAGCTAGGAACGGTTGGAGTGACTCTACTTTATCTTAGTTACTTAAATTCCTTGGAAAAATCCTTCCAAATAGTAATAACATTCCTTTCTTTACATATGATGCCAATAAATTGTGGCGTGCCTTAGGCATGGAGTACGTAATAATACATACATGTCCAAATGATTGCATCTTATACCGAAAAAAATATGTTGAAGCTAAAGCTTGTCCTAAATGCTAACATTCAAGATAGAAAAACAAAAAGAATAGTAAAGAAGTGACAGTTGGAATATGGGCTAAATTCTTGTGGTATATTCCTCTAATACCAAGGTTTAAATATTTATTCCAGAATCCTGATCATGTGAAACAATTAATAAGGCATGAGGAAGGAAGCATAAAAGATGGCAAGCTTTGACATCCAGCTGATTCACCATCTTGGAAGAAGGTGGATGAAATGTGGTAAAAAATTAGAGAAGAACCTAGAAACCTTCATCTTGGTCTTTCGGCAGATGTCATTAACCCTCATAGTTCACTAGTTCTAATTATAATTGTTGGCCAGTCATTCTTGCTATTTACAATCTTTCTCCTTGGTTATGTATGAAAAGGAGATTTATAATATTGGCGTTACTAATATTAGGAGATAAACAACCTAGCAATGATATTGATGTCTATTTGGTAACTTTAGTGGATGATTTGAAAATTTTATAGGATGGGTTTGAATACTACGATTCCCTTAGAAAAGAGAACTTTACACTACGAATTTTTCTATTATAGACAATTAACAATTTTCCTGCATATGGCTATAAAACATGTCCTATTTGTAGTGAAAGGCTATAAAGTATGTGTCCTATTTGTAGTGAGGATACCTACGCCATAAGATTGAGAAATGGGAGGGAAAAAGCGTATATAGGTCATCGACGGTTTCTACTTTTAAGTCACCCATTTTGAAAATACACAAAGACGTTTAATGGTGAAAAGAATTTAGTGTTACCTCACAACCATCGAGTGGTGAAGTGATTTATGAGAAAATTCATGAACTTAATATTCAATATGAAAAGCAAAATCACAATGAGGAACAAATAGACAAAAGGAAGAAAAAAAAGGAAAAAAAGTGGACAAAAAGAAAAATAGTGAAAGAGAAAAAGAATATGAATGTTGGAAAAAAAAGTCAATTTTTTTTAATTGGAGTACTGGAAATTTTTGTTATTGAGACATAATTTGGATATGATGCACATAGAGAAAAATATATGTGATAGTAGTATCAGGACTCTTCTTAATATCCCTAGAAAAACAAAAGATGGGATTTTCTCTCGTTTAGATCTTTAAGAAATGGGATTGAGGAAAGAGTTAGCTCTGAAAATGAGTGATAAACGGGCATATCTACCTCCGAGGAAAGATTTAAGACGATGTTGTGGTAAAAGCATAATATGCGTAATTAGTTTTGAATTCTATACTATGAGTGTTTTGTGTTATTATAACTGTTAATTTGAATCATTTATATTGTGTATATGTTATAGCAAAGGAATATACATCCTTTGTAATGAAATTTGTGGGGAAAAAATGGCGTCAATTTAAAAACTACTTAACCTCCGGTATAATATACAAGTATAAAGAGGATGCCAAATATAGGAAGGAGAATCCTATGGCTTTGACTCACCTACCATTATTTACAAGTATATCCTAGAAGATTGGGTTACATTTATTGCAAATCGAATATCCCCTATATTTCAGGTATGATATGATAAGTACATACAAAGTACTTTCAGAATTTGTCTATTTTAATTTGATAGTAATCTTTGATATTGTGTGCATTGGCAAAAAAGGTGGTCCAACAATAGAGAAGAGCTAAATATAATGAGTATGTTCATCACACATATAGGGAAAAGATTATAACCATTATAAAAGAACTTAAGAAAATACATGTGATTGATAAAAAAATAAAACTGGCAAAATTATGGAAAGCTACACATCAGGACCGTAGGGGAGGATATCTCAATCCCGCGGTTCAAGTGATGAGAGAACGAATCGTAAATTCTTCTGACTTTTGTTTAAAATCTTAGTTTGAATGTTTGTTTCTATATTTAACTAATTTGGTATCTTATTTAGGATGAGTTGTATGATATGAGATCCCAAGGATAGATTCAGGAAATTGGCTCATATGATATATTAACTCAGGTATTAGGGACACCTAAATACTCTGGTCGTATACGTTCTGTAGGAGCCTATGTAACTCAATGGGATGTATTCCACAGATCTTAGGAGGGCTAAGAATATTGTCAGAACAACAATTCACTTTCCAATGGGGGAAGAAAAATCAATGGAAGATGTAATTTCAAAATATGTAAAGTAAATATGATAATCAAGAAAGACGTCTTTGAGAATTGGAGGCTGAGTTATTCGATACCACTTCTCAAGAATTAGCTCTCTAGCCACCTGAGACACACTTTCCCAAGTATGCGCCTGAGTCATATTTTCTGTAGCAACTACTTGAGCCATACTTTCCCCAATCACCGCCTCAACCATATTTTCCTCAGCTACCTAATATGTATATTCCTCAACCACCAGAAATTCAAATTTATGCTTCCAGCCCTGGTGCTCGAATTCTGGAAGTAGGAACTTCAGAGGTACTATCTTAGTTTCATAACCTTTGTGTCTATGTTAATTTAATACATATTAATAAATTCACATCCTTAGTTTACATTTCAGAATATTCAATACAAGTTTGTTAACCTAGTACTAGATGTTTTTGAATCGGGTTACATAATTCAAACATAAGGGCCTATGATTCAGGGAGTACCATTAGGTGAGAAAAATTATTGAGTATCTATTGTTGAAGCACACATCCTTGAAGCTGCATTGCCTATTCTAGTGGCCAATATAATCGATATAATGATGGAAGCTGTGGGATTAATTATCACATGGCCTAAGGAGTTGGTACTCAATGTAGGCGAATCTGAGGTATAAAGTCTAACACTTATTACTTTGACAATTAAACAATCATCTTTATTTTATTTTATATATTATTTTGATCTCAGTTACTATTACGAAAAGACAAAGGGAAAAAGAAACAACCACAAAATGAACCAGAGCTGCCTATTACTCAACCACAATGTGAAGAGTCCAAACATTCATCCTCGTCTAGCACAAGGCCGAGTAGGTCCTTTTCATGATCCAAGATTGATGTTTCTCTTAATGTTCCAAGAAGCTTGAGGAGTTTGTACAAATATGTGATGAAAAGAGCTAATGACTTCTCAATTCATATCACTTTTGACAATGAGATATGTGAAATTCTGGGTAATTCTCATATTTAGTTAAGGAGGATATATTGCATGTAATCAATTTCGTCGAGATTGGTTCTCTGTGCATCACATTTTACATCGAGTAAGTTTTCATAACTTTGCTCTTATTCTTTGTTTCTTTCATATCTTAGTGATTTATATTAAATATGTTCTATATTATTTTAGGATATTATATAATAAACTTATAGAATATAAGCGTGTGCATATCATAGCTTTCATTGAACCTTCTCTTATATTTATTGTTGGAGATGGCAATAATGAGAATCATACAAGAGCAATCACGAATCGCTTGACTCTGAGCATGAATAGCACATTGTTAGTAGCACCATATAACACGGGATAATTCTTATCTCTTTAATATTTTTGATAGTTATTGGGATAAATGTACTATACATGTGTATTTGTTTATATTATGTTATAGGAGACATAGGATGTTACTAGTGATCAATATGGTTCATGAAGTGATATAATTTTTGGATCCACTTAGACATCCTC
>JXTB01000395.1:218328-228403 GCA_002914805.1 Parasponia andersonii
TATATGCTTTCCTTAGTTCATACTAAAAATCAGCTTTAATATACAATTTTTGAAAATAAGATTTAGAAAATGTTTACCCAAGGCCAACCTGATTACTAAGAGTTTGTTTTTGTTTTTCTATTTTGGTAAAAATTTCCCATACAATATATTGAGAACATCTTTATTAATTATTCATTTTAATTTAAAAATGAAAAGAAAAAAAATTGTCAAACAAGCCCTAATACTTATATATGTATATATAATTTTTTCCTTAAAAGCTTATAATAGCATGTTCGAAGTATTCTTACGTAGTTTTAGATCAATCATTTACTTCACACTACAACAAGTACTCAAATTAGAACTTACCTTATCGGCCGTGAAACTGATAAGTACATGCCTGGCATGGTTAGTCAAGCATATCGTATTGGTTTATGATGGATGAGATAGACATTTCTCATCAGTCATAAACTGATGAGATACACTCATCTCGTCGGTTATTCGACGAGATTTAACAGACGAGATATTGATTTCCTTGGTGGTGTTCAACCAACGAGATATGCCTTAAGCCAAGGGTGAAAAATAAAAAAGGGTTCCCCTGGGTTTTATATACCTGAAACAGAACTGTTTTATTAAAAACCTGCATAAAAATATAAATACAGCCTATGTCCAATTCAACATAATATATTTATAATCCATAACCAATCTATACCTAATTTAAGTACTTATAAAATCTACTTGTCCTAAAAGTACATCTAAATATATATTGTCCAATTCAAATAAAAAGGCTATAAAGTCTACCAATCGATCGAGATGGGTACTCTAGCTCATTTGATATACTTGAAGAGTGCTCCTACCCATTCTTCTTTAACCTCATTGATTTTTTGATTGGTATAAGGCATTTAGTCGAGAAACTAGAAAATTTAGATATAATTAGTCGAAATTAAGTGAGAGCAAAATTGAAAATGATAGGTGATCGATATGAAAGTGACTAATTGTACATATTTTAGATTTTAAAATTCCCTAGGATGCCTTTGTTGAACTATCTTTCTCATGTATCTCATTGCATAGTATCCACATTCGACGTTTGTTGGTTGACGTAGCCCCTAAGATAATAAAGTAGATATACACAAGCTTTAATTAATTGAGTAAAACAAAATTTCAACACTTAATAATTAATTCAAAATTAGGTACCTTAAGTATATTGTAATGTGGTCTATTTTTCTTTTCCTTCCTTCCTTTTTCCGTAGTTTATAAACAAAAGCACTTATTAACATAAAAGAAATATCAAATAAAGTTAAGTGAATATATAGGGGTCAAAATTAAAAAATTTAATAAGATTTAAATTAGAATATATAATAAACTTATCGAGATATCGTGTGGCCAATTTCATCATGAAGTTAATCAGATCGAAAAACCATACAATCTCTTTATTATAGTCAATAATAACCAACATCTAGTATTCTCTATTAATAAGAAATCACCAGTGTTCCTATTAATAAGAAAGCATCACATAATTCAATATATATGAACAGATTTTAAAAAAAATGAACAAATCAAAACGTGTATTTACTTATGCATGGTACCAAGGAGTAATGAGTAATTGATTGACAATACTCATTGATAACATTCGGCTAAAGAGTGCTTCCACACGAGCCTTTCATTGACTACTAGATGTAGCAACTTCACTTGGATCCATAAAATCATACACCTCCTCATAACCAAATTGCACTACACAATTATGCAAGTAGCTATAGAACCATGCATAATATGATTAGTAATCAGAGTTTCAATATGATTTGCATAAATACTAAAAATAAGTAGTTATTTTGGTACTTAACACCTATAGAGTCATAGGTACCACTCCAATCATTTGCAATGTGTAGAATTGGATTATATCTTCTTGAAAGACAGGAAAAACAATAGAAACTCCAAACACATGCAATTTCTCTAATTGGATATTTGACATAAGATTGTTCCGATCAATTCTCAATAATCGTTAACAAATATGACAATGAAAGTGGTACTGAACTCAAATCTGAACCTGATTGGGTTTATGTAAGTAGTTCTTTTCTACAAGGCTCGAGAGACCTTTTTAGTTGTGTTAGAGGTCCTTCTGCTTGAGAAGCTTAACTAGACTTGGGATGTTTCTTTACCGGTTCATCATAAAAAATGACTAGCACTTTTGGCTATGCAGCATAGGATCTGCATAAATAACAAACATATATGATTATGGTAGCATATAAAAGTACCTAACATTAGTTTAATTTGCTATATTTCTTCTATGATTAATTCAAATATCTTCATCATCATCTCATAAATATGTGTCATCACCATAAGCTCCAACTATCGATGGAAAATTTGGTATTCTATTTATTAGATGTATATGAGCCACTAGGGTGTTGTTATCACCTTCATTTAATCCTTGATTATGGTAGTCTTTCGGTTGTGTAGAAAGCACAACTGAGCATTGACTATCAATTACGTCTTTTATATAGAAAACTTGTTAGAATTGTGTGGCCATTATAAATGGATCACTCTTGTGGCCTAAATGATTTAAGTCAACCAAAGTGAACCCTGATTCATCTTCTATAACTCTATTATTACTTTCAACTTAATCACATAAAATACAAGTGCATACAGTGTAATATATTCAAGTTCTCAAATTTCTTTGACAATACCATCAAAGGTCACATAACTCTCTTTTGGACTTTTATCCTTGGAACTTAAAAATTACAGAGTTTTAGCAATAATGCTTACACCACTCTTTTGTGTAGTTCTATTGTTATCTCACTCTACAATGTTAAATTGCATACAACTAACAAAATATGATGCGTATTTTATGACGATCATTATAGGGCTAGGTGAGATCCATTTTAATATTTCAGAAATATTATGTGTTACCTTCTTCATTTCTGCCACAATTTATTATTGAAATGAAATTTTAAATGGTGAGAAAAGCTAAAATAAAGAAAGAAAACACCACAGTAAAAACATCACAAGAACTTTACCCATTCTTCTAGTCAACTAATAAAAGTTTGATGATGCTCATCTTGCACCCATTTATCTTTTCTTGATTTAGCTAGAAATTTTATCTCGATCCAATTAATATGCTCTCTAATAATCACATCCAACATATTTTAGTTTGTGATAAATTTGAGGACCATAATATAATTTATTGAAATTTAATTTAACTTACTCTATATAAGGTTGAACTTCATGTTCATCCTGTAGCATATTATGATGGGCTTGGTCTCATTGTTCACGATTTATTGTGCTTATAATACCAGCACTCAGTCCCCTATTCATAAGATTATCCTTAAGACTGGTGATTTCAATAGTTGTTACACCCGAAAAATATTACTTTTTCTATGATGCAATTCTCAACAATACACCCCTCAGGTTGGATTCTATTTCGAACATAACCTTTGAGAATTTTCGTATACCTTTCGAATATGTACATCCATCTCAAATATACAGGACTACATAATTTTACTTTCCTTACCAAATGTACTGTGAGATGCATCATTATGTCAAAAAAAAGCAGCTGAAAATATTACTTTAGCATGTGTTGTGCAGTCTAAAATTCTATGCCAGATCGTATATGTAAGAATATGTGCGACCTCCACCGTATAGAATATGTGCGACCTCCACTGCATATGTATTGTGTGCGACCTCCTCCGAATAGGTTATGTACGACTCGAAAGAAAAAGAAACAAGTCTCTGCTTCGTCAAACAGGTAACCTACAAAGAAAGGGAAACAAAAGTCTCTCTTTCAAGTTCGACCAGTTACCTGATTTAAGTGATTACCCAATTATATTATTACTCAAATTGTATTACCCGATTGTAGTTACCCATTTTCACAATTAGAAACATTGAGTTATCCTCATCTATATAAAGGGAGCTCAAGGTTTCGGGATGGGGGATCTTCTTGAAAAAACTCCGGAAGAGGCAAAAGAATTCTTAAGAGTAATTTCTTCTTTCTGATAACACATTGTAATTTTGAGTTCTTGTAATTCTCCAGAATATAGTGAAAAACAGTAGACGTAAGCTCATCTTTTTCGGGGCTGAACTACTATAAAAGCTTTGCCTCCTTATTTGCTTTGATTAATAACCCAATTCATACAAGCCACATCTCTTAGTTTTTTCTAAATTTATTGTTGACAAAACCTCCATCAACAATTGGCGCTAGAAGGCGGGCTATTCCGGCTAAAACATTTTGTCAAATTTTACCTTTTTAATAATGGTAAACAACAGAAACACTACCAGAGTCACCGGAACTAGCCAAAATCACCCCCAAAGCACTGCTGCTACATAGGCAGACCCTGCTCAGGATCAGCCTACTATGACCGCAACAGAGAACCTTTCCTAGAGACAGGATCGCATGGAGGAGACACTGGTGAACCTTCAGCATGTCACTAACCAGATTAATGACACCCTACGATGACTTGCTGAAGGGCAGATGGTGACCCCGCCACAACACGAACGTCCCAAAGAACGTCCTGCTCAATTACCTGAGAAAGGAATACAGATCCTAGAGACGAGAAGATGCGGCCAGCCAAGAACTCAGCAAGAGCGTCATGAAGATCGCATCTCCAAAGGGAAAGGAAAGGTCGCAAACTTGCCTCTAGAATCTGGTACGGAGAGTTCAAGTACAAACCGTGATCGTGTACAACCTTCTCGTAAATCCACTAATAGTCAAGATTGCTTGAGAGGCGAACGAGGACGACCATCGAGAAGCGTCTTCGAAAGAATCAGCAAAGAGTCGAGATAAGATCCTGCAGACTTAAGACAGTATTTGGAGTAATGACGTAGTCATGATCGATCCATATCGCATCATAACGACCAAAGTCGGTCTCGTCGCACTATTTTACTGGATTCCTCTAACAGATCGCAGAAGACTCTACCTGACCAACCCGCCATGCATCAGGATAACGATCGAAGGCCGCCCTTACCGCCAGCGAGAGATAATGCTTTCCCTCTAAACGTCGATGTTCACAATTTAAGGATCGCATTAGATGCACTTGCCGGTTGGGACGATGTGCTCGCTGATGGGTATCATCAATCGCCATTCAGTGAGGAGGTTCGAGCTACAGCCCTTCCCACTGGATTTAGACTTCCCACCATTAACACTTTTGATGGGAAAACTGATCCATAGGACCATATGGATCACTTCAGTGACTTGATGGAACTACATCGTGTCAATGATCATGCACATTGCAGATGTTTTGCTAAAACTCTCTCAGGAGCAGCAAAGAAGTGGTTCTGAGGAATCAAATCCGGCTCGATCTCGTCCTGGCAACAGCTTCAGACAGCGTTCTTGAGACAACTTCAAGCTGTCAAGAATTTCATAGTTCCACTTGTTAGCTTGTCTGCAATTCGGCAAGGTCCAGAGGAGACTCTACGGTCTTATTTTAATCGATTCACCTCAGAGATAGCAAAGGTCAATAACCCACCTGAGGGAGGAGTTCTAACTCTCATGATGGCTGGGGTGCGACCAGAAACTAAACTCTGGAAGGAATTACTTGAGCGAGATTGTAGAACTCTTGAAGACTTCTACCGAAGGGTTGGTCGGCATCTGAGGTTAGAATCTTCGCACGAAAATCTTTGAAAGACTAAGAAAGAAGGAAGGAAATATGCGACTAAAACGCGGTCATTACCAACAATAACGGTAATAGGAAAAACAAAAGGAATAATGAACAGCCGAAGGAGAATCAGCCTAGACCCAAAGGGCAGGAGATTTTAAGAGCTCCCATGCGGTTTAACAATCACACTAAATTAAATGTACCCATAGATCATATCTATGCGGTCACAAACCAAAAGGAGCGATTCCGTCAACCAGAACCGATGAAGCGGGATAGGACAAAGCGGGACCGCAACAAGTTCTGCCGATATCACAATGATATTGGGCATGATACCAATAATTGCTTTGCCCTGAAGGACGAAATTGAAAGGCTGATTAGAGAGGGGCGATTGCAGTAGTACACCAGGCAGAATGACAAAAGGCGAGAAGAAGTCCAACAGTGACCTCTAGAAATTCAGCACGAGGTGCGAACTATTTTCGGAGGACCGCACGTTGGGGGAGATTCCAAGAGAGCACAGGATAGGTATGCGCGAGAAGCTCGACAGCAGTCGTTAACTAACATCATGCATCTTAAGAAGCGACCACGCAAGCTTCAACGAGTACTGGATATGGACATTACCTTCACAGAACAGGAGACAAGGGAGGTCCATTATCCGCATAATGACGCGTTGGTCATAAAAATTAACTGTGGAAGCACACAGTTGTGGCAATTATTGGTCGATAACGGGAGTACTGTGGACATCCTATACTTTGACGCCTTTAAGAAGATGGGGTTGAATGAGAGCGATTTGAAGCCTGCCGCCACTCCACTCTATGGTTTCACTGGTGACAGCCTGATGCCTATGGGCATGATTGAATTGATGGTCAGCATTGGGACCTATCTAAGGGTTTCAACGATAATGACCCAGTTTGTGGTGGTAGATTGCCCCTCTGCTTTCAATGCTGTGCTGGGAAGACCGACACTAAGGGAACTTTGAGCCGTCACCTCGATCTACCATCTCATAATGAAGTTCCAGACCCAACACGGGGTAGGCGAGGTGCGAGGAAATCAATATGATGCGAGGACTTGTTATAACAACTCGCAGCAAAGGATGCGACGTCCCGCACAATGATGGTCCACCTGCCAGAGAGAGCGTCAGTCGAGACAGTGGGCAAAGTGTCAGTTGAGGCAATGAGCAAAGCATCAGTCGAGGAAGCGAGCAAAGCATCAGTCGTGGCAGCGGGCAAAGCGTCAGTCGAGGCAACGAGCAAAGCGTCAGTCGAGGAAGCGAGCAAAGCATCAGTCATGGCAGCGGGCAAAGCGTCAGTCGAGGCAGCGAGAAAAGCTCCAGTCGGATCATCAGATAAAGCATCAGTCGAACCATCAGTGAAAGCGTCAATCGAAACGACCAACGAAGACTTCGATCCTTGAGAAATAGACGAAGAGGTCAGAACTGGACCCATTAAAGATCTGGAGGATTTATCATTCGACCTGTCCTCCAGGACTTTAAAGATTGGAACGGAGGTTCAAGGACCTGTGTGAGCTTCATTAGTCGCTTTTCTGAAGTCTAATTCGGATGTCTTCGCATGGCAACATTCAGACATGGTAGGGATTGATTCAAGGGTCATATCCCACCATCTTAACATAGATCTGACAAAGAAGCCTATATGGTAGAAAAAAAGGGCTATGAATCCAGAACGCTACATCGCGTTAAAAGAAGAAGTGGAGAAGCTACTCGAAATTGGGTTCATTAGAGTGTCTTTTTATCCTGACTGGCTTGCAAACCCAGTTTTGGTGAAAAAACCCAATGGGAAATGGAGAACGTGTATCAATTTCACCGATCTCAACAAAGCATGTCCGAAGGACAGCTTCCCTCTTCCGAGGATCGACCAGCTTCTAGATGCGACGTCGGGGCATGAACTTTTAAGTTTTATGGACGTATATTCAGGATATAACCAAATCCCCATGTACGAGCTAGATGAGGAATATACCTCGTTCATCACTGATCGAGGGTTATACTGTTATAAAAAGATGCCCTTCGGACTTATCAACGCAGGAGCGACCTACCAACGTCTTGTCAATATGATGTTTGCAAAACAAATTGGCAAGACAATGGAGGTATACGTCGATGACATGCTGGTGAAGTCGGAGAAAGCTGAAAATCACATCAAGCACCTTGATGAGATGTTCAAAATCCTCCGGAGATACAAGATGAAGCTGAATCCCCAGAAGTGTGCATTCGGAGTAGGGTCTAGAAAATTTCTGGGTTNGAATATACCTCGTTCATCACTGATCGAGGGTTATACTGTTATAAAAAGATGCCCTTCGGACTTATCAACGCAGGAGCGACCTACCAACGTCTTGTCAATATGATGTTTGCAAAACAAATTGGCAAGACAATGGAGGTATACGTCGATGACATGCTGGTGAAGTCGGAGAAAGCTGAAAATCACATCAAGCACCTTGATGAGATGTTCAAAATCCTCCGGAGATACAAGATGAAGCTGAATCCCCAGAAGTGTGCATTCGGAGTAGGGTCTAGAAAATTTCTGGGTTTTATGGTCAATCAGTGAGGAATCGAAGCAAATCCTCAGAAGATACAAGCGTTGATTGATATGCAATCTCCTCGTAAATCCAAGGATGTGCAAAGCCTAGCAGGAAGAGTAGCTGCACTGAGTCGGTTCGTATCCAGATCAACCGATAAATGTCAACCTTTCTTTGAGGTATTAAAAGGATCAAAGAGGTTCGAGTGGACGGAAAAATGCGAGCAGGTGTTCCAAGAGTTGAAAAAGCACTTGGGTTCTCTCCACTCTTGTCGAAGCCAAATTCGGGAGAAGAATTATGCTTATATCTCGCTGTTTCTAAGTATACGACGAGTGCTGCATTAATTCGCGAGGAGGGAAATATTCAGCGACCTGTGTATTATGTAAGTAAAAGATTACTTGATGCTGAAACCAGATATCCAGAGATAGAAAAATTGGCGCTGGCGCTCGTCATTGCATCAAGAAAGCTTCGACCTTACTTCCATGCTCACTCCATCAGGGTTTTCACGAATTTCTCATTGAAATAGGTCTTACAGAAACCTGAGGCGTCAGGACGGCTGCTTAAGTGGGCTGTTGAATTTAGTCAATTTGACATCAATTTTCAACCTCGAACTGCCATAAAGGGTCAGGCCCTCGCAAATTTTATTGCAGAATTTACATACGATGTCGATCTTTCCACGGGAGTACTCGAAAAACCTGCTTCAGATACATCGAAGTTATTGAAACTTTATGTTGACGGGTCATCGAATGAAAATGGAGCAAGTGCGGGCATAGTTTTAATCAATCCTGAAGGGCACAACATTCATTGTGCACTTCGCTTCAAATTCCCAGCGTCGAATAATGAGGCCGAGTATGAAGCACTGATAGCTGGGCTAAGGCTCGCATAGGAAATGAAGGTCGAAATAATTGAAGTGTATAGCGACTCCCAGCTAGTTGTTTGTCAGGTTGAGGGCGATTATCAAGCAAGAGGAGGGAGAATGATGGCTTATTTGCAGAAGGTGCAGCAATTGTTCTCAACATTCGCTGCTTATAACATTCAACTCCTTCCTCGCCTTGAAAATGCCCGGGCGGATGCACTTTCTATGCTCGCTTCGACGAAAGATGCAGAGTTGATGAAGGTAATTCCCGTTGAATTTCTTATATCACCAAGCATCGAGGTCGAACCCCAAGTAGTTATGCCAATTGATTAAAAACCGTCGTGGATGGATCCCATAATGTGACATATACAAAATGGTGATCTTCCAGATGCAAGGTGACTTCGCATGAAGGCAGCTCACTATATCATCCAGGATGAAAAGATTTATCGAAGGAGTTTCAGCTCGCCATTATTATTGTCTGTCAATAATGAAAAAGCACGTTATATTATGAGAGAAATTCACGAAGGAATATGTGAAAATCATTCTGGGGGGCAAGCACTTGCAAACAAGATTCTTCGACAAGAGTACTTTTGGCCAACTATGAAGAAGGATACATTGGAATTTGCTAGGAAATGTGATAAATGTCAACGATTTGCGACATTCCTAGAAAACCACATGTTCCTTTAACTTCAATGACTAGTCCATGGCCATTTGCTGTTTGGGGAATTGATATTATCAGGATGCTTCTATTAGCACGAGGAGGTTTAAAATATGCGGTGGTCACAGTCGATTACTTCACAAAATGGACGGAAGCTGAGGCCTTAAGCACCATTTCCGCGAAGAAGATGATAGATTTTGTTTATAAATCTATAATCTGTCGATATAGTGTACAGCATACAATAATTTCCGATAATGGAAACAATTCGACTGTGATGAGTTCCGTGACTTCTGCAACAACCTAGGTATCAAGAAGAGTTTCTCTGCTGTTGTTCATCCTCAAGCCAATGGGCAGGTCGAAGTGATAAACAAAATACTCAAACAGAATATAAAGACAAAGCTGGAGGAGCATAAAGGAGCTTGGCCAGAAGTACTTCCAGAAGTTTTATGGGCTTATCGCACCACACAACGAAGCACT
>JXTB01000395.1:245186-269923 GCA_002914805.1 Parasponia andersonii
GACGATATTCCATTACCCGTATCTCGCATTCATCCCCGCTTCAATTCCAGCTAACCCATCAATCAAATCAGAGGTTTCTTTCCTTTGGTACCTATAGCATGGATACTCATAAAATGTGAGCTTTCACCGAGTAAGTACAATATAATTCTCACAAAATATTTTACTTATAAACAAACAATTCTCTCTTTTTTTTTTTTGAAAGTCCAGTTATGTTGTTTTATGAAATCATTATTTTACACTTTATTATAAGATATTATATCATGATTTTATCTCACTCAAGAATTGTAAAGTCTTTTATCTTTTTTATGGGCCCTGGTGTACGTACCGAATGTGCACTACTGAATGGGGAATCAAAGGAATGACCCAACTGAAAACATCTACTGTCATAATCTTAACATACTTTTCCTCGGGAATCCTCACTTAGGGGAGGTCGGTCTTATTTTCCCTCGGATATCCTCACCTAGTAGAAGTTGGTATGACACCTTTAAATTTTTTATCTTATTTAATCTTTTCTTAATATGAGTGGGTACGCTTCAATGAACCCAAACTCATATTCAACTATCATAGCATTTCTTTTATTAAAGCATGTTGAAGTATTTTCGTGATAATATTGTAAAGTAAGCATACATCATGTTTTTATAGCATAGGAAAAGTATCTCTATAAGCATATATTAAACATAGGTCATACAATAATAATATAAAGGCAAGTTAACATATGAAATTAATTCAAATATATCATACTGTAAATATAAAACATTTTCAACCATCCATGCCATAGGTGAAATTGTACTTACCTCGTAATATGATTGTCCTAGTTCCACTCGTTAATTACGTACATCCAGATCGAAGTTTGCCGTGACGTATACATACTCTATTTGTTAGATAAAATTTAAACTGGCCTTATACTGTTTTTTTTTTTACTTCTAATTACTTAGTAGGCTTAAAACATTTAAGACTCAGTCTTGATCCAGCATAAAACTTCACATTTGAGAAACAATATCACGCTATATTCATTGACTAATTTATACTTTCACTTAGATGGATGAGATTTGATTCTCCTTAACTTGATCATAGTGATCTTTTTAATCTATCAATAATTTGGTTGTTGATTTGATTAATATCATCCTAAATCAATTAAGTTTCCTTAATTATATTTTTTTTCATCAAATACTTTGAATTATTCTTGATTAATTTCTTTATTCATAATTAAGGGTCATAATATGATAACTGAGTCAACCACTCTAAGGGCTATACAAATTTAAAATCTAAAATCATACTTAGACTAAAATATTATTTGGTATTGATCGCGCTTTTTAGGCCTATCACTAAATTTAGGCAAAATATAATTAGAGGCATATATTATTTATTTCCTCTAATTGATTTCATGTCTTAAATTTAAGTAAATCTTTTCTTATCCCAATTAGATATTTAAAATAATTTTTTTATTTCTTATACCAAATTTTCAACCCAAAATTTCAAGTTTTATAATTTATATTTTTGCCCATAATCTTAAGATTTCTAACATTTATGCCCTCTAATGGTAAATATTAAGTTATATCTTATTATTTTTTTTTGGTTAAAAATTCTTCCTTTATTTACTTTTACACTTTAAAATAGTCTTAAAATTGCGTAAAATAATTTTCTCACATATTTGACCCATATTTTATCAAAATTACTCTTTTGACCCAAATACTCAAAGTTTTTTGCATTTTAGTCCTTCCAACTTTTGAGCAAACATTTTTAATTTTTGGAAAGCATTTCTAATGGGTAAGAATCTATTCTTAAGGATATAAGTCTAAATCATTAAGCTTGGTTCATTTTCATGCATATTTTATTTTAGGGTCTTACACTTAAAAATCTTCCACTTTTTTGTGTTTAGTCATTTTGATTTTACTATTATTATTACTATTTAGCATTTATTATTATGAAGTATTCATATTTAGAGGCTTAAGAAATCAACAAACAAGTCTCAATGTAATATAAATTATATAACATCTAAAATAGGTCAAATATGTTATTACCTATTTATTCTTTTATATAATCTATTTAGACACATAACAAGCAAGGTGAGGGAATAAATACCTTCCAAGTTTGTATCTTCTTTCTTACGTCTTTACCAAAAAATTAAGTGCTCTCTTCTCTTGATTATAATTCTAAATTTCTAGAGTCGATGGGTAAAATATTGCAAGTCTAAGGATTCCTAGACTTTTGTCTCTATTCTTTCTTCTTTTTCAATTATTTGGAATCCAATACCACTAGCACCCAAAGAAAGTCTCCACTATATTAATCTTTTTTTTTTACACCTTTTAAATTATTTTGTAGACAAAAGTTATTAATTAGTTTAGTCTATATCTTCCAGTTTGAATTATGGCCACTAATTTCCAAATGACATTTCCATTATGATTTTCTTTTTTTCCTACCTTTTGAATTACCCATTAACTTTATCCCTTTCCTTTTCTATTCCACTCATTTAAAGTTATTACCTTCCTAAGGTAAAACTTTACTACTCTTCATCTTTTTCTATAACTTATTTTCCACCCTTAGATTGATTTGTCTACTTAATTNTACCTATTTATTCTTTTATATAATCTATTTAGACACATAACAAGCAAGGTGAGGGAATAAATACCTTCCAAGTTTGTATCTTCTTTCTTACGTCTCTATCAAAAAATTAAGTGCTCTCTTCTCTTGATTATAATTCTAAATTTCTAGAGTTGATGGGTAAAATATTGCAAGTCTAAGGATTCTTAGACTTTTGTTTCTATTCTTTCTTCTTTTTCAATTATTTGGAATCCAATACCACTAGCTCCCAAAGAAAGTCTCCACTATATTAATCTTTTTTACACCTTTTGAATTATTTTGGAGACAAAAGTTACTAATTAGTTTAGTCTATATTTTCCAGTTTGAATTATGGCCACTAATTTTCAAAGAACATTTCCATTATGATTTTCTTTTTTTCCTACCTTTTGAATTACCCATTAACTTTACCCCTTTCCTTTTCTATTCCACTCATTTAAAGTTATTACCTTCCTAAGGTAAAACTTTACTACTCTTCATCTTTTTCTATAACTTATTTTCCACCCTTAGATTGATTTGTCTACTTAATTCTTTATTTACTTAAATCCTAGCTATTCAAATTATGGCATGGTACTATTTTGGTGCAACCATTAACTTTAGGTTATAAAATGTAACAATTTTAATGTGACATAAACATGTCACATTTTTAATTAGGTTATATTGTTGTACATAATATAATTATTGTAAAATAAATTTATTATTAAGGAAAACTAACTTAGAAATTCTAAGTTAAAACAAGGATTAACTATAGTTTTCTCACGTAATAAAATTTAACATTAAACTAATACTACACACATAATTTTAAGTATTTGCGAATGCAAATGTAATAAAATTCGACACTAAGTTTATAATAATTCTACTAATATTGCAAGTCTAAGGATTCCTAGGGGGTGACAGAAACACCAAGATAGATTAAAGTGGAACCACCCCTTCTAATACCAGTTTAAGAAAGAAATTCAGAGACTCTAACCGGGGAAATTGCATTGCCAAAATAGATGAACGACTTGTTGTAATTATCCTATTGTCCCGACAAATCTTCATAATGTCTAAGGTCATTAAGAATAATATTGACATTGGACCTTGAAGCTCGTGCAAATAAAAGCACATCATTTGCAAAGAGATAATGAACTAGAGCCTTTTGATGTCTTGTAGAAGTTATTGGGACCCGATCACCATTTTCAGTCAATCGTGTGAGGGACCAACTCAAGAAATCTTCCGTAAGAACAAATAAAAGTAGCGATAGAGGATCACCTTGGCGAACACCTCTAGAACAAGAAAAATACCCATGAGGGAAACCATTAATCAAAATAGAAAAGTGAGCAGAATGAAAAATCGTTGCAATTCACGCGATAAAATTGTCTCCAAATCTGAAACATGATAAAACAACCTTAATGAAATCCCATCGCATAGTATCAAAAGCCTTCCTGATATCCAACTTCATTACCAAATTGCCTCCATAACTATCTTTATGCATATAGTTATAACATTCTAAAGCTCCAACAATAAAATCCCGAATGTTTCTTCCACGAACAAAACCAAACTGATGGGGAGAAATGATATGAGAGCAAACACGGCCCAAACGATCAGCTATGATTTTCGTAATCAACTTGTAGAGAAAATTACTTAAAACAATCGATCGGTACTGATCAATAGTAAAAGCATTATCCACTTTAGGAATTAACACCAACAAATTAGAATTAAAATCAGGTGTTAAGTTACCATAATGGAAGAAGTGTCAGACAACCGATACTATATCTAAATTCATGATATCCCAACAATGACGGAAAAACTTACCAGAATAACCATCAAGACCTAGGGCACTAGAGGTGTCCATGTCAAGAAAGGTCAACCGAATTTCCTTTTCAGTAGGAAGACGACATAGCTCTACATTATCTGAAAGGGTAATCAAATTTGGAATAATATCCTAAATGACAGAGTAAATGCCACATTATCTGAAAGCGTAACCAGATTTGGAATAATATCCTGAATGACAAAGTAATCAATAACTCTATTATAGGGTTCGGTGAACAAATCCTTGTAGAATTGTTGGATATGAGTGGAGATCAAATTTATATCATCCACAACATCATCCCCAACCTGCATATGACTCTCAACCTTTGTAGTACGTCTACGTTTCACCATGTTATGGAAAAAGGAAGAGTTTCTGTCCCCTTTCTTAAGCCACTTGATTCTGCTTTACTCATGAAGTTAAATTTCTTCATAGGATAAGAAAGTGTCCAAAGAAGAGAGGGCTTCAATTCTTGAAAAAGAAATGAATCAGTAGGACCCTCAATAGCAAGCTGTTCTTGAATAGATAAGACTTTGTCAGTAGCCCTAGAAATATTAAGTTTAAGATCACTGAAAACTTGCCAATTCCACACTTTTAATTCACATTTTAAGTCCTTGAGTTTTTTGACCAAAATATAGATTGGAGAACCAAAATATGAAGGAGATCAAACCGAAGTAACTAGGTCTTTAAAAGAAGAATGAGAAAGCCACATTCCCTAAAAGTGAAAAGGTCTTGGACCTGATGCGACATTTGTTAAAGAAGATAATAAAAAAGGATGATGGTCAATATACAAACGAGGCAAATAAATACTTGAGACTTGATTCCACTGATCCAGAATGTTTTTCCTACAACATGCTCTATCCAACTGAGACATAATGATCCTACAATTCTGAGATTCAATATCTAATAAGCTACAAAGAGTAACAACGGCTCGGAAATCCTCAAAAGATCTTCTCTTAAGAATGCCCGTAGTCTCATGAGCACCCATGACCACATTGAAATCACCAACAACCAACCATTGATTAACAATATTGAAAGAAGACAAAGAATCCCATAAGTCTCTTCGAACAAATAGTCTCAACTAGCATAGACAAAACTAACAGAAAATAATATACTAGTGAGTAGAAAAGAAATAGAAACATGATGAGAATGGGAGGCAATAACCTGATAGTTGGATATCGTTGAAGTGACAAAAACAAATAAAGAGGGAATGGGCTTATTATTATGTACAACTAGATGAAATCCCAATGAATGCCAGAAATGAGTAGAGATGGAATTAAAAGGACATAATGGTTCAGCTAAACAAAATAAATCAGTTCTATGACAAAGACATAAGTCTTTTAACGACCGCTGAGTTCCAGGGTTAGAAATCCCCATGCAATTCTAGTAAAGCACCCTCATTGAGAAATTGTTTTGGAGACCCGTGTAACAAGTTTAGTATACTGACAGTGAGTTGTTTTGTTCTTTTTCTTCGACTGGACTTCTTGCCAACCCTCGTCTCTTAAAGAGAAAACCTTGGTTGGAGAAAGATCACTTGTATCAATACTATCACTCCTTGAAGCATCCAGCAAAGAAGATTCTTTAGTGGCTTGCCTTAAAGTAGGATCTTTATCAACTTCCATATTATCTTGATCACCTAATTGATATGTTGAAGAAATGGGCTGCTGATTAACTATCTGCTCGTTAATTGGATTAACAACTAGTGTTTTCGAATGCTCTAAATGAGGCTGATCATCCTTAAGCGTCTCTGTATCATCTCCCTTGAATTTGGACTTTCCTCTTTCCTCTACATTTATGCATATTCCTTTATGGTCTAAATTACTTTTGAGAACTGAAAAACCATTAGAAACTATAACTTTAGCAACTTTTGGTGGTGACTTTGTATTAGGGTGATAAATTTTCTTTTGGTACCTAGAGTGATTCCTTTCAACTTTAGTCTCTCCATCCTTGATTGTTGCTACAACATGTCCATGCCTACAAGTGACTACATTATGGCTAATTTCTTTGCAAGAAGTACAAAAATCTAGAAGATGCTCATACTCCAAGGGTAGAAATAAGTAATCAGCCCTAACCTTAACCATTAAAGAATCAGAAATTGGCTGCAAAAGATCAATATCAATAAGTATACGAGCAAAGTGACTAAATTCTCCTTTGAGCATTATCTCATCAAATCTAATTGGGACACCAACTCCTTGACCCAAATAAGAAAGAATTTGGCGATCCCAATTGACCCAAGGTAGATCATGAAATCTAACCCAAATTTGAGTGTTGGTTGATCATTGGGTATTTGGGTTGAAGTTTGTATGGTATGGTTGCAAACAAAGAACAACAGCTTAGAGATTCATAGATCCCATCGACCAAACACGAGCCTTCTCCTCCAAAGAAGTAAGTAGAATATGAAAGAAACCACTCCCAAGAAAAATCAGCTGCCAATCGGAAGAAAATTGCCAGATTGATTGTAGCTTGAACTTAAGGTCAGCAAGCTTCCATGGCGAATCTCCTTTAAAGAGAAAAATACGACCAATAATAGAATATTGGCATAGATCCAACCAATTCTTCAAGGCTCATTCATTCACTTTCGCACAGACATAATTCCCTTTCAATGTTGGCTTTGAATATTCTAGAGCTATATTTGAAATTTGAGGGTTTGGCATTAAAGGAACTTTATCTTGGGTAGCAGTAGTAGAGTTTACCACTTGTGTGAATGAAAGAGCACCAAAATCTTGAAATTTCTTGAAGCTACCAGCAACATTAACAACTTTCTTTGAAGAGTCTAAGTTGACACTGTTATTTTTGGAAGCCAGAAGGACAAGCCTTGATCTGAAGAGAGAGGACCAGAACTTATAACCTTGAAAGAAACATAAGAATCTTTAATAGTCGTATCATGTGAATCAACATTGGCATGAATATTGACATTGGCATGAGAAACACCATAAGCATCTTGCAAAACATCCCTAGCCACTCTAAGAACTAACCCATGAGCACTTGAATCAACCAACCCATAAGCGCCTGAACTCATTGAAGGAAGCCTTGAATCAACCCCACCTAGAGCATGACCAAAATGAAAGGAAGTGTCCCCAACACCCACATGAGAGATCTCCCTACCTAGAGTTGTGTTAACACATGACAAAGATTGGAGAGATCTATTCGAATCTTGCCCTAGCCTTATGTTTAAGGTATGGTTATCATTCATTAAGGGGGGAGGAGCACTATAAAAATTAATCCTAATATCACCAACAACACCATGGACAGATCTGTTGAAATCTTGCCCTAGCCCTAGGTTGTTTGGTGATCATTTACCAAGATTGCACCATGAAAACCAACCCTATCATCACCAATAACACCATGGATAGATCTGTTCGGATCTTGCCCTAGCTCTAGGTTCAAGGTCTAGTTATCAATCACCAAGGGAGGAGGCGCACCATGAAAATCAATCCTAACATCACTAATAACACCATAAAAATTTGATTCATAACCAGTAACACCATCAGAATTCCCTTGAGCAACCATATCTAACCTCTTACCATGATCATCCATCTCCAAATAATCATCAAGATCAAAATTAAGAGAAGCTTTTGAGCAAAAATCATTGAATCTGTAAGCTGAAAGTAAAAGGGCAGTTGTAAAACGATCTAAACGCTCAGTCATGTTAAAAGATTAAGGCCAAGAGAAGCCAAGGGAGGCTAAGATCAGCCAAGAAATGTCCAAGAATGGACAAAAAAACGTCCTAGAAACGGTCAAGATTGGCCAGAGTTGGCCAAAGAAACCTAGGGTGCATGAAACGCTCAATCATGTTGAAGGTTCACATTAAAAGAACTTTCTATAATCATTCTATTTATTTCTTCTTTCTGCACACATTTAAATTTTAGCATAATATGCATGCAACCTATTTTGTGAACTTCGCTACCAAATTTCCAATCTTTCGTTTTCAATATACCAGTACTCTTGAAATTCCCAGAGCTTTGGTCATATAATATTAAGTTTGACAATTTGCCTAGTCGGGGCGGTGCCTTATTTTTCTTCAAGCGGGCTAAGTAGGTTTTCTCTACCCAGCCCAAAACCACACTGCCAAAAAAAACAAAAAAGAATAACTTACCGATTCCTAAACACTACTAGTGCGCACGCAAAAAAATAACAAAATTTTCAAGCGGGTAATTTTGGCAATACAAGTATTTCTTCCCGGCTAAGTGACCACTAGATTTGAGGAAAAGTTTTCAAATAAAAATAAAACAAAATAAAATATTTACAAATATAATATTGTGTTGTAATTACTTGGAATAGAAGGTTATGCGTTGAAAAAATGTTTATATAAATAGAGATTAATTATTTAAGAATTGGTCACTAATTTATAACATAACTGGTGAAATTAGTCCAACAAATTTCCAGTCGAAAACAAATATGAATTAAAAAGATTCTTTTCTAAGTCTTATTAATTCCAACTTATAATAAGTTAGTATTGGAGATAATTCTTAATAATTATTATTTATTACTAGAATTATCTAATTATCTATTTTAGAATATTCTTTATTATGTAAATTATCTAGTTATTATTACAAATTATCTCCAATAGTTAGTCTTATTTATTAGTTGAAACCTTTAAAATATTTTTGAATAAGTCTTTGAACATCATTTGGTTCTCTTAATATAGGTAGTGATCAGTTCACTGAAAGAGAAGGCAGGCTTATTTTCCATATTTTATCATATATTGACCAATAATAAAGAAATTTTACTTGAGGGAAATAGAAATAAAAAAAAAATTTAATTTAAGGGGACAAAAACAACGTTGAATATACGAGTGTGTGTGTGGTATAAGAGGACCAACCACTTAGAACAAAATACCTATACATAGGTAAAAAAAGATATATATCAATTAGATTGGAAATTGCTCGGAATAGAAGGTTATGCATTGGAAAGATGTATATATGAATAGAGATTACGGGCACTGATCCACTACATTTTTTTAACCTTTTTATAAATATTATTTACATAATTAAAAATCATCATGCACGTCTTTTCATAGTAAAAATAAAGAGAGAAAATGACTAAATAATAGATTTTTATTTTTATTTTTTTCCAACAACTTAAATTATGATAGTAGTTAGATAATGATCCAACAACTTTTAAAAAATAAGTATAGATAGGTAAAACAAAATACCTATTATATGGGCTGGACTATAGTCTCAAAATGTAAAGTTTGGTAACTGACCCCACATAAAAAGTAAAACATATGTGTTATGAAATTTTCAAATGCAAGCGCACATATCGTAACAAGTAATATAATAATGAGTAAAAGATATCTTTCCTACAAAGAAATTGTTATAACTTGCTAAGTGCTAACCTTCATTAGTTATCAACTTATTCAAATAATGGATTAAAAATTTCTAAAATTAAATTTAAACTAAAAGAAAACTATAAAGTAAATCAATACTAAATAATGCGAGCAGCAATTCCTATCAAAGTATCAATAAATCTAAACTTAGGATTACAACTTTCACTCTACATTTGCCTAAATTACTAGTTACCCTCTCTAAAATATTATTCAAATTTGAATTATCAACCAAGAATCCTAATTTATCTACAAGCCACTTCCAATGGTCATGTAGAAATATCTTCTCAAATTAGCTTACCATATCCGTATGTGATATTAAAGAAAGATTAATTAATAATGGGTTTTTTCAATAATTGCATATGTTACGTAGGTATATTCCTATCCTATGTAAACTTATTTAAGTATGATCATATGCAACTTATTTTGTGAACTTTACTACCAAATTTCTAATCATTTCCTTTTAAATATACTAGTACTCCTGAANAAATATGAATTAAAAAGATTCTTTTCTAAGTCTTATTAATTCCAACTTATAATAAGTTAGTATTGGAGATAATTCTTAATAATTATTATTTATTACTAGAATTATCTAATTATCTATTTTAGAATATTCTTTATTATGTAAATTATCTAGTTATTATTACAAATTATCTCCAATAGTTAGTCTTATTTATTAGTTGAAACCTTTAAAATATTTTTGAATAAGTCTTTGAACATCATTTGGTTCTCTTAATATAGGTAGTGATCAGTTCACTGAAAGAGAAGGCAGGCTTATTTTCCATATTTTATCATATATTGACCAATAATAAAGAAATTTTACTTGAGGGAAATAGAAATAAAAAAAAAATTTAATTTAAGGGGACAAAAACAACGTTGAATATACGAGTGTGTGTGTGGTATAAGAGGACCAACCACTTAGAACAAAATACCTATACATAGGTAAAAAAAGATATATATCAATTAGATTGGAAATTGCTCGGAATAGAAGGTTATGCATTGGAAAGATGTATATATGAATAGAGATTACGGGCACTGATCCACTACATTTTTTTAACCTTTTTATAAATATTATTTACATAATTAAAAATCATCATGCACGTCTTTTCATAGTAAAAATAAAGAGAGAAAATGACTAAATAATAGATTTTTATTTTTATTTTTTTCCAACAACTTAAATTATGATAGTAGTTAGATAATGATCCAACAACTTTTAAAAAATAAGTATAGATAGGTAAAACAAAATACCTATTATATGGGCTGGACTATAGTCTCAAAATGTAAAGTTTGGTAACTGACCCCACATAAAAAGTAAAACATATGTGTTATGAAATTTTCAAATGCAAGCGCACATATCGTAACAAGTAATATAATAATGAGTAAAAGATATCTTTCCTACAAAGAAATTGTTATAACTTGCTAAGTGCTAACCTTCATTAGTTATCAACTTATTCAAATAATGGATTAAAAATTTCTAAAATTAAATTTAAACTAAAAGAAAACTATAAAGTAAATCAATACTAAATAATGCGAGCAGCAATTCCTATCAAAGTATCAATAAATCTAAACTTAGGATTACAACTTTCACTCTACATTTGCCTAAATTACTAGTTACCCTCTCTAAAATATTATTCAAATTTGAATTATCAACCAAGAATCCTAATTTATCTACAAGCCACTTCCAATGGTCATGTAGAAATATCTTCTCAAATTAGCTTACCATATCCGTATGTGATATTAAAGAAAGATTAATTAATAATGGGTTTTTTCAATAATTGCATATGTTACGTAGGTATATTCCTATCCTATGTAAACTTATTTAAGTATGATCATATGCAACTTATTTTGTGAACTTTACTACCAAATTTCTAATCATTTCCTTTTAAATATACTAGTACTCCTGAAATTCCTAGTGTCATTATAAAAATCTAAGGTCATAACTTTTAGTAATTTTATATGAATATAATAATAAATATTAAATTTTCAAAATTCCAGAAAGTCAAGTACTTGATATCTTAATTTTTAGTCCTCAAAAATAAATAAATAAATTTTATAACCAAGAAATCTCTCCACAGTTTTAGTTACTTGAGAAAATGTCCATTAAAGTTTAAAAAAATCTGTAGTTAATACATTTGGAATCTGATTAACAAATCATAAACTTTTATAAATTGAGTTCAATTAAAATATTTAGTCCAATATACAAATTAGATTACATAAAATCAATTGTATTTCTAAGTACACAATTTAGTAATAGAATCATCTTCATACATTTACTTACTAAATACACTAATCTTGGCTAAACAACTTGACATAAGAAAGGAAAAGAGACATGAAGTAGGAACTAGCTAAGGAATATATATGAAACTGAAACTATATACCAAGCATATTTGCCAAGCTATCATGACAACTACCTCAAAATAATTTAACACCTGAAAGTAGGAGAAAATAGGGAAATAAGCATGTCAATGCTCAATATAGATTTAATTAGAAGCTTTTAACTAGTATAAAAATACTTACTTTTAAGTTTTTGCATAGTCACAAGTCCACTGAATACCACCTAATTCCATAATGTCTAATGTTTATGACATGCATAAGTTCCAACTATTTATTTGATGACTGTGAGTTTTCTTTCTTTTTCTTTTCTATTTTCTTTTTCTTTTATTTTCTAGTGTTTTATTGAAACGCCATGATTCTGGTGCTCTTTTGTAATATTGTGATTCCATCAGCTGCATGAGATG
This sequence comes from Parasponia andersonii, assembly GCA_002914805.1. NCBI lineage: Eukaryota > Viridiplantae > Streptophyta > Magnoliopsida > Rosales > Cannabaceae > Trema > Trema andersonii. The sequence continues at coordinate 257,617 of JXTB01000395.1, forward strand.
AATATGCAATGCAATGCTATATGAATGACATGAATTAGAATGTGTACAATTTTCCACAAATTCATAAAACAAACCATGCAATATTTTTAATTCAATCCAAGTTTAGTTCTCAAAACTAAATTCTTATTCTATTTAAAATTTCTAGAAATTTTGATAGCATAATGATTGTTTTTGTCAAAACCCATAAAACAGTTCCAAAACAAAATATATGATAGGCTAACCAGTGTGACGTGCCTCTCATGCAATTTAATATCAAATCAGAACTAAAACTACCTATATAAGCACAATTTCTAAATTTTTCATAAAATTCCTTATTTAGTTAAAATATGTAAATTCATATCATAACCAATTTGAAAATCAAGTAATCGAATATCTACCTTAATAGGACAGAGATACAACACTATGGAGTAGGTGTGGTATCATTTGGCAATCATTCGGAGGGTCGGGGGTCATTTTCAAACCCTCGATCTTTCACATTAAAATGTCATTTTTCGAACAGAACCTCAAATTGAAAAATAGACTACACCATTAAATTCCTAGAATCCAAATTTGTTAGGCTAGACATAGAACTTAACCGATTCAAGCTCGAATCAGAACTTAATATCGTAGCACACAAAACGAGGTAAAATCTGAGTCGTTCAATTTCATTTTCTGTACCCGTCATCAAACATAGTCAATATGGATCTCATTCTTCATATTTTCATGAGTATATCACAAATATGACATTTATTTTATGTTAAAACGATCAAATTAAAATGTCAACTCCTAAATCTAAAAGCTCCAAATTGTTCAATAATGGCAAAATTCAATCCAGGCAATTTCAAGTTGAGATGTATATACCATGATATTCCTCATGACGAGATAAACCTAAAGAGACTGATTTCACGGCTTGAGGTGGCTGGAATGGTTATCGACAGCCAAATCTCCTCTACAGCCATTTTTTGTCACCGTCGACGATCTACTCAGTTGTAGGCAATGAAACTATGGTAGACTATGCATCCCAATGTGGCAATCCAATCGTGGGTGGTGGCCGCGTCCATAGTTGGCCAGAGCAACTTCATCATCGGTGGAACTAATTCGACTATTAATGGCATCAGGAGAAAAGAGAAATCAAAGGAGAAGAGAGAGAAAAGGAGAGAGAGAAAAGGGGAGCTGAGAGAAATGTGTGCATGAATTAATGGGCTATGCATTTTTAAAAAAAATTGCACTTAATTCATCCTGTTTCAAATCTTTTTCAATTATATACATTAAAATTACAATTTAGTCCCTAATTTTTGATAATTTTTACACTTAAGTCTAATTTCAAATTTTTGAATTTTTTCCTTTATTTTATTCCAAAAATTGTAAAAATACCGAAATACCATTTACTAGAAACATATTTTCATATTATTCCTCCTTTAAAAGAATTTCATCCTGAAATTCAAGCGCAACCAGGAGTACAAGTCAAATGATAAGGAATAATGGTTGGAAGGAAAGTGAACCATTAGTTATAAAGTGTAAGAGTATCAAACCAAACATTAATCAAACAAGAGGCATGAAAGATACACTATCTTCCTGGTGTTAGAATTCTGATAACATATCCATGCCGTACAAAAGCATGAGATAAGGATGTACACAAGGAGATTTAAAGTCATAAGATGGCTCATCAGTAAGTACTCGAACCTCAACACGAGAGGTTAGAAATGATGACCTCAAGTTGGTAATTAGTCACGGAAGTAGCAACAATAATCAAGACTAGAACTCGAGAATGCCAAACTTCTGTAATCTTAACACTGAATATTAGGTACAAAAATAGTATAGCAGATCAAATGTCAAGTACATACAATACCGTCCTAAATCATACCAGATTAATAACACACTAAGATAATTTCATTTTTCTATAACTAAACTTGTTCTTAAACAATCAATGAGTCCAAAGACTTTAACTAGTTCCTCTCCAATATAAGATTGCACCCAACAAGGTTCTGAGTAGAAATCAATATCCTTGTATTATACCACACAAGATAGATAAGTTCAGATATTAGAAACAACAATTAGGGTACAATGACATTAGTCTTTATTATTCCTCGTAACGAGTGAAAAATAACTATGTACACAAAACATTTATACTCAAGAACAAGACTAGAATCACTATGAATAGAAATTTCCAATAGAGAAGTACATAGCACAATATATACTAACAGGTAAACCACTATAATTCTAGCATATAAAAAGTAGGTATCTATATAGCATGCATAGCACAAAGATTTTCCACAAAGATTTTCTAAGTCTTTTACCTAAGGTAATATCATATGGAAATCACTTAAGCAACATTTAAATTAAAAGATCCTCCAGGTCTCTTTACCTAATGTAGGGAAAATAGTAATAATATAAAATCATCAATCACCTCCGAAGATTTTTAAGGTCTTTGATGCAAGAAGAAGTCACGTAGAAATGACTCGATATACAATATGCAAGTAAAATACCATGATATTCCAAAATATAGGTTTCAATAGAATATGTTATTTCTACAATGACACTACCTCCCATTTAACCTTGATCTTTCTCTTTTTAAATAGAAAATAGTTTGATAATATGTTTTGAAAATATGAAACATAAATTAAGAGCATATAGGAATACTACACTAGTTCATAATAAGATTTCACTTTGGCCATGAGCAAACGAAACTTGAACTCCATGTATTCCTTTTGAAAATATAATAGCGAGAGTTCATCAACTCTCTAAGCCAATCCATGAGTAAACTAATCTCCATGTCATCAATTATGTCATCATAATAATGCTTTGATTCAAGTCAATTCAAGTAATGTGAGTTATATAACCAACTCAGTACTAACAAACTCAATCAGAATTCCAACCTACAAAAGATTTAATCAAGAGTCTCTAATAAATCTTAAAAGTCAATACAAACAAAATTTCTCAAGTCATACTCATCCATTAACATCAAGAAAGAATGCATCAACCATGAGAATAATTAATACTTTATAACTCACTTACTAAGCTAAGTAAGTAGAATAAGAAGAAACTTCTAGCTTGATAAATAGTTTGCTAACTAAACCATCAAGTACTTAAAATATGTCAATTTCCTTCAAAACATAGTTAAGCATAATAGAAATGTTCTTAAAATTTCAAAACTTTTACAAGATTTTTAAACATATCTCTCTAAGAGATTCAAATGACACATTCTTTTAGTTAGCAAGGCACAATGAAAATATATGTCTATAATTCTTATAGAGAAGGCATGCTTTATTAAGGCTTTCTTTGAATTTTATAACTTTAATATTACTACACTAGTAATTTTATTAAAAAAGATTTTCAAAGACATTTTAATGGTAGCAAAAAATCTATAAAATATTTTAGAAAATAGTAGAGCATGTCATAGTTAAACTTTTTGATCTACATAGGTAGATAATAATTTTTAAGCCTTACTCAACTTGTCAGATATGTTCATGGAAAAATAATCTTTTCAATAGCCAACTTATTTGTAATATACACAAACTCTATGAATTCAAAAGCTCAAATTTTGTCTTCAAGAAAAATATCACAAATCAATATGCATAAATCAAAATCTAAAATATATCAAATCAAGCATATTAATCTATAACTTGTATCCATTTCAAATCTAAATTCCATTTAGAAGTTCGAAAAAAGTTCTAAATGGAATGCCAGACATTACTATATACCACGTAGGTCTCTTCAAGATTTAGGTATTCAAAACTAATTTATTTCCATTCAAAGCTCAATGGAAACATTATCCTAAGTCTCCAACACTAGGAGCTTCCAACACTTAGGAAACTAAATCAAATCAACGACACAAGTGCTTAATTATCTAATTGAGACAAACAAGGCAAAGTTAACCCAATTTAACTTAACCAATGAATAATCATCGATTACTCAACAAGGATTTAACAATCCAAAGAACACTGACATCGTGTATACATCAATAAAACAAGCTACATATATAATGAATGCTTGGAAGAATAAGTATATCCAAATAACAAGGCATATAAAGCCATAACAATAAGATTTTACAAAACTTCCAAACTAAGATTAAAAATCTAAAATTCTTTCCATTCACATAAAATTCCAAATAAGTTAACATATTCAAATTTTACCTCCCCAAAGGTTTTTGTAACAAGACGCTATAAATAGGACTTTTAGAAGCATATGCATAGATTCCCTAAAACTTATATATACACCACATTAATTTACACCAAAGATTGTCTAAGAATTCATACTTATTACAAGAATTTTTCACACAAATTTTCCATATATATTTCATGTTTATGTCCAAGTCGATTTATAAATTAATCTGTAAAATCCTTCCTTCATAATCAAACACCAAGTAGAAGTAAGAATGTCTACTAAATTTTTTTAAAACGAGAAAAATACTTAGAATTTTAGGTTCATAAAAATTATCTTGACCTAAACGATTTTCCAACTAATACTACCAAATATAGATTAGGATTTTCACTTGTATCACTATCATATTTTTGTATAAATAGGAGTTCAAACTTTATAGAGTAGTCTCACAAACCCCAATCTCAATTAGCCCATAAATTTTTAAAACCATACATCCTTTGCAAAAGTGAATTTTTTTCACCTAACCAATATTTCAAGTTTAAAAAATTTTCATAGTCTTTTTGGAAGCAAACATGTCACAATGAAAAATGCAAAAGTTCACATTGTTCAAAATTTAAATTTTCAACTTCAGATTTCTAAAAGTTTCAAACCCAAACAACACGACATTAAATCCAACCAAACTCTACTATATCAAGAATTTCCTTGTGAAAATCAAACTTGTTAAGTCTAGATAGAATGACTTTAATTTGTAACTAAGTTTATATTATTAAATCAATCCATAAATGAAAATTTAATATGTCATGATGATCAAAAGTCCTACCAATGCATGCTACAAGATTATGGAAATGATTATACCAAACACTCAAACTGGTTAGTCACATATGAATAATTTTCACAAAATTCAAATCACAACTCCACAAGGACAAATGAAGTCAAAACATAATATCAAGATGTAAGATACCGGATTGCTATCTTAAAACCTATGAGATTCATATAGCTTATCACCTAAATGGATGTAAGAGTACAAGAATGAGTAGAATTATTGACTAAAGGTTCAAGCATTATCTCAAAATAAGTGCATATTATTCTTCACAAGTGTACTGAATACTACATAATTTTGTAATGTCTAATGTTTATGACATACGTGAATTCCAATCATCTATTTGATAATTGTGAGTTTTCTTTTTTTTTGTTTTTCTTTTATTTTCTAGTATTGTGATGAAATACTGTGATTCCAGTGTTCTTTTAGAATACTGTAATTCTAATAGTCGTGTCAGATGAATATGCAATGCAATACTATATGAATGACATGAATCAAAAAATGTACCTTTTGCTACAAATTCACAAAACAAACTATGCAATATTTTTAATTCAATCCAAGTTTAGTTCTCAAAACTAAATTCTCATTCTATTTAAATTGTCTAGAAATTTCGACATCATAACGATTGTTTTTGTCAAAACCCATAAAATCCAATTCTTGTAGAAAATAATTTCAAAATAAAATATATGGCACGCTAATCAATGTGACATGCCTCTTATGCAGTTTAATATCACATCATATCCAAAACTATGTACATAAACACATTTTCTGAAGTTGTCCACAAAATTCCATATTTGTTCAAAATATATAAATTCATATCATAACCAATTTTAAAATTAAGTAATCGAATCCTTAGCTCAACAGAATAGTGATGCAATACTATAGTGTGTTTGGTATCATTTTACGATTATTCAAAGGGTCTAAGGTTGTTTTCTAACCCTTGATCATTTATCTTAAAATGTCATTTTTTGAACAAAGCTTTAAATCAAAAAATAGACACCACCTCTAAATTCCCAGTATCCAAATTATTTAGGTTAGACATATAATTTAACTAATTCAGGCTCAGGTCAAAACCTGACCCTGAGACATGTAAAATGGGATAAAATCTAAGTTGTTAAATATTGGTTTTTGTGCCCATCACTAATCGTAGTCGATATATATCTCATTTTTTATATTTTCAGAAGTACATCACAAAATATCAACTCCTAAACCTAAAAGATGTTCAATAATTACAAAATTCAATCTAGGAAATTTCGAATTGAGATATATATAGCATGATGTTCCTTGTGATGAGACGAAGCTATGAAGACCAATTTCACAGCCAGAGGTAGTCGGAATAGTTTTCGGTGACTAAATCTCCTTCGTGAAGATTTCTTGCCACCAGCGGCGATCTACTCGGTTGCAGGCGACGAAACTTCGGCGAGCATGGCATCCCAACGTGGCAGTCTGATCCTGGGTGATGGTGGCGTCCATAGCTTGCCAAAGTGGCTTCATCAACGATGGACCTTATACAACTGTTAATGGCATTAGGAGCAAAGAGAAAGAGAGACGAAGGAGCTGAGGATCATGTGTGCAGCAATTAATGGGTTGTGTAAGTTTTTAAAATCTCACTTAAGTCCCTCCTTTTTCAAATTTACTTCAATTACGTTCATTAAAATTGCAATTTAGTCCCCGATTTTTGAAAATTTGTACACTTTAGTCCAATTTTAAATTTTGAATTTTTTTTCATTTATTTTATTCCAAAAATTATGAAAAGACCAAAATTCCCTTTACTAAAAATGGGTTTTACACCTAGAGACTTTATCAAATAATTTTAAGCTTGGCAATTTGCCCCANGTACATAAACACATTTTCTGAAGTTGTCCACAAAATTCCATATTTGTTCAAAATATATAAATTCATATCATAACCAATTTTAAAATTAAGTAATCAAATCCTTAGCTCAACAGAATAGTGATGAAACACTATGGAGTGTGTTTGGTATCGTTTTACGATTATTCAAAGGGTCTAAGGTCGTTTTCTAACCCTTGATCATTCATCTTAAAATGTCATTTTTTGAACAAAGCTTTAAATCAAAAAATAGACTCCACCTCTAAATTCCTAGTATCCAAATTATTTAGGTTAGACATATAACTTAACTAATTCAGACTCAGGTTAAAACCTAACCCTGAGACATGTGAAATGGGACAAAATCTGAGTTGTTAGATATCGGTTTTCGTGCCCATCACTAATCATAGTCGATATATATCTCATTTTTTATATTTTCAGAAGTACATCACAAAATATCAACTCCTAAACCTAAAAGTTGTTCAATAATTACAAAATTCAATCTAGGAAATTTCAAATTAAGATATATATAGCATGATGTTCCTTATGATGAGACGAAGCTATGAAGACCAATTTCACAGCCAGAGGTAGTCGGAATAGTTTTCGGTGACTAAATCTCCTTCGCGAAGATTTCTTGCCACCAGCGGCGATCTACTCGGTTGCAGGCGACAAAACTTCGGCGAGCATGGCATCCCAACGTGGCAGTCTGATCCTGGGTGATGGTGGCGTCCATAGCTTGCCAAAGTGGCTTCATCAACGGTGGACCTTATACGACTGTTAATGGCATTGGGAGCAAAGAGAAAGAGAGACGAAGGAGCTGAGGATCATGTGTGCAGCAATTAATGGGTTGTGTAAGTTTTTAAAATCTCACTTAAGTCCCTCCTTTTTCAAATCTATTTCAATTACGTTATTAAAATTTCAATTTAGTCCCCAATTTTTGAAAATTTTTACACTTTAGTCCAATTTTAAATTTTGAATTTTTTTTCATTTATTTTATTACAAAAATTATGAAAAGACCAAAATTCCCTTTACTAAAAATGGGTTTTACACCTAGAGACTTTATCAAATAATTTTAAGCTTGGCAATTTGCCCCATCCGAGCAATGCCACACTTATGTTCAGGCGAGGAAGGGCTGGCAGGTTTTCTCTACTCGATTTGTAATAGCACCGAAAAAAAAAATAAAAAAAATTTAAAAAATATAAAACTTACCAATTCATAAACATTGCTAGTGCACACGCAAAAAAATAATAAAGTTTTCAAATGGCTAATTTTGGCATTATATTTGTATCTTTCCTGTCGATTGACCACAACAACGGGGGACAATTTGTCAAAAAAATAATAAAACAAAATAAAATATTCATAAATATAATATTGTGTTGTAATTACTTAGAATAGAAGGTTATGCATTAAAAAGATGTATATATAAATAGAGATTATTTTTTTAAGAAAAGGCCACTAATTTATAACTTAATGGGAATTCAGTCCAACTTTCCAACCAAAAAAAAACATGAATCAAAAAGATTCTTTTCTAAGTCTTATTAGTTCCAACTTATAATAAGTTAGTCTTATTATATATGGAGAATTTACACGATGGGGGTTTACTGTGCTCTTGTAATAAAAAAAATAAGACTCACTCATTAATATTGTTAAAACTAACCCTCATTGTCATGTCACACATTTAAGATTACTTGGATATTCTATTTCTCTAATAAACTCCAAACTATTTCAACTACTACCGACGATCTCAATCCCGGCCCTGGCGGCAGTTCCTTCACTCGACTAAGGTTGAAAAATTTTAACCGTAATCGAACTTGTTCAGCTGCCCCTCCTAATTGTTCCAATCATTTTTTGACTGATGGCCGGAAAATTTCGACCTTGGTCAAAAATTTTCGACTGAGGTTGAACGGTATTCAACCAATTCAACTGAGGTCAAAACCACTAATCGAAAATATTTGACTAGCATTTGACTACAGTCTTACAATTTCAATCCTAGTCGAACAATTTCGACCTCGATCAAATATGGTCGATCGCTTTCTTAGTACTGCCTTCGTCACTTTTGACATTTTGACTTGGTCGAAAATTTTCATCTGGGGACGAATCTAGGATAATTTTAGAACTTCAAAAGATTCATTAATTGACATGAAAATAAAATTCCTATTTTATAAATGGTTTATAAATTGTCCTTCTTTTCGTCACATGTATTGAAAGATGGTCAAAATTGATAACCCTCATTTATTAGTTGAAACCTTTAAAAAAATTTTATTAAGTCTTTGAACATCATTTGGTTCTCTTAATACAGGTGGGGATCGGTTCAGTGAAAGAGAAGGTGGACTTATTGTCCATATTTTATCATATACCGACCAATAACGGAGAACTTTTACTCAAGGGAAATAGAAATAAAATGTGTTTTTAATTTCAGATAAAAAAACAACATTGAATATATATATATATATATAAGTATATAGGCACTAACGGCTTAAAAACAATAGCAATAGATAGGAAAAAAAAATACTTGTAGATAGTTTAAACAAAATACCTATTGGATCAGGAATTACTTGGAATCGAAGATTATGCATTAAAAAGGTGTATATATAAATACAGATTAATTATGGGCAATAATCCTGGTGGTATTTTTTTTTTTTTTACATATCCATAGGTATTGTTTTACCCAATTAAAAATCTCATGGTAAAAGGTGAAGAGAGAAATACATTAAATAATGAGTATTTATTTTTATTTTATTTTCCAACTACTCAAATTATAGTAGTCATTAGATAATGATTCAACGGCTTAAAAAATACTTATAGATAGGTAAAAGAAATACCTACTAGATTGGGAACCTATATATATACATATATATATATATATGGTTGTCAATCCAATAGGTATTTTTTTTCTTTACCTATAGGTAGGTATTTTTTTTTTAGCCGTTGGATCACCATTTAATGGTGATCCAATGGCTATAATGAAGTGCATGAAAAGACGTGCATCATTAATGCTTTTTCTCTCTCTTATTTTTTATAATAAAAAAATGTGCATACTAAATTTCATTAGCCAAATTGATACCTATGCATAGGTAAAAAAAAAAAATACCTACTGGATTGGTGCCCTATATATATATATATATATATATATATATATATATATATATAAGTTGAACTATAGTCCCACAATATAAAATTTGGTAACTTGTCACCCCCATAAGAAGTAAAGGATATGTGTTATGAAATTCTTAAATGCAAGCACATGTATTGTAACAAGTAATATAGTAATGAGTAAAAGATATCATTCCTACAAAGAAATTGTTATAACTTACAAAGTATTAACCTTAATTAGTTCTCAATTTATTCAAAAAACCAACTAAAATATTCTAAATTAAATTTAAAGTTAAAGAAAATAATAAAGTAAATCAAAACTAAATAATACGAGTAGCAATTCCTATCAAAGTATCAATGAATCTAAACCTATGATTATTACTTTCACTCTACAAATGCCGAAATTACTAGTTTCCCTCTCTAAAATATTATTCAAAATTGAATTATCAATGAAGAATCCTAATTTATCTACGAGTCTCTTCTTATGGTCAAGTAGAAATATTTCCTCAAATTAACTCACTATATTCTTATGTGAATTAGATTAAAGAAAAATTCATTAAGAGCGGGTTCTTTCAATGATTACATATATTACGTAGGTCTATTCCTATCCTATATAGACTCATCTAAGTGTGATCATATGTTATTCTATCTGGGTTTAAATCTAAAATCTCTTTTCCAACTTCATAAGGATTACCTAATCAATCTAATTAATGACTAGCTAATTAGAAGTATTAAACACAAGATAAAACAAACAATTCAATAATTAAAATCATAAATCAGAGGAAAAACATAAACGATTTAAACTACATGTAGAGATCTAATTGTAACCCTAAAATATAAATTTAGTTCATAATTAAATTAAAAAAAAAACAACGTACAAAAGGTTCAATATCTTTAAGAAAAAGAAAACTAAAGAGAAGATTAAAAGAAGAAAAAAAATCTAATGATATTGCTCGAACGCTCTTTCTCCAATCTCCAATCTCGCCTTTGCCTTGTCTCTCTGTGTATCTCCCTTTTTCTAGTCTTTCTAGAGTTTGCACTCCCCTCTAAAAGTAGTCTTTGCTACTTATTTATAGGTCTTATGCATAGTTTTGGGTTTTAAATCCCGTTAAAAATCGTAACTTGTGGCTTCACAAGTTTCAACATCGCGCTCTGGCTGCAGCCAGGATTTATCTTCGCTGCGGCTGTGACTCTCAGGTAATTTCTTTCTATTGACTCTCGTTGTAGCTAGGAAATGTCTCCACTGCAACTATGGAATGGTGATTTTTACTCTCTTCCGCTGCAGCAAGGATTTGTCTTCGCTACAGCCAAGACTCCAAGTTCTTGTTTTCTACTTTTTTTTTTTTTTTTTTTTTGGGCACAATTTCATCCCCATTGCGTCATCCAACTACAAACCTATAAATGAACTTAAAAAACAAGTAAATTCCTAACAAAACACTAAAAATCACAAAATATTAATTTAAAAGTGCACCAACAATATATAGGTAAAACAACCTATCAATATGTAATATTTTTCTTTTCTTAGGTAACATCAAAACCTTGCTCAAATAACAAGACAAGGCCGAATAGAGTGATATTTTTTGAAAAAGGTATACAAGATAGTTTGTTTTGGGGTTTGGTCCAATTTTTGTGATTAAAGCCTAAGTCATTAATTAGTCCTAGATAACTACATAATTATTAAGACATAACGGAGCCATGACCAAATTAATCACCACCATGACCTTGTAATCACAACAATCGCATGGCTAAGTATCATTGGAGGAGGTTATACACGTGTCAACAACTTGGGCATCTCTTTTGGCAAGATTGTTCTCACCAAAACTGACTCGTTTACTTTAAACAGCGTGCAGCTCGTTCGACCTCAAGGAAAATGACAAGTAGTTCTCCACAAAACTACTTGTAGCTCATAAAAAACTATATGTCGTTTTGATCGGTTTCCTTGGACAAAAACGACCTCGAAGAGCCAAATGGTTTCTTCATAACATTGGAGCATTGCCTCATCTTTGTCAAAGGTTCTAGAAGCAAATATGTGTCTGGGCCTCACTAGCTAAGCTCTACAAGCTTGATATATGGGAACATGAGGTGTCAAGCTCACAAGAATTCTTGAAGGCTAAGCAAAGGATCTTCTGATCCCACTTTGACACCTCATCAGCTTAGTAAACAAGGGCCACTTGGCCATCTGCAGATTGACACCACATCTTGTATCAACTATGCTTAAACTTACTTAGTTTAACTCTCTTGTAACCAAAGTTTAGAGCACTTACTTTGCCTATAAATAGCAAAGGTTGCTCTCATTTTTAGGACAATCTATTCAGCTCATTTACTCTTAATACAATACTCTCCTTTATTTCTTCATTCTACGGCATTCTCATCTTGCTCTCTTTTTTGTTCTTATTCATCCGAAGCATTAGAACTTCTCTTTCTTCTAGTTTTGATTAATACCGAAGCCCTTTGGTCCTACTTTTCTTCTTCCATCTTTGCCATTAT
>JXTB01000395.1:291075-320569 GCA_002914805.1 Parasponia andersonii
ATATGCACATGACACAAATCAACCTATACCCATGAGCTCTTATCCTCTCATCTGTGGAAACCCAGGATGATGGCACTAAGTATGCCTAATAGCCTGCCTGACACCTAAGCTCATACCCGGAGGGGACACCTGTGTGTCGCCTACCAAACCTAGAAGGGCAACCAAATTCCCTACGCCTGCCGAATGCGGAGGTAATTAGAAGTAACAAAACCCCGAGCGGGTTTACAAACTCTACACCGACAGTGGGGCACGCAGCGCCACACTGTAAACCCACGATGCTAACATGGTACTCATGTATGATCCTATGACACGTGCAATACAGAACTGAAGTGCGAAAATAATCATGCTCGGGTTTTTCAATAAAATCAACATACTAGGTTTTATACGAAAACGGGCAGCATAACAGTCCTATTTTTAATATACCCAAAATAACCTGTACTTAGAAAATTCCCAGAGCAATACAATATGTATATATCATACAATCAATTTCCATCATAGATATTTAAATAGTCTAAAAATCATGTTTGTTCTCATGTATCGCAGAAAATAAGTTTTATTCAAAAACGATATAAAACAGAGACAATTGAGTCCCTACCTTGTTCGAATAACGATACCACGCTATTGAACCCTCAAGGTATTATTGACGATCGCCCAGAGGGTCAGGGACTAATTCCAAGCCCTCGATTGTCCTCTTGCAAGAAATCAACTTCTCACCGGAGCTTCAATTCCACAAACAGACCTCTTCACTAAATTCCTAGCACTCAAAATAGCTAGGTTAAATATATAACTTGTTCAATTCGGGTCCGAGCCCATACTGGGCCGGAGGCACACAAAATAAGGTAAAACCCCGACCGTCCAATCTCGATTTCCATGCCGGTCACCAAATATATGCAATATATATATCTAACTTCTCCATTTTCTGAGTACAATCCAAAAATGACAACAAAAACACAATCCAATGGCCGAATCAAAAAGTCAAACTTAAACTTAAAATATCCAAAAATGGCATCTTTTGATTCGGGCATTATGGGGTTAAAATATATATACCTTGAGCTTCCTCTCGACAAGACGAATCCAACAGGTCCAGTTTGAGGTCAAACGGTGGCCAGAATCGTTGCCAGCAACCAAAAATTTGAAATGGCGACTTCTCCTTCTGCGGCGATAGCGAGCTCCCAGGCGGCTGCAGCTGGCAAGCGTCGGCTTAGGCGCGGTGCTGGTGAGCTCCGTCGGCAATTCCTGCGGCTGGGTGACGGTAAAAGGCGGTAGCGGCGCCTTCTTTGGTGGTCTGTTGAGAGTGAGTAGAGGGCGAGAGAGAGAGCGTCGGGGGAAAGAGAGAGAGAGAGGAAAAAAAAAAAAAAAGGACAGGGCACGTGGCCTGTCTTTATGGGGCAGTGCAATTTTCAAAAATTGCACATAAGTCCCCAAAAATTTCAATTTAGTCTTTCTACACAAAATTTTTGCAAATTAATCTCCCTAATATTATATCCAAAAAATTGATAAAATGTCCAAATTACTCTCCCAAAAATGTGAATTTTTACACCCATCGTCACTTTCATCTCTCATAAACCGATCATTTTTCTTATTATTATCACTATCTTCGTCTCATTTGCATCTCCATTTCATTTGCATAAGACTTGATCAACAAGTCCACTTGCATGCATACATGTGTCCATATAATTATGTTATTATATTAAGTATCACATTATTTTTTATTAACTTGGCATATATATTAGCACCACCACTCATTCTCATGTGCATGTGTTAGACCTGTTCTTCAAGTCTATTCTCTCGTACATGCACGCATATATATACTCAAACTATCGTTACTATTAGTACCACACCTTGTCTAGCATAATGATCTTTGGGCATGAGCTACTCTTCACAATTTTTATCGTTACTATTAGTTCCACACTTTGCCTTGTATAGTGATCTTTGGACATTGAACTATTCTTCCCAATTTTTATCGTTACTATTAGTACCACACTTTGCCTTGTATAGTGATCTTTGGACATTGAACTATTCTTCACAATTTTTATACTTGGCTTGTAGTACAAGTTGGAGGTATTGTGCTCTCCACTCTTATACACTATACCTATTATTATTATTACTATATTTATGTATCCTATATCTCTGTAACTTTGGAGGTAATTCGAATTGCTGCTTTAAGTGCAATCAATTACTCTACTACCCTTTCTCCCAAAAAGTAATCAATATTGTTGTTTTAAGTGTGATCGATTACTTTTTTTTCTCTTTTAATTATTGTGCGCATTTATTTAGTGATCTAAGTTGTTTTCCCTTGCAACCCATCACATCCCTTTATTTAAATCTCAGCAATTTAAATTTAGATATTTAATATATTATTTTTTTCGATAATATAGCTATTCCTATCACCTTGGAATTCTAACTCCTCTAATTTAACTCCAACTAGCATTATGGTCAGATTCTAATTTTTTAAATTCTGCATTTTATATAATGTCGTTTATTATATTATTGTAAAAGCATGTCATCTATTCAACCGCCTATCACATTAAGGCACATGGGACGTATTGTTTTTTATCGCATCTAACTATCCTTGTTTGACATATGGGAAATACTATGATGACTTTTATTCTCATACATATTGAGTTATCTTTGAAACTGTCAATCTTGTCAAAACACATGAGAAGAGTTATTCTCATCACGACCGTTTATCCTATTTTAATAAGTGGAAGTGTTGTAATGACCTTTATCCTATTTTAATAAGTGGAAGTGTTGTAATGACCTTAAACCTTTCTTCTGTGCATTCTAACGACCTAATCCAATTTCTTTGTTTTGTTTTAATTAAATAAAGATCTCGCTAATTAATTAAGAGCACAAATTTCCACCCCAGAACATAGTTCAACAAATATTCTAATAATTGCACCACATTAAATTATGTTAGATCATAATTAAATTATGTTGCCACATATTTGCCACTTAATAATTTTATCATAGTACCAAAGTATGCACTTACAAGTTTCATTGTCGATTCTTTTCTTTTATTACATTTTTATCTTTTATTTTAGTGAATGAGTTAATCGATATGTTGAATATTTTGAAGATCTGGATCGAAAAATAGAGGTATAGTTATTTTATTTTTATTTTTTTTATAGAGCTTGGGGCTATTGTTTCCCTTTTATGGATGAAAATATTATATATATATATATATATATATATATATTGTTTTTACACACCAACCTCCTAAAAAAAAAAATCCTCAATCGGTTGCAATTTTGGGCCTGTGCTTATCCCTACACTGTTTATAACTGTTAGATAAAAATCTACTCATTTTTTCCTAAAACTAATTACGAGGGAGTGTATCCTTCGTGTGTGTGTGTGTGTGTATATGTACACCTTGATTTATATCTGAAATTCTGTCAAAACAAATCTGGAAAATATATATATATATATATATATTGAAAGACGAAAGTTAGAAAGTCCTTGTCTGTAAATGATCATTAAAACTATCCTGGATTCCACCACATTAAAAAAAAAAATGATAAGAGGGGGGATGGGGATCGGGAAAGAACCTGCACCCCTCGGTCCCAGTTGCCAAGCCTACATATTCTCTCATGGACAAAAGAGTTTCAAGATTAACTAGCAAGTAGGCTTAGGCAACCTGATTCATTATTTATTTTAATTTTACCATGGCATGTGAAAGTCCTAAAAGAATAGGCAACTGAGAAATGAAATACAAGTTTCAAATTTAAATGGTTAGTATATATAACTTGCTAACAAAAAACTGCAGCAAATTTTTGAGGTCAAAAGACTGAAACCTATTCCAAATGCAATACAACTAAATCCATGAAAGCAAGAAAAACTAAGTAAAAGGCTGAAGCTGTTTTACAATTAAGAATCCATGAATTATGAATCAAATAAGTTAGCTGCCTTCTAATTCGCACTCTGGCAAAAAAAAAATACAACAGAAAGATATGACTGACTTGATTTTATGGCTTAATGGCCCACCCGAGTCACCTTGCCATGCCCTTAACATGAACTGTGATAATTTACTCGTTGACCTTTGAGTCCCCCAAAAACATCCAAAAGATGTGCATCAATTGCAGCCGTTTGATCTAAAATGCCATTCTTCCCGCCAGCCTGCTTTCTGATATCCTTCTATCAATGGCTGCATCAATTGAGCTCATCTGAAACATAAAATCATATCAGGAAATGACAAGAGAGGATTTTGACACCTATAACTTGAGGCAATCCAGATATAATATAGATCCTGGTCCTATACTAGAGATGCCAAACTTGTGAAAGAAGCTGACCTGGGCCAAGTCGAATTCACTGTTCGATCATAAACTAAATAGCAATTATGCTATGAATGAGCAAAAATCTGTTGGGTTTGGTTGTGTTCACTTCCACTTAAACCCCCATAATTCAAAGTTGAGCATTGGGATAATGAATAACATCATATAAATTCAAATTCTACAAGAGAAATATGTACTATGTTCTCAGTGAGTACGAACCTAGGTACAAGAATGCTCGAATAGATCGCAGGAAGCCCGTCAAAAATGTAATTACTAACAGAAAAGTTAATATGAATACCTACTTGAATCTTTTGGTGCCCACAAGATTGTTGCATCGCGTGGAAACAGGAATCAGGCAGTTTAAATAGAACAGCCTGCCTATCAACCAATCAGGTTGGTAGCAAAAATATGGATGACTTAAAAAGCTTTTTTGCTAAGTGTGTTCTTTCAGTTTCTTTTATTAGTATATTTTATTTTTCTCTATTAAAAAGTAGGGGAAATAGAAATTCAAACAGAAATACCTCTACAAACAGGAACAATGTGTAAACAACTGAATCTGAAAACATGAAACATAAAAGCCTACCCATGTGGTTAGAGCAATCCAAAGCCCATTAATTGAAGAGGTAGTATGACTTACCTGGCTAGTTTCATCATGCACCTGATAACTGCTCAAGGACATTCTTCTTTCTTCCTGCAAATATTTAAGTTATGCCATTGTAATAAGTTAACAAGAACATGAAAAATCAAATCTTTATTATAGTAGCAAGAGCTCCAAAAACAAGGTAATCCCCCGAGAAAAAAAAAAAAAAAGGGTAATCCTTTTTTTTTGTTTTTTGGTAAACGGTAATCCTTAATATAGAAGAAAAAATTATTTTTTTTATTTTTTATTTTTTGGTAAACGGTAATCCTTAATATAGAAGAAAAAATTACCATGGACATAGCTTCATCATCCCAAACCAAATAGACCTCATTAGCGGCTGGCTGAGTTACAGGGGCTTTGTTTGTAATTACAGGAGGAGGACCAATTGAAGGACCACCAGTATTTGGACCAGAAGCATATGAGTGTGAATTGATTAAAGGACCACCTATAGTAGTTCAATGAAACGAACAAATTAAAACTACAATGTATGACCAAAATCACAATAACAGCTATATTTTCTCAGCAACCATAGTTCAAATTAGTGCAAGAACATATTATTCAAACTACAAAATCGAATGCAGGAAGTAACAGGTTAAAGGCAACGCGGGTCACTAGATCGTAAGCATAATATGATCTTATTAAGCTGAAAGTTGAAACTAGACAAAGAACATAAGGATTAGTATATGCACGCTACGCATAGAACATACAAACCGCATATGACTATACCTGGATGATTTATAGGCATCATATGCTTCAAGTAAACTATCAAGAAATCTACACAAATATAAAGAAATCCATAGTTTTTCAATTTGTAGGTCCAATAATATTTTGTATTGTTATGTCAATTTGTATTTTTATTCTTCGTTAATTTTCATTTTCATAACCAGTGATAATTATAAAGCTAGTATAAACAGAAATGGGGGTTGCACAAGTTGATTGTCTTAGTAGATCATGGTAAATTCATGCTACTCTTTTTATTCAGCTTAAGTACGCTCACACCATGATAATTATCCTTCATAGTAAGCCCTTAGGTCCACTTTCAGGCCAGCCAAACAATACCATGAAGGTGAAGGACCAACATTGGGTCAAACAAAGCTTGGGCTCAGAAAATGAGCAAAATCAGAACTGTTATTGAGGATATGAGTCCAATTTAAACTTCCCTTGGTACAGCTAAACTACAAAAATCAACAAAGTTACCGAGGCATTTTATCTAGATCCAATTTACTATTTATCTGAATATCAACTTTCTAATACTCCTTAAACAATCTTCGCAAAAAAGCACTATGACTACAGTTCATAGCAAACATGAAAAAAAAAAAAGGCTTATTCTAGCAAGGTGAATGCGTATGGTAGCTACTTCTCAAAAAAGTGTTCAAACCTGAATGTGCATCTAATGAGACTTTAACATCTACTGTTGATCCTGAAGGAATACTTGTTGAAAGCAGTGGAGCAGAAAAAGGCATATTTTGAGCAGGTACATTGTTATTACCACCAACAGGAAATAGGGGCTGCGAAACAGGAACAGGAGGAGCTGATGTGGGCAGTCCAGGAGGAGTCATCTGCACAGGCTGGAGCGCAGGTGGTGTAGATGGTATGGGTGGCCTCACATTCTGCACTGGAAACAATGGCTGCTGAGCATACCCCAATGGAGCAGGCGGAGGAATTGAGACTGCTGGAGGCTGTGGATACCAAGGCTGGGGACGAGGAGGAACAGGCCAACCATTAGGAGGCACTGGTACTGCAGAGTTATAACTGGCACCCAAGAACAATTGAAAATTTTTGTTAAAAAAACAAAAATATGAAGACTATGTCCATGCACAAAACTTAAAATCATACGTACATTGGTGGCATCGCCCCTAAAGCAGGTTGAGGTGTATATGCAATGCCCAATGATCCAGGGCCAGGAACCATTGGACCCAACGGAGTTGATGGAATATCCGCTTTGGCCAATTTTGATGGAGTCTCTTCATCTGCAATAATTTAAAATTTGTCCAGAATTATATGCTTGCGGAAACCCTTGGAAGGTATTAGAAGGACAAAACAGATTACATTTTTTTCATTAGGAACAGATAAAAAGGATACATTTACTACAGATTTAGCATCTTGCAATCAGTTTTCAGTTCCGACAATAAAACTTGCATTTTGCATTTATATTAGACAATACAACATAAGTATGGAATATTGTTCCCTCTGCAAAGAATAGGACATAGAAAGGTAGAAAACGAAAAGGTGAGAGAGGATAAGTTAGTTGATGTTGGAATCAGATTTGATTAGGCTAGTAAACGTGACAGCTAAGAGAAGGATCAGGTTTGACTTTAGAAATAAGGAAAAATCTGGTTAATTATGTGCCTTAACGTTAGAATCCTCCAGTTGTAGCCTATTGCAAATCTTTCTGTAATTATTTTGTAATTATCTGATTGTATTCTTTTTATTTGGAGATTTTCTTTTCCCTAGAATTAGGGTGTAGTTATTGTGAATATCCTATTAGGTAGTTTCTCTTTCTGTAAAACTCCTATAAAAGGAGATTGTATCCTTACGTTAAAAAGAGAGAAATATATAATATTTTCCTATCTTAGAATTGTATAGTTGATAAGCTTCTAGACCCACCAAGACGAAGCATGACAAGATCTAAGACAGTGTAGACCGGACTGAAACAGATTTGCTCTGGTGTTCTTCATATCAAAGAACAAATTTATTAAAGAAAACAACACATTTATAAAAAAGAAACCGATAAAAGAGTATACTAAATAAGAGGTATAAAATAACTACATTATAAATCAATAGATGAATATTTACCCTCTTCGCCGTAATGTGCAGCCAAGATGTCGGCTGGAATTCCTTGCATTCCATATATTTCAATGTCTGTTGATTCTCTGCCTGGTTTTGCATTGGGAACCCTGGAAAATAGTTATTGTCAAAACAAAAGAACAATTATCAGTGGACTGCAGAAATATTACATGAATTAGGGAAAAGCATACTAAACATTAACTTGTCAAAAGAAACAGAAAAAAGAACGATATCACATGACCTTCATAAAACAATAAGAAACTTAAAGAACAGTAAAGGGGCTATTCTTAAAAAGAACTAAATAGAATGTGAATGCTCTAGGTAAGAGGTGGTGATGTTATGGGTCATATAACACCACCACACCTTTTGGCAGAATTTGCGGCTTCGAAATTTACTGCTAAAGCCATATTTAGACAAGGATTCCTTGGTATGCCCATGCCTCTAATAAAATAAGTGACAACAAGTGACTATCCTGTACATATTCTGTAAAAAATTTCGGAGCCTCTTCGCCAGCAGTTCATGCTTTTACCTCTACACAGAGACTTGAGAGCTCTAAGCATTCCACATATGAGACAAGGAAATATAAGTCCAGAAGCAGGGTAACCATATTAAAAAAAGACAACAAAATTCATTTGAGATAATTAAGAATGAAATCCTATACCCTTTTCTTTTCCAATTAAAGAGATCAACCACTCTGTCAACGCAACAGTCAAAAATCCAATTGTCTCTTCTAACAATTTCTCTTCAAAAGATCCCTTGTTTAATTTTCAGCATTCTCTTTCACATCATAAAACCCTAAACTCATTCTCTAGCCTCCCATACGTTCAAACCACTTCCCTTCACACTGAGGGGCTATCACATAGGAAACCTGAATACATACATCCTAGACTCCTGAAATGTCCTACATGAACTGTTTCCAAAACCTTAGTGCCTTTGCAGTTATTCTGAGGAATCAGTATTACAATATAGTCAGCAATGCAGATAAAAAATCAACATTCAATATCATCAGCACTTTTTTTACAAGAAACAAATAAAATTTCTTAATGGAACCAAAAGAATAATACAAATATAAGAGAGAGGGAAAAAAAAAAGGATAATGGGTGCTCTCTAGACTACTAAACAAACAATTAATTCCAAACAACACTAATCTACAGCTACATTTCCCCAGTTCCAAAAAAAAAAAAAAGCAAAAAGAAAGGAGATTCCTGAATTCTTGATCCACAGAAACCCACAAAGAAAACTATCAGCAGAGACTAGCTATCAATGAATGCATTGAAATACAAGAAACAGATTTAACCAATCAATAGCAGTTAAGGTCATACCTAACTTATTAGTGCATAAACGTTATGGTAAACTACAAATGCCAAAAACAAAACTCATAACACCCATCACTAGTTTACTAACCCTAGCTTGTACCAGAATTTTAACGATCCCTAAATAAAAACAAGCTTAAAGGAAATCTCAACTCAACCAGATAGTTTCATCTTGCATACTGTAGTTTGATCATTCCAACACCGTTGGAGTACATCAAAGCATAAAATTTTATTCCTTCCATCTTCGATACTCAAATAGGTTTGCCTCAGTATGTTCGCTACAACACTTTTGATCGAATTTAATCCTTAAAACCCAATAAAGAATAATGGGTCGAAATTAAATTAAAACCACAAACAAGTATTTCCCCTTTCTTCTCTTTGCCTAAACTTTTCTCTTTAAAGAGCCATAAAGCAAAATATCAACAAGTAAATAATAAAAATTTTTCTTGTTTTCTAGACAAGTAATGCAATTTTTATAAAGCAATATATAAGATTAATATCACAAATTGATCAGATCAGATATAATCGTGTAAAACAAAGACGTGAGTCAATTGAATGAAAAAGATCAAAACTTTGAAATAAAAGAAGAAGAAGAAGAAGAAGACTGACTTGGTGACGCTCTCCTTGTGGACCTGGAGAACGTGAATGGCCATACCACCGGCAGTGGAGAGCTTCTTATGGCAGACATGGCACTTGAAGTGTTTGGCCTTCTGGTGCTGAACCAATATCTTCTCATCGTCGAACTCCCTATCGCAGTAGTAACACCACACCTTCGACGAAACCCTCTTCTTCTTCTTCCCCATTAATTATAAATACTACCTCTAGGGTTTTCCGATAGCCTCCGCTGGGCTCTTCTTCTTCTTCTTCTTCTTCTTCTTTCTCCGACTCTCTCTCTCTCTCTCTCTCTCGCTGGTTTTGGTATTTTGGGTTTTGGGGTTTCTCTCTCAGGACTGATCTGTTCTGTTCCGTGCTTTTATTTATGTATTTATTTATTTATTTATTTTGGTAATGGTTCTGTGCTTTTATTTGATAATTTAATTGTTTTGTTTGTTTATTTATACATGAAAATAATATTATGTACGTATGAATTGGGTAGGTGTAGATGCTTGTGAGAGGAGCCGATTCAGTCAGAATGCAAGTGGGTATGTGGCAGCACCTTTTCTAACCCAGTAAGGATTTTGTCCCTTAAGACCTTCCCAATCTTATGTAAAATGCCTTAGGTCACGTTTACCCTTTTCCTAATAATTTTTTTTTTTTTTAACTCTCCCTTTTTCTAATTTTTAAAATTGTATTATTTATGGGAAAATAAAATTTCTCATAACATCCTTGTAATTGTTTTTTTTTAATACTTAGGGGAGGCTATTTGAAGATGAGGAATTTGGATTTGTACGGTAAATTTTCAAATAAATTTAGAACTCTTTGACAAATTTCAGATTTATTTAGAATAATACCATTTTCAAAAGTATTTAGTGGCAATTCGTATCAACGTATCATATTTGTGTAGTGTCAATATATATGTATAAAAACACATATTTTAATCCAAACTCGATTCGTTTAGTAATTATGTCAGAAATTCTATAACAAACTTAATCTGTTTATAAACGAAATGACTCAACACAATACATATAATCTTTTTATTCAAATAAGTCATATTCAGGACAAGTTAACTCAATATAACTCGTTTAGTCAAATGGGTCATATATAGGTCAAGTTAATCTAATACCACACATTAATCTGTTTAATCTAAATTAGCTAAATATATTTTCTCAACACATTTAATATAAATTCATACATACTATAAATATGTACTATAAACAAATGGAAACCACCTAAAATCTCAATATAAATGCATAATAAAGTCTCAAAAATACCACAAAAAGTCTAAACATATATAGTAAAAATATTATAATTTTTATACACGTACTATATAGGTCATATACGGATGATCTGAAATTGACTTATTTAATAACGAATCATTGTGGGTCAGTGTCTAATTGGTGGGTCAACCTAAACCTAATTTGTTTAATAAGCGATTTCAACCTGATTTTGACCTGAATCGTTTAAGCTGAACACAGACCCGCTAATTACACGCGGATTGAATTCGTATCATTGTATCATGTCACAAATTGCCGATCCTATTGTCTAGCAATTGATGACTTATTTGAAGTAATAAGTCAAGTTACTTGATAACTTAATTATTACTAAAGTAATCCGAATGATTACCTCGAGTACTTGTGAAAAATACAAAATTACAGAAAAATAGTATATTTATAAATATTTTTTAAAAGTATTACTTTTCTAAGTAAATTCGATGTTTTTCAAAAAATTCAATCCATCCACGATTTTTCAAACTTCTTTTTTAAAACTTTCAATATGGATTTTTGTAAGAAGCCTTTTGAACTTGACCTTATTAAGGGTGAATGTTGTATAATTTATATAGAACTTTAAGTAAATATATGTTTGTTAAATATTATAGCAAAATGACATATATATGAGTAGATTTACTAGGTGCAAAATATAATTAACAATATAAAGACTAATAGACTCAAATTTCTCGTAAAAAAATTAAAAAAAAAAGTAAACTTTTATTAAAATAAAAAAGACACCTACTCTAATTTCTCGTAAAAAAAAATTAGCTTTTTTTGTTGTTTGGGCCTTTGCAAATTTAGACTAAGTTGAGAAAACATTTATCATAAAAGGAAGGATAAATGACTTATTTGGTCCCTGAACTATTACAAAAGTCTCATTTTAATTCTTAAATTATTATTTTTGTGTGATTACTCCTTAAACTGTTTAAGTCGTGTCCTACTAATTCTTTTGATAAATTTTCATAAAATTCTATTTTTTCTTATCTGAGGGAGAACCCACGATCTAAAGAAAATGAGAGCTTCTTACAAGAGATTTAGATGGATGGCTGGAAGTGAGTCTTTTAATTGCTTCAAAATTTTAAAATAAAAAATAGAAGCCAAAACTTGCAAAGAAATCATCATGGCCTCACAACCTTTCTTCTGAGCTAGAGAAAGCCCATGTGTGCTTCATATACTTCTTTTGTTAAGAATCAAAAAGGACTATAATGAAGATTATTTCATAATTTAAGAACCAATATTAAAAATTTTAAAATTTAAGGATCAAAATGAGACATTGTCTATAATTTAGAGACTAATAAAATTATTTATCCTTTAGATATATGTGGTACGGAGTCAATTATGGAAATAAAATTCACAACTATATTCTAAAACACGGCAACAATATGGAAAATTCTTAATCCAAAATAAACCACGAAACAAAATATCTATTCCAACAGATTGGTTTGGTTTGGCTAGTTTAAGCAATTAATCTACTCACCTCTAAGCTTCACGTTAGAAATAGATGTGTTAGATTAACTTATGTCGACAATCACATCCTTATTCTAGGAAATAATTAACATGCAATTTATAATGTTACAAACGAATATAATACGCAACATATAAGGTTACAAACGTATATAGTAAACTTTATAATAATCTTTAAGACAAATATATAAAGTTAACAAAAATTTGCTCCAATCTTTAATAAAATCTTAGTAGCCCTTCTGAAATACTGGTTACCGCCGAGGCCTGTGTAGGTCACAGTGTCCTTAAAACTGATTCGTTCCCTCTTCTAGAATACTTGAGGATTTTAGCAAGCGTCAGTTTCCCAGGATACAACGACGAAGAGCAATAGGTGAAGCACCAACACTTCTATACTTACAAATTGGATTGTAATGAACTCCTGCATACTAAAAGATCTAGGTACGAAATTTCTAAATTCGTTAAGAATTATAGCTAGAAAAATCGAAAAACTCTAGGCAGCAAGAAAAGAAAGCACTAGAGAGAAGGCTAGAGAGAAGAGAAGACTTCTCGGTTTCTGGATGATGAAATGAGGAGGAGGAGAACTTCTTTTATAGGTTCAGAAAATAGAGGTTATCACCCTTGTTTTAATAGGCATTATTCTCATAAAGTCAAAATTGGCTATTATGCTAGTCCAAAACTGCTAGCCACTAATGGTAGGCAATTTACTTTTTCATGAAATAGCAATCTGTTTTAAGAAGTAAGATGTAAGTTACAAAGTTTTGTAATTTGTCTGTTTATGAAGCAAAAACCGTAAATGAAAGGAGAAAAAAAAATTAGACAGTTTCAAAAGGTTGGGCTTACTATGGTCCAATTTTTCGATCCGGCATTCGTGTCCGCAGGTGCAAGCACACACGAAGCTATGTAAATTCAGGTCCAAGTCCGAAGATTTGCACCCCCTCTGCGCGCGTCTGAGAGAGCATCTATGGTAGTTATTCTTACTACCATCACAAAATAAGGTTCTTTATAAACTACTTGCACCAAGCATTTCCCACCAATATGGGACTCTAATATTTTCCTTTCATTTTCCATTATAATGGTGCACTTTTGAGCAACAATTTCTCATTCATCTGTACACCATTTTGAGCGTGTGAATATACGAAATCGATGTCCTCGTGGAGGATAATAAGAATTCACCAAGACTTTTCATCAACAAAATGTGGGTCCTACTCAATTTTTAGCTTCAAAATAATTCATGAAAATGGGTTTTATAACAAATTTAGTCTTTATGATCCACTTGGGCTTTCAAACCCAAGTCAAGCCTAAATTATTTCCTTAATCCATTTAAACCATTTTTCTAACAATCCCTCATATGAATAGAAATGGTTAAAGGAGAGACTACAGACTCTAGACAAGGTGATAGTGTTCAACGAATGAAACCTACATAAGATAGGTAGGTGTTATCCTTTGAACCTTTCTTCATAAGAGTATATTTACTTTACTGACTGATCAGTAGATATAATGTCTTTGAATTGTTTTGTCGTTCATGTAAACAATAATATATTTACACAGGAATCTTTCTTAACAAATCCAATTCTTACAGTTATATTCATTTTGGCCTTGAACATCCCTGCCTAGTTCTACAAGAGTTTCTAAGGAATTAAGCCCTCATAATTCCCTTTTGAAGCGGCCTCACTTCTCTCTCACATAGGTGATTTCTTAGTTAAGAATAACCCGCACTACTCCACTCGATTTCTCGATGCATAAGAATCATTAAAAGCCTTTGCTTATCCTATTCCCTACGAGTATCACTGTTTTTTATCATAGGAATGGACATGAAGGTAATATCCTCACAGGAGAATAATCCCCGCAGTGATCCAACTAATTCTTTATAATTAGGTTGTCCCTTTGAAACTAGATCTTCTGATCTCTAGTCAACTAGGTTGGGTTCCATTATATTGACTTTACTTCATGTGCTTTAGTCCCATTCCTCTCGATGATTTGTCAACTAACTTTCTATTTAACCCTTTGGTTAGCGATCCAGCAGGTTATCCTTAGACTTCACATAGTCTATAGAAATAACTCTCATTGAGAGTAGTTGTCTAATGGTATTATATCTACGACGTATATGTCTAGACTTACCGTTATACATGTTACTCTGTGCCTTTCCAATAGCCGATTGACTGTCGCAATGTATAGATATTGGTGGCATAGGCTCAGGCCAATCTGGAAAATCTTCTAAGAAATGGCGTAGCCATTCAGCCTCTTCACCATATTTATCTAGAGCTATAAACTCAGATTCCATCGTAAATCGGGACTATAATAATTTGTTTTGAAGATTTCCATGATACAGCTGCTCCAGCTAGTGTGAACACATACCCACTAGCAGACTTTGAGTTTTTTATATCAGATATCCAGTTTGCATCGATGTATCCTTCTAAAACTGCAGGATATCTATTATAGTGTAGTCCATAGTTATGAGTATATCGTAAGTATTTAAGTACTTTCATAATTCGTTTCCAATGCTCAACATTTGGATTACTAGTATATCTACTCAATGTACTGACTGTGTAGGCTATATCTGGCCTTGTGCAACTCATCAAGTACATCAGACTACCAATCACTCTTGAGTATTCTATTTGGGAAACACTCTCACCTTTATTCTTATAAAGGTGTTGACTCATGTTTATCGGTGTTCTGGACACTCCAGAATCATCTTTGTTGAATTTCTCCAAAATTTTGTCCACATAGTGCGACTGATTGAGTATAAGTCCATCAGACATCCTTATAATTTTAATTCCCAAAATTACATTTGCTAGACCCATATCTTTCGTGTCAAATTTGGAGTTCAACATATTCTTAGTAGATTTGACCATCTTGTCATTATTATCAACAATGATCATGTCATCAATATAAAAACACAAAATGACATAGCCATTTTCAATGTTTTTGACATAGACACATTTGTCACACTCATTGATTTTAAAACCATTAGCAAGCATTACTCTGTCAAACTTTTCATGCCATTGCTTTGGTACTTGCATCAAGCCATACAGAGACTTGACTAGTTTACAGACTTTTTTTTCTTGTCCAGGAGTAACAAAATCTTCAGGTTGTTCCATATAGATTTCTTCATCTAGATCTCTATTAAGAAAGACTGTTTTTACATCTATTTGGTGTACTTCAAGATTCCGCAGAGCAGCAATCGCAAGTATCATCCTTATGGAATTTATTCTTGTCACAGGAGAATAAGTATCAAAGTAATCTATGCTTTCTTTTTGCCTATAACCTTTGATAACCAATCTAGCCTTATATTTGTCAGTTGTTCCATCTGTTTTCATTTTCCTTTTGAAAATCCATTTCAAACCAAGTGGCTTACATTTTGGAGGAAGATCCACTAGTTCCCACGTATGGTTTTGTAAGATGGAATCAATTTCGCTCTTAATGACCTCTTTCTACAAAGATCTCTCAACAGAGCTCACAGCTTCTTGAAAGCTTTGAGGTTCACTTTCTAACATGTAAACTAAAAAATTCGGACCAAAAGATTTTTCAGTTCTCACTCTTTTACTGCGTCTAGGCTCATCTTTAATAACTTGTTCTTGGTCCTGATTATCCTCAGTGATAGCCTCATAAATTCGTTTAGATGTACTAGGTACTTCGTTGGATTTATACAAAAATTCATGTTCAAAGAACGATGCATTTCTCGATTCTATTATTGTATTTTTGTGTATGTCTGGGATTTGTGACTCATATACAAGAAACCGATAAGCATTACTATTATGTGCATAACCAATAAAAATGCAATCTATTGTCTTTGGTCCTATTTTCACCTTATTAGGTGTAGGTACCAATACCTTAGCAAGACATCTCCATACTAGCAAGTATTTGTAAGAAGCATTTTTACCTTTCCACAGTTCATAAGGTGTCTTCTCTTCTTTCTTATGGTAATTAGCTGTTAAAACAGCTTCTCCCTCACATGTTTTGAGGTAACCCAGAAATGAACAGCAACGCATTCATCATCTCTTTCAAGGTACGATTTTTTTTTAGCAACACCATTTGACTGAGGCGAATAAGGTGGAGTGACTTCATGTATTATTCCTTGTTGTGCATAGAATTCACCAAAAGGTGATTCATACTCTCTACCACGATCACTTCTAATCATCTTAATTTTCTTATTAAGTTGATTTTCGACCTCATTCTTATAGAGAATAAACTTCTCTATTGCTTCGTCCTTAGATTTTAGCAAATATATATAACAATATTTTGTGCTATCATCGACAAAAGTAATAAAATGCTTATTGTCTTTCCTTATTTATACAAATTTTAAATCACAAATATCACTGTGAATTAAATCAAGGGATTCAATATTTCTTTCAATAGTTTGAAAAGATGATCTTATCAATTTTGCCTCAACACAAGTTTGACGCTTATGTTTTGTATCAATTTGGAAATCAAGGATATGATTTAAGTTAATTAATCTACGTATAGTATTATAATTAACATGTCCTAGTCTATTATGCCATAAAGTAGAAGACTCAATCAAATAAACGGAAGAACTAGCTTTATTGATATTGGGTTTTATAGTCATTACATTTAGTTTAAACATTCCCTCACATTCATATCCCTTTCCCACAAAAAGACCATTTTTGGTCGATACAAATTTATCTAACTCAAACATCATATGGAATCTGTACTTATTCAGAATTGAACCAGACACAAGATTCTTACGGATATCCGGTACGTACATCATATTGTTTAGAGTCAGTTCCTTCCCAGAGGTCATCTTTAGCACCACTTTGCCCAGACCTTATATTTCAGAGGTGGCTGAATTACCCATAAAAGCTTCTCCCCATTCCCTACTAGTTCAAAGGTTGTGAACAGGCCCTTGTCAGAACAAACATGTCTTGAAGCTCCAGTGTCAATCCACCATTCTCTTGGATTGGACCCAACAAGGTTGACTTCAGAAATAACTATAGACAGACTTATGTCTTCTACATTTTTGTGATGTCATTCACCACGTTGGCTTCATTCTTCTTTTTCTTTGGAAGTTGGCAATCTGAAGCCTTGTGACCCATCTTGTCACAGTTAAAGCATTTTCCTTGAAATTTTTGTTTCTTGCCCACTCCACCTTTAGGTCCTAGCTTGAATCCTTTCTTCTTCTTAGCCTTGGAGCTTTGATTATGCTCCACAACATTTGCCTTTGCCCCAGATGTACTAATCGAGGCTCCTGTCTTTTCATCACGTCTGTTGTCTTCTTTAATGCGAAGCCTTATAACAAGGTATTTAAGGTTCATGGCCTTTCACTTGTGTTTTAGGTAGCTCTTGAAATCCTTCCATAAAAGGGTAGCTTCTCAATAATAGTAGCTACTTGGAAAGGTTCACAAAGGGCCATCCCCTCTGCCTGAATCTCATGGAGAATCAACTGAAACTCCTGAACTTAACTAATTACAATTTTTGAGTCGACCATTTTATAATCGAGGAAGAGTCCTATCACAAATTTTTTGGAACCAGCATCCTCAGTTATATATTTATGGTCTAGTGACTCCCACAGTTCCTTTGTCATTTTCTTATTACGATATACACATCGGTCAAACCATTCATTATATAGTTTCGGCATAGGTAGTCAGATTGTTTCCAAGCATCCACTGTAGCAAGAACTTGAAAATCTTGCTCCTTCTCTGACTTTTGGAGCCTCTTCATTCAAGAACCTCGTAAGGTTTAATGTGGTCAGATAAAATAGCATTTTTTACTGCCACATTTTGAAGTTCAACCCATTGAACTTCTCAGGCTTCTCTCCATGGTGTGCTGCTGGTACTATTGGAGTCACAAGAGGACTTGGCACTCGAGCCACAGCAGGGACATGTACTGGTACTGCAGATACTACAGCAGGCTGTTAAGAACTATTCATATTCTCAGCATTGTCAACATCGGCATTGTTGTTTGCCATATCTGAAATATCAATAAAAAATTATTAATTTCAGTACAAAATAGTTCACAGGAAAGGCGTAAGGATTCACAAACAGGTCCCACTTAAAATCCTGCCTCCTAAATAGAATTTCAAAAAAAGAATTCCCAGGAAAGATGTGAAGGGGTCAAAGATGCTTCCTCTTCAAACCCAATCTCC
This sequence comes from Parasponia andersonii, assembly GCA_002914805.1. Lineage (NCBI taxonomy): Eukaryota > Viridiplantae > Streptophyta > Magnoliopsida > Rosales > Cannabaceae > Trema > Trema andersonii. Next base: position 309,519 of record JXTB01000395.1, read on the forward strand.
TTAGACAGAACACAAATTCTTCTCCACAAGAATTCTACACCAAGAATGATAGTAATAACAAAGCAGGAGAACAATATATATATTCAAACAACTAGAATTATATATATTGTAAATAAGAGCGTAAAGAATTTAATAAATACAAATTCTAACATGCAACCTAATATAAAACCTCTATATAAGAGCATAAAGAATTTACTAAAATAAATTCTAGCATGCAACCTAATAAAAACCTTATAAAAAGCAAGAGTTAGTTTTAAGATCGTAGGAAATAATTAACATGTAATTTATAAGATTACAAACGAATATAATACGCAATATATAAGGTTACAAACGTATATAACAAACTTTATAACAAACTTTAAGACAAATATATAAAGTTACCAAAAGTTTACTCCAATCTTTAATAAAATCTTAGTAGTACTTATGAAATAATGGTTACCACCGAGGCCTGTGTAGGTCACAGTATCCTTAAAACTGATTCGCTCCCTCTACTAGAATGCTTGAGGACTTTAGCAAGCGTCAGTCTCCCAGGATACAACGACGAAGAGCAATAAGTGAAGCACCAACACTTCCACACTTACGAACTGGATTGTAATGAACTCCTACACACTAAAAGATCTAGGTACGAAATTTCTAAATTCTCTAAGAACTATAGCTAGAAAAATCGAAGAACTCTAGGCAGCAAGAAAAGAAAGGATTAGAGAGAAGGCTAAAGAGAAGAGAAGACTTCTCGGTTTCTGGATGATGAAATGAGGAGGAGGAGAACTCCTTTTATAGGTTCAGAAAATAGAGGTTATCACCCTTGCTCTTAATGAGTATTACTCTCATAAAACTAAAATTGTCTGTTATGCTAGTCCAAAACCGCCAGCTAGTAATGGTATGTAATTTACTTTTTCATAAAACATCAATTTATTTTAAGAAGCAAGATGTAAGCTTTGTAACTGGATTCAAGTTTAAGCCCGAAGATTTGTACCCCTGTGCGCACTTGAGAGAGCATCTATGGTAATTATTCTTATCACTATCACAAAACAAGGTTCTTTATAAACCACTTCTACTAAGCATTTCCCACCAATGTGGTACTATAATATTTTCCTTTTATTTTCCATTATAATGGTACACTTTTGAGCAACAATTTTTCATTCATTTGTACACTATTGTGAGCGTGTGAATATACGAAATCGATGTCCTCACAGAGGAGAACAAGAATTCACCAAGACTTTTCATTTACAAAATGTGGGTCCTACTCAATTTTTAGCTTCAAAATGGTTCATGAAAATGAGTTTTATAACAAATTTAGTCTTTATAATCCATTTGGGCTTCCAAGTCCAAATCAAGCTCAAATTATTTTCTTAACCCATTTAACCCATTTTTCTAACCCATTTAATCTATTTTTCTAGCACTTGTAACAGAAATGCAATGAATCTAAATAAACTTGAAGTTAAATAACAATCTGAGGATATATAATTATTCGAGGCCAATATCATATGAAATAATAAATTCGGGACAGAACCGTCGATCACTAAAGAATTGGTTCCCTATATTCATACCTAGCTCTCATTTATGTATATACTAGCGGTGGTGCGTGCCTATAGCTTATGTGGCGTTTGTATTACTTGTATTTACGGGAAAAAAATGGAGAATATAGTCAATACAATCAATCACCTTAGTATGCGTTTCTCATAGTTAAAAAAAATAAAAAATATAATAAGAAGAAAAGAAAGTAGAAGTTCGTAAAATACGAGGAATTTCATGCATATAATTAAAAAGTCACTAAAAAAAGAAACGACAAAGCTGAGGCTCTGTCAATTCAAATAAGGAATCTAATAATACTTATTGCTGTTATATTTTTCTTACCACACCCTTGAGTTCTTCTACTCCAACTTCCTTCCAAATAGAGAAATTAGGCTCATTAGAACCAAACAAAGCAAATAGCCCAATTGAGTTATCATAAATATATCATGAAGGAAAGCTCTTGAACATAATCTAACTAATAGAAATACCAATTAACAAGAGCTGAATACCTAAATGAAAAATAGAACAATTGAAAAACAGTCTCCACTCCAAATCATAAAGTTATAGTAATGCTAAAACCGATAAAATTTCCAATTAAGAACTAAAAACCATTTTATTTATGAACCTTGTGGAATAAACCAAATATTTGTATCAAAGATTAAGCTTCAAAAGTGAAAACAAAATAGGAAAGAATTGGAATTAACATATCAAATAACATGGGAATGAAAGACAATGAAACAAAAATCATGTCAGTCTCTAACATTCCATATCAACTTTCATTTTCTATACTTTTCCTCTTTTAATTAGCTTTGGTCCACCCATGAAATTAGTGAATCAATTTATATATGTACCCAATTTAATAGGTATTTTTTTTCTAATCTATAAAGAAAAAAAATCTAATGTGTAATTATTTTTATTATTATTTTTTTCCACCGATTCACTCGCCAATCGCCTCTCGCCTATTGCTGTCTCCATCTTGTCCCTCTCTCTCTCTCTCTCTCTCTCTCTCTCTCGCTCAAGCCCGACGGTGACGCCGCCTGCTCCTCCTGTCGACAACTTAATTGGCCCTGCTTAGGTTCATTTATTCCCTCTCCCTTTCACTCCCAAATATTGTATTGTTTTTCCTTTTTCTTTTGTTGAACTTAGATTCCCGCCCCCCACTGGTGTTTTGTATGTGATAGTTCATTTGTGAGTGTTACATTTTTGTTTGTGTTAAATTTTCAATAGAATTCACAATTAGATGGACTAATATTTACTAGAATTTACAATTCATATAGTCCTGATTATTTTTTTAATGGGTTGTATTTATTTATTATTTTTATGGAGATTAATTGATTATTGTAACTTGTTAATTCTGTATCCAAGTATTATGTGTTCATTTATATTATGTTTAGTCGGTATGGACAAATTCAGTGGAATTAAAGTTATAATGGTTTAACTACAATTAAAATGACTGATCATATGTCTACGTTTCATTACTGGTTTGTGCTTTTAATTATGTCTAGTACATATTATATTTTTTGAAAATAAGGAAAAAAAAAAAAAAAACACGACAAAACGAAATAGTAGTGAGAAGAAAAGGAGGGCTATTTAGGTAAAATAGACAAGAGGGAAGTAGAAAGGAAACTGATACTGGTCTCCAGACTCCAGAGCAATCACAGTGACAGTGGAAGTCATTAGGGAGTTAAAGGGCACCAATACTTTGAAGATCCTCATACAACCACCCATCGAACAAGTGCCCATTGTGGCTGGAAAAAACAAAAAAGGGCAAGTTGCTTGCGATTGTGTTTTTCGGTCAACTTTGGGTCTCTTCTTATTTCTTTAAAATTTTATCTCTAAATCTGTTTTAGCTTACTTTCTTCATTTTATTTCTGTTATTTCGATCTCTCTTCGTTTTTGTATTTGCATCTTTGGGATTGACAGTTGCCCGTCTTGTGTTTGATGAAATGCCTCTTTGAGACTTACATACACTTTTTTTTTCTTTTCCCTTGGGAAATTAGTATATTCCCATTTTGGGATTCAAGATATAAATCGGTTGCTTCAAATTTGTGGAAATTGCAGAAGGAATGTTCTTCTAACATTTATATTATGAGGCAACCATTGTTGTTATGTTTGGAATGCTTTTGTTCTCCCTCATTCTGCATCCACCTTCAGTACCCAAAGGACCTGAATGGCACCAGATCAGACATCGATTCTTGCCAAATAAACATCGAAATTGGATTCTAATTCTACTTTGCAATAAACCCTTTAGACCCTGTTTCCTGTCAAGCCTCTGGGCCACGAATTGACCTTCGAAAGAGTCTTTTTTTCGATGGCTTCTATCGGTCGAATTTATCTTTAGAAGAGCCCTTAGGATCCCTATTCTTGCTGATTTGCATCAAAATATCAAATTTTAATTCTCTGGAACAGGTGTTTCATGTTACCTAAAGTAGGCTTAGCATTTTCTTCTGGAAACATTTCTATTTGTACATTTACTTTGCAATAGTTCTCTCTTTTTGGGAGATCACTTAATCCCTGTATGAAATATTAGTTATTCCTCTGTTCTAAATATTATCATGTATCTCTTTCTGTAGATTGGAGGATAATGGGAGTAATAAAGAAGTTCTTCATTGCATCAATGCTTATGTGGATAATTCCCGTTGCGATATTGTATGGGTTTAACAATAACTTGCTTCCTGGTAAGGTTTTGTGTTGATTTCTCAACTACTCTATTTACTTTTTATTTTTTAATTTTATTTTATAAAATGGTGCTTGCTATATGCCTATACTAATAGAAACTTAATAAACTTTTGTTCCCATTTAACCATACCATACTTCACACTTTACAAGGTTAGTTTTCTTTTATTATTTTCTTATTCGTTCTACTTGTGGTAGTTCTTGCGGCTTCTTTTTCCTTTTCTTTTTATCTGCTACTCAAGTATCCTAATCTCCCATGTAAAATGCACTTTGTAGGATCTGAGATGTGAAAATGTGTTATTATTTGCAAAAGAATAATAATTAAAAAAGAAAATAAAAAGAGGAAGAAGTGATCAGCTTTCCGCATCAGGAACCTTTAATTTGATATGGGGTATTAGTCTTTCAAAATGGTTGAAGAGAGTAAAAGTATATAGAGTTGAAATACTAATTACAGACCAGAAAGTTTTGGTGGCAAAACAGCCACTGCAAATTCTAAATGTATGCAGAGGGGTGGCTGAGAATAACTACAGGAAATTCTAGCAGACAGCAGCTTCTAGCCTACTATAAGCTTTTTAGTCATCAGTGTTAATGGTTGACGTAGATATCTAAATGAACATGTACACTTGGTTTTTTCCCATGATTTAATCAGCTAAGGATTGTAAGTTTTGTGAGAAGAATAAAAGTTACGTACAGTTTGGAGGAGAATGGAGTTCTAACTTCTAACCATCCTGGATATAATCCCACGACCACCCCCACCTTTTGGGGTTAAATTCATCTGGCGATTCTTCGTATAATGTTTGTTTTGTAAAATTCTCTGAAATTTATTACCTTCTATTAGGAGTGTCATAAGCTGCTTCTACTTTTGATCCTTGTGATTTTTCAAGTTCTAAGGACGTTTGTAAAGAGCTCAACTAATTGTTGTAGGAATTACAACTATCATCTCTTAACATGAGTATCAATTAGGAAATATCATAAGGTAACGCTGATCTTTTAGAAAATTCAGCATATGCCTAATGAAAAAGAATTAAAAGCCATGTGAGAATAAAGGAGCCTGTTGAAGTGAATACATATGAAGAGTTGCATTGTTTGCCTAATATTATAAGGCTTGCATAGTAAATGCACAATTACTAGACCCTTTTTGTTATCACCAATCAGAAGGCTGAAAGGCTAATTAATGTGCTGCCTTTCCTACATCACTAATCTTCTTAAAAGATGCATTGACCATTTTATTTAAAGTTTCTTTTTTACGAAAGACAGGAAGTTATAGAAGCTAATTTTTTTTGGATTTTTTGACGTAGATGAATTGAGATGTTTGTTACTGACAAAAGCGAAACTTGAGATTAGCTTGATTCTTCTCTTGGCAAATCTTAAAGTAAAATGTTTATTTTTTCAGACAGCTGCTTCTAGTCAAGTAAATGAGTTGTTCACATGGCTATGGAGAATGTGTGGAGCTTTAAGTATTAATCTCTATTCCAGTCAGCTGTGAGTGAGTTATAGTTCTGTTTATTACAGGAGATAAACTTTGTAGGTAAGAATGTTTATTAGTAAAGCACACGTGGCTTATAAGCAATTTCCCTAGAACAATTGGCAATTTGATTTTCTGTTTTCCACTCATTAGCTTTTTAAACGGGGCTTAATGAGTGTCTTGAGGCTGGTTCGCAGCACTACCCATTAGAGCGATGTGACAATGATATCTTTGAACTAAAACATGCTTTTAGCTATTAATCTCCAGTAGATTCTCTATTTTAGCGGTAAAAGGAAAAATAAAGCAATGTATCACTAAGATATTTGCACTTGTATGTCTTCTTACTTAAGCTTCATAATCATATTTTATTTAGTGCATGTCAAGGTTCCTCAGAGATCTAATAGGGACCCCAATTGCAAGAATTATCTAACTTTAGTATCCAAACTATCAATATTCGGATACTGGATATATGGTAGTTGAGCTGGTTAGTGATGGAGCTATCGTGGTCAAGTTTTTCCTGTGGGTTCTTGAACCTCAAACTTTTTTTCAGTCCTGATATTTGTGGAAGGTATTGAATTGACTTGTAAACTTGTGCATTCCAGAAGTTACTGTGTTATCTGAAGGGTGGATGTTCATTTCAAACAGGTTCAAGTGATTTGTCTCCCCATTCTCTGACTCTGTGGAGTGGATTTCTTGCTGTTATATCAGTCAATATAGTTATTGCATTCTACATATACTTGGCAATGAAGGAACCTTCAGATAAACACGAGCCAGATCCTGCATTTCTTGCTGAGGCCAAGGCTGGTGTAAACCTGTCTCCTGGTGAATCAAGTAGATCTTCAGAATCGTCAAAGAAAGAAGAGTAGTATGAGCATATGACATATTGGATGCAAGCATTGTGTATATTCAAATTTTTTTTAACTGTTTTCTCCTAATGAAATAGAGATTTTTAAATGACGAGTTTCCAGAAGCAGACAGTTTATGAGATTTATTTTTTACTTTTAGCGACATTTTTCTATAAGCATGCATAGCTTTTCTTTACCTCATCGAGTATATTTGTCATGAAGAGGGAATTAATTCACTCAATTTGCCTCCATAAAATTCATTATTGGGGTCTTGAGTTGGATCGAGTCTCATCAAAAGGCTCTTTGAACCATTTTGGGAAATTTGAGCTTGTAATATTGTTGCAGTTCGTACAGGTTCATAGACAGTTTCGGAAAATGGCCAGCAAGAAGAAACACTCGTAAAAAAGTGGATAAATTTCTTAGTTTTCCCCCAAGTTATGGTTGTTGTAGATTTTTAGCACGTGAACTTTTGAAGGTTGTACTCGTCACCCTTTTTAATCATTAAAGCAATTGCTATTCGTTCTCCCCTCTGGGTTAGCGTTTTTGTTCCAAACCCTCTCTCTCTCTCTCTCTCTCTCTCTCTCGCATTCTTTTTTGTTCTTCCCCATCTATTGCCCCTCGAATTGTCTAAATGAAATTACTAGCCCCAAAATTGTGTCCCTTTCTATGTCCCATTTAAAAGAGAGCCACGTCTTTGGTAACAATTTTCACTGAAAATTGTTTGGAGATCAAATAATACTTGATACTTGGACTCGAGCTGGTAGCAACCGGTTACTCTGAAAGTTGCATGGATCATTGCCCTTGAGCTCTTTTAAAAGCTCTTGAAAATTCTGAGTTTATTTTAGTCAAAATCTTCAGTGAACCTTGTTATAAATTCGGCACGCAAATCTTCGTGAAATTAGTGTAGCTTTTGAGACTAATTCCGAAAAATATGGTACTTCTAGTATAGGATAAACAAGTTACAACTATATATTTAAGCTATTTATATCTTTGATTCTTATAGTACTTAAAATTCTCAAGTAGGATTCGTGAAGTGCTCAACCAATAGATGCAGAAATTACACCTACGACATCATAACATGAGCATTAAGTAGGGAAGATCGTAATGTCATGATCACAAGGAAGAAATATTATTACAAGCCTTGTGAGCGAGGATAAGCGAGGGTGTTCAAGTGAATACAATTGTACTCAGATACATTAAGGCTTGATTAGTAAATGCACACTTCCTGTACATGCTGGAAACTACATCGTATTGAGCCTGTCCTATATCCTACTCTTTCCAAAAGATGTATGGAACATTTTATTTGAATTTTATAGGTGAATCTATGAATCTTGACATAGGATGATCCAGAAAGTTAGGGTTCGTTTGGTGTAGGATTTGAATTTTATCCTACAATTTTTGCGTTGTAACAAGTTGTTTAGGGTGCCTTTGGTATAAGATTCGAATATTATTTTACGACTTTCGTGTTGTAGACAGTTGTTTTTGGATCTGTAGAATAGGATTCGAATCCTATACCAAATGCTCCTTTAGTTACTTTCCAAAGTTTAACTTGCACTTGGCTTAAATTTGGTGGAAAAAAAAATGTTTCTTCCTCAAAGATAGTTGCTTGTGGTCAAGTAACTAAGCTGTGTCTACATACCTGTGGAGAACATGTGTGAGGCTTTGAGTATTAATCTCTCTTTTCCAGTCACTGTGAGTGAGTTATGGTCAATTTTTGCACGTGTGAACTGATGTACTGTTTTTGTTTCCCCCTGATATTTCAGGGGAGGATCAAAATAACTTGCAAACTTCATTCAAGATGTTAATGCATTATCTCAAATGTGTATTAATTTGATATACTGTATTTGTTTCCCCCTAATGTTTCTACATGTAGATGGCAATGAGGGAACCTTAATAATAGGCATGAACCAGATCATGTACGTGTGAACTAGTCTGCGAGTGATCCGTAAAACTTTTCCAATCGGCGAACAAATCAGTATAGGAGCTAGGCTGCCATTTTTACTTTTTGAACAAAGGAACTGAAATGTAGACATCCCTTGGATATGAGATATATTGTTGGCCATTGTGTATATTCACATTCTTTTGTACCAGATGGAGTACTAATTAATACAGTAAGTCACCAGTGGAGCAAAAATGAAGTCTTGTAGGGAGAATAACATGATAGAAAGCATATGGAGCCTCGACGGAAGACGAGAAGCAATGAAAACAGAGGCTACAACAGAAGCGTTTAAAGAGATGCAGCTGATTAAGGTAGGATTTTTGAAGCACACCTGGAGGTTTTATAGTGGATCCTGAGTAATCGCGGAGAAAAAGATGGAGCAAAAGAAGTAAAACAGTTACCGCTCAAATGGAGTCCGAGCTGATTGACCTAGTAAGAGTCTGATAGATGGGAGCTAGAATATACAAGCCAGTAGTGAAAAATGAAACATTGACGAGATAATGCGAGAGAAGCTTGAGAGAAAGCATCTCACCAGTTAACAAAATAACCGTGAAACCCAATCCAAGAAGACCGACGTCAAGAAACAAGAGTGACTTTTCATCAAGAGTTGATCTAAGAGTATAGGTCCAAACCAAGCCAACAAGTGCAACAATACACCAATACTGAGAGATGGACACCGAATCCTGCATCACTTTTAGCATGTTCCTTTTTACAACACTGGCATTCATGACCATATCTTCGAGAAAAGAATCATCAGTGTGGTTGTCATCAACCCAGGTTGCATACCTCCATATGCAACTTTTCTCCATTTTGGTTGAGCTTGGGATGTTCACTCAGTGAAGCTGGTGTTGGAACGGTTTCCACCAGCTATCCACGTGTCGCTGAATCGCTGGTGTTGGAACGGTTTCCACCAGCTATCCACGTGTCGCTGAATCGCTGATGTTGTTCCTTCCAACTGTCTTCGTATCCTAGCTATTTTGAAGTGCTCCTGGCTTTGGGCAGGGTCGGAGAGGCAGGGGTGGCCACCTGCAAAGACACTCCGATGCTTAAGTCAGTGGTTTTTCTTGGTAGCCAGGATTTAGTTTTTCTTTTTTATCAAAATATATTTTTTCCTCTTCTCATAAGTTTCTTTTTAGATATCTCCTTTTATGCATACATGCCCCCTTTTATCGGGAGCTCATGGCTTATAAATGTAGTCTTGGGCTATGAACCTCATGATTCTTAATCCTAGGACAGAATACTTTCTCTCCTCTGGACTTACTTCGGAGATCACGGGCCGTGATTACCGTGATTCCCCTTGTATCGTCGAGGACTGATTTCTACTGTCCCCTATGGACCGGGTCTATTAGGGGTGAGACTTTTGACAAGCCGCCATTCTGTCAGGTCGGTTTGTCCAATGCGCGTACCTTATTCAGGATCGCATTAAATGTCTTGTTTAGGTCTGGAAAAGCGCGTAACCATTCGGGGGTCTTTTGGAGGAAGACCCCTGAGCCTCCTGACTCCCAGCTGTGGAAGTAGGGAATGAGTTGGGCCGGATTGGTCCAGGGTTTGGGATGGAGCGATTTGGCCCCTGACAGCCCACAGGATCATAAAGTATCATGTGCAACTCGCGTGGCTCTAGATTGTTTACTCTGGACATGTAACGGATAACGCATGTCCTTTGTGGCCTGTTTTACCACGTAATCGTCCATGTGGCACGTGGTCTAGGAACGGGCTCCACAACTGCCCCCATTTCTCGAGTTGATGGATTCGCATCGATCAAGTAGGGAAATTATGTTTTCGGTCCTTCAATCCGACGTGGCCCTTTATCATCATTTTTTCCCAGTTACCGAAGCTGACGATACTATCCCTGGTCGCGGCTTTCTAGATTTTTTTTGAAAATTCCTGTGCTTCGGCCTTCCTCACAATGCCCCTCTTAAAGGGGGGACTATTTGGCTCTCTTCCTATAAAAACCCCATTTACGCTCGTTTGCTACTTTACTAAAATCTTCAATTATTCTAGCCTTGTAAAATCTTAGGGTTTCCGACTTCTCCCATTTCTAGAGACTTTTGCTCTTTTGATCGTATCCAGAATGATGGCCTCGAATCAAGATTAGGAATTTCGCCCCGTCATGGACTCGGAGTTGGATTCGCTGAGGAGACAGCTCTGCCTCCCCGGCAGAGTCACGTTACAAAGGGTCGAGGGCCCCGCGGATTAGTATTTTCGTCCATTTACCCCCGAAGACTCTATTATTTTGGGAAGAAGGCATCTGGAATAGCTGCGGTACCCTCTTCTTCCTCTGATTCACCCTCAACATTGATTTTTACTTTTTTTTTTTTCCATCTACAAGCTGTAAACTAGAAAAGTCAAAAAGTAAAGAAAAACAAGATACCATAAAGCAAAAACATGTCAAGTACAAAATGGTCCAAATTTATAACAAGAACAAATTGCCAATACTAGCATAAAAAAAGTCCATACTACACTTGAACACAATTACCTTAAAAAAAAACTAGTACAAATAGTCCAAACACTTGTGAAATTGAGAGCTTCGTATTAAACTAATATTCATTGTTCACATAGTCTTGCCACGTCATTTGTGCTATGTCATTTCTTAGAGTTGCCTGTTTTCTAGCAA
>JXTB01000395.1:320681-391917 GCA_002914805.1 Parasponia andersonii
TACCCAGTACCTCAGTAAAAATGAGATTTTTAAAAAGTTAATTTGGTAATTTTCAGCTGGGGATACTTTCGTAATTGTGCATTTTCAGAATTTTAAATTTCAAAATATCTTGGATGAATCTGGACTTAAAGTGGATTAGATTCATAAGGGTGTATTTGTTAGAAAAGTTTGAAAGCAAGAGAAAAAAATAATTTTTGAGGGGTGTAAATGAAAGAAATTCAAATAAATTAGGCTAAAGTGCAATTTTTAAAATAGTACCCGTCAAACTAGAAGCTGCCATGTGTCCCACTAACTTAACAATTGTCTTTTAAATCCCCTATTCTTTTCTTCTTCTTCACCCAAGTCCCCGAGATTCCAGAGAGACTCAAAGCCCGATCATTGTTCATTCGCTGCCACACCGTCGATGCACTAGCTTGTGTTCTTCCCTAACCGTTGACAAAGTTGCAGCTATTGTGATTATTTTTCGGCCAAAAGTCATTTACCGATCATCATTTCAGCTCACCTCCGACATGTGTAGCCTCTACTCGAGGTCGCCGACCAACTCTGATCGGTGCCTGTTGGTAACACGTTGTTGATGACCGATTTTCCGATTTAACTATTTTTAAAGTTAAAAAATGGCATGTTTGTTATTATTTTTGTGAAGTTATTTTTATAGCCTTGAAAGTTATATGAAGTATTAGAAGAAGTTGAATCCTGAATAAATATGGTAGTGTTGTATTGAAATAATGTCCGATTTGAGAGAAATTTTGAAGAAAAATATGTTATTTTCTAATTCGAGACAAAAATGGTATTTTTGCAAACGAACACATTATTGGGTTGAAAGTCTGTTGTTTTTAGAATGGGCCTTCGGTTGAGATTAGAAAAGTGGTATTTTCTAAAATATTTTTTCAAAAATGATATTTTTATAAAAAAACTAGCAAAGTTGACATTTTTGTAAAGTGATATTTTCCTAAATAATTTTGTGATAATGATTTGATTTGAAATATTTTCCAAAATGTAGTCTTTTGTAAATATTAAACAAAAATGATATTTTCTAAATACTTTAGAAAAGTGGTATTGTTGTAATTTATAGAAATTAGGGCCAATTATACTCAGGACCTCGAAACGGAGTTTTGATTTCAAATTTAGATTTAGTGAGGTCAAAAAATGAGTTTGATATATAACATTAATATGTTTCGAAATGACTCAAATTCTAAGGCTCATGCATAGTACCATTTTGCGTGCCATATACATATTTCAGCTCGAAATCCAAATTAGTCAAATTATATATGTAACCTAACTATTTTAAACGCTAAGAATTCAATGGCAATGTCAATTTAGCCATTTGAGTCTCCATTAGAAAAATCTGAATAATACCATTTTATGTGTCATAAGCCGAGTTTCAACCCGAAATCCAAATTAGTTGAATTATATATCTAAGTTAGCTATTTTTGATGCTAAGAATTCAGTAGTGATGTCTATTTAGCCATTTGAGACTTCGTCAAAAAACTCCAACCTTAAAGTGAGCTTATTGGATTCTAGAAACAATCATTCGAACATCCAATTGACTAATAGAAGTTTCTGCGAGCGTCTGTAGCTTGATATAGCTACCATCTCATGGTAGGGGTTCAATTGCTCAGTTTTATACATATTTTGATTTATAATTGCATTACAACTGATTTATAAAAAATCATGAATTACACGATGATTTGATAAATTATTGAAATACATTAGATCGTACTAGGATTAGACTGTGTGAATTTTTATACATATTTGTAAATTGTGATTATAGGGTAATACAATAATGTACTACCCATAGTAAATCGCATAAGAGTACCAAGTGGGATTTTAATGCATGATTTGATAAATTCTCAGATGCATGATTATTATGAATTGTTATATATTGTACATACTATAGGATCATATACTTCAGTTCTATTATTGAATTGTGATAGTTTAGATCACTGGTGAGTTGTTACAACGCTAAGTAAGAGACCTAAGCCTCTGCACAGGTTTTGCTAACATATCTCTGAGTAGTATTAAAATGCTAAGTGCTTTGAGTAAGAGGTATTAGAGGGCCGTAATGGGAGGATAACAGCTCCCTCATATATTTAGTTTATTTATGATACGTATAATTATGTGGTATTAGTTTTAGTTTTAAATATGTGATTATTCTTGATCTGAATTATTTTATAAACTTGGATTATAAATGGATTTGAAAAAGTACTAACATGTAGATTTGAGAAATTGCATCTATTCAAATAACTAATTGAGTTCCTATTGAGCATGTGAATGCTTATGTCTTATTTTTCCCCTCTCACGTAGTATCTAGTATGACCTTAAGAATTCAGAAGTAGAGTAGAAATGAGCTTGTTACCATTTTTAATATTTGGTAACTACGTAAATTATTTCTGTTCAATTTTTTTGGCTTGTATTATTACTTAAGAGTCCGTATCACAGATTTGGCCGATATAATTATTATACCTAAATTGTGAGAATAATGATGATGATATTTGATATTATTTAATATATTTCTATATCAATCTATATTTAACAGTGATCATAAAACTGTGAAAATTTTACTTTTTAAACTATTTATAAATTTTTCTAAAATTACTATTAAATTTTCATTTGTGAAATTTCATTTCTACCATTGACCTAAGGTTTGGGTCATGACAACCTCCCTTAGTTTTTCTTTCTTTTCATTTTCCTCCTTCTTTGATCTTTGGTTTGACTTATTTGATATAAGAGTAATATAATCTGGATATTTAGTTGAACTTCATTTTACAATAAATTATTAGCATTAGCTCTCAATAATCACGTGTAAAAGCACAAAATTTTACACATGCATTAGTGAATAAGCATCGGAAATAATAATAAAAAAACACACATACACGCATGAAAATAAATAAAATCGAAATGAAGGGGCAAAAAGGAAAAGAAAAACGTGAACGAGCAGTGGTGGTTCACCAACTTGGAGGGGTGAATGAGGGTGCATAACGAAAATGCAATTTGTTTTTTGTTTTTTGTTTTTAATTTATGTTTTTGTTGTCATTTTAAAGGTAATTGGGTGCTTTTATATTTAGAAGGTGCAAATATAGCCCTAATAAAAGTAATTACACCATGTGTTTGGATGATTTAGAAGCTGATACTAATTGTGGTACGTGTCAATTTTAGTAGGTTACTTAATTGAGATGTAGTTAAGTTAAAAAAGTTGGTATTGATAATATTTCATGTAAGCTAGTTTAAGTTTTTTATTTTTATGTAGTTTTATCGTTTGCTTTTTGGTATTGCTTTTGCGATTTCGGAAACTTGGTTATTTACGCTGTATCCAACGGAACTGTATTAAAAAATTCTAATGGTGATTGTTTTATCAACGTCGTACTTGTTTTGAACTCAAATAGCTTATCAGGCGACTTTGTATGCTGGGATAAATTTGGTAATGTACTCTTTTCCTTCTTGTACCAACTTTTTAAATGACCCCCGAGTGTAATTCTACCTAATTGTTGTTGACTTAGATACTATCACCACTGACTTTTGTTAGTGCTTCTGGTGCTATATTCTTTCCATTTTGTCAAGCCACTGGAGACTCCATTTGGCAGCCAATTTCCAAAAACGAGAAATAGTGGTCTGCTAGACTACTATTGGCAGCTTCTCTTCACTTGCTCATTGGACCTTTTCCAAATTCAGGCTTTTCGCAAGCGTGCACACATTATTGTGAATTGATACACGCTTTTCAGCTTTGTCCGAACTGTTAAACGAAAAGATCATGTTCTAATTTCATATTTCGATCCAAGGCGGGCGGCTGAATTTGGAAAATTTAATGCGTTAGATTTGAGACATTGATCGCTTTAAAAGAAAGATTGATAAGTTAACCTGATCTAAGTCATAAGCTTTGATTTATTTTTATGGAAACTCCTATCCCTATCCACACATGCAAAACGCATGTCCCTAAGTCAAGGGCCCAAAGGCTTTCTGATAGTGTACAAAATGAGTCCAATCTCCATTAGCTTCTTATTCTCAATAACGTTCCTACCATATATCAAACACAAAAGCTGGTCTTTGCAAATTGTCAAAAACTTTCTGGTAATCAAGTTTCTTAAACTCATCCCACTCTGTGAGAATACATATCCCATGAGCATCTGTACTTCTAGTATAAAAATTGTAATTTCCAAAATATACAAGAGCAATTTCTGTTGAAAATAAACTTGTTTAGCCCATAAGAAGTGTTCTAGGCCTATCAACATGAGACCCAATAAGTTGGAGTTAGCCCAAGTACAAAACTTATAAAATAAGAAGTCTAAGTCTAAATTGAAGAAGCCTTCCACTTAGAATCTTCTATTTTTAGCTAGATATTAGTTTTTTGTATGTGAATCATTTGATTACTTAGATTATTATTAGAAGTGTGTAGAAGAAAATGTATGTGACTTAAGGATTTTTGTAATTGTTTATTTGTGTAGTTCTCCTTGTTTCTCATGTAATATAAATACACCTCCCTATTTGAGTTCTAAGCATCAAGTAAGAAGCAAAGCTTCTAAGAGTGAAGAGAAGAGAGAAAGAAGCATAGCTTCTAGTGAGTAAGTGAGCTCGAAGAATAAAATTGAGAATTTTTTCTTGTAATAATATTTGCATGTGCCAGATGAATATAGAACAAACTTGACGATAAAAATGAGAAGTTCATTTTCGTCGACTTCGGCACTAACTCCAAAGGATGTAAGTTATACAATCCCAACAATGGAAAAGTAATCATCAATCAAGATATAATATTTGATAAAGAAGATGAATGAGACTTTAGTTCTCAAATAAATGACTATAATTTCTTTTCACAATTTAAAGATGAAGAAACACTAGTAGACCAAGCAAGAGAAGTCTATCAAAAGGCTATTACTCCACTTTCTTCACCAACATCATCCACTCATAAAGATTCATCTTCATCTTTCTTAACTGAGATGCATGAAGAATGTATAAAAAGTCTTGAAGATCTGTATGAGATGACTGACCGAAAATCTCACTCTATTTTACCTATTTACTGATTGTGAACCTGTGAACTTCTAAGAGGTTGTACAAGATAAAAAGTAGAGGAATGCGATAGATGAAGAAGTTAAAGTTATAGAAAAGAATGACACTTCAGAACTATCAACTCTTCCGAAAGGTCATAAAGCTAACGGTGTAAAATAAGTATACAAGGTGAAGAAGAATGCTAATAGAGAGGTAAAAAGATACAGGCATTGACTACGATGATGTATTCGCTCCTTTGGCACGATTGAAAACTATCAAACTAATTATTTCTTTTGCTGCTTAGAACAAATGGAAGATCCATTAGATGGATGTAAAGTCTACATTTCTGAATAGAGTTTTTGAAGAAGAAGTCTATATCGAATAACCATTGTGTTACGAGAGGAAAGGCACGAAGATAAGATTTTGAAGCTAAAGAAGACTCTCTATGGACTAAAGTAAGCACAAAAGCATAGAACAACTGAATTGATAAATATTTCTAAGAGAATGGATTTACTAAGTACTCTTATAAACATGCTCTCTATGTTAAAACCAAATATGAAGACATTCTAGTCATATGTGAATGATCTTATATTTACTAGAAATAATCCAAGGATGTTCGATGAATTCAAGAGAGTAATGATACGTGAGTTTGAAATGATAGGCATTGGACGTATGGCATACTATCTTGGCATAGAAATCAAGCAAAAGGAAGAAGGAATATTCATCTCTTAAGAAAGCTATACAAAGAAGATCCTGAAGAAGTTCAATATGGATGATTGCAAGCTGATAAGTATACCGGTAGTGTGTGGAATAAAATTATTCAAAGGTGATGAAGCAGAAAATGTGGATCCAACACTCTTCGAGAGCCTTGTTGGATGCCTCCTATACTTGACATGTACAAGACCCAATATTTTCTATGCAATTAGACTAGTGAGTCGTTATATGGAAACTCTAACAACTACTCACTTTAAATCTAAAAAGAGAATTCTCCATTACCTAAAAGGTATGATCAATCTTTGTTTATTCTATTTAGTTTCCAATGATTACAAACTCGTTGGTTACAGTGATAGTGATTGGGTAGAAGACACCGATGATCGAAAAAGTACAACTTATTTTGTATTTTTCATGGGAGAAACTACCTTCACTTAGGTATCTAAGAAACAACCGATTGTTACTCTTTCAACATGCAAAGCTGAGTACATAGTTGCTACATCATGTGTTAATCATGCAATTTGGCTAAGAAGGTTTTGAAAGAGTTCAACTTACCTCAAAAAAAGCTAACAGAGATTTGCATCGACAATAAGTGACCAATATCTTTGGCTAAAAATCCAGCATTTTATGATCAATGCAAGCATATCGACACTCACTATCATTACATAAAAGAATGTGTTGCAAATAAAAGAGTACGATTAGAGTATGTGAAATCACATGATCAGATTACTGATATTTTCACAAAGTCACTCAAGTTTGAAGACTTTGAAAGATTAAGGAACTTGCTTAGTATTATAAAACAAGTTTAACAGAGGGTGCTAGAAATAAACTTGTTTAGCCCATAAGAAGTGTTCTAAGCCCATTCACATGAGGCCCAATAAGTTGAAGTTAGCCCAAGTACAAAGCTTATAAAATAAGAAGTCCAAATCCAAATTGAAGAAGGCGTCCACGTAGAATCTTCTAGTATTAGCTAGATATTAGTTTTTTGTATGTAAATCATTTGATTACTTAGATTATTCTTAGAAATATTTAGAAGAAAATATGTGTGACCTAAGGATTTTTGTAATTATTTATTTGTGTGGTTCTCCTTGTTTCTAATATAGTATAAATACCCCTCCTTATTTGAGTTCTAAGCATCAAGTAAGAAGCAAAGCTTCTAAGAGTGAAGAGAAGAGAGAAAGAAGCATAGCTTCTAGTGAGTGAGTGAGCTTGAAGAATGAAATTGAGAATTTTCTCTTGTAATAATATTTGAATGAGTAATAAAATTTGTTTTATTTCTAACAATTTGTGCCTTGATGTTTATTTCCTATAATTTGTACCTTCCTCTATTGCCCCTTTTGTCTACTCTTTCCATTTCATCAAGATTAAAAGTTAATTGCACATTTATATACATTTGCTATTCCAAATTTAACCTTGTATTTAGTTTTTTTATTTTTTCTCTTTCTACCTACATACCAACTCTCTCCTTTCCTTTACATTTTCCTCATTTTCATCTATACTTTTCCTATTTTTCCTCGTGAATTAATCAGATTAGAAACCTAGGACTCTTAGATGTATATTCTCTTCTTTCATCTTTTCTTCTTTTAAATTTGTCTCTCCAAGCTCAGTACAATCATATAAAATCTATATGTTAAACTGAATATATATATATATATATATTTATATATATATATTGTTAATAAAGTGATACATTTTTTCGTTCAATTTTCAATAATAAAACAAAGTGCATCATCTATGTAGACTGTAAACATATTCACAATCCCATAAAATCATTCATATATTAGATTCATCAATAAAATAAAAATATACTTGTATCAGTAACCAAAACCACTACTAACCCTTTAAGTAACCGAAAAAATAACCCTTATCAAATAATGAAGAGAAAATATTAGTACGTAGAAGGATGATTAAAGATAGTGGATTAATTTGTCGTTATGGGTGGAAGAAAAGGACAGATGAGGAAAGAAAGTGGACGTGTGGGTATGGTCAGAAAGAGAATATGTAAATAAGACTAAATTAAGGGTTTTTTAAGGAACAAATAATTAAAAGTAATAAAAGGTGTAATTAAATTTTAAATTTTAGGAAACATAATGGTAATAAAAAAATTATGGTGTAAGTGAACGGAGGATATCAATCGAGCTACCCTAACATATATAGGGAGGGACTCGAATAGCGACTTTTCTAAAATTATTATAAATATGTAAAATGCATTTTAAAAAAATTTAAACAAGAAACTATTAAGTGGCTAAAGGGTTGGGTATGTAGATTTTGTGCAAGTAATATACCTAAGAGGAATGCTATAATTTGTTCTTGTCAATATTTTCTCAAAATTAATTTTATAAAAAGTAAAAGTTTTAGATGTATGTTTTCTTGTTGTTGCCAGGCTATTTAATTAGACTTCATCTTGTATTTGAAGTATTATGTAGAACTGAAAATAATTTTCAAGTGAGAGTAAAATTATAATACCCTTTATCTTAACTATATCAAGTTTGTCTACATCTACATCTAACACATCGTGTATCGATAGAAATAGTACTTAATCACAATCCTCCTTTTCTAATTCCAAATTCAGATGACCCTGACACATCAAATATTGTTTTAGCACTTGGATCACATGTTGCGTAGCCCAAGGTTCTTGTCATTTTTGACAATATTCAGTAAGTTCTTACCTATCTTTGGATATATATATATTTTGTATATCAATATTTCTTTGAGATTCTTAGTAATTATATTTTATTTGTAGGTTTTTGATGAAAGAAATAGGAGAGAACTAAAGCAAACATCTGCTTCCCAACCAGAATCTTCTCTAACACAATAGAAACCATGTCAACTACCTAGAAATAAAGAGTCATTTCTTATACAAACACAACAAAGAGCTAATCACTCAGTTTCAATTAGACTACTATTGAAGAGTATTCACCGATGGGATGAAGGTGATTTTGTCAATATTTCCTCTAATAAGATCGTAGTTGGCCAAGCTTTTCGATTACCGGTATTCAAGGATGACATTTTATAATTTTGTAACCTAGAGATGATCAGGGCTATTCTTATAACAATGTTCAAAAGGTAATACTTTAATTACATATGATCATAATAAGCATTCTAATACATAATCTTTTCACGCAATTTGTATAATATTATAAATAACGTTGAGGCGATTACACCGCATTATATTATAGCTTGGCCATAAATATATATATATATATATATATATTTATGGATCTAAGTAATATTACTACAGAAAGTGGCCCATGAGACACTCGTGCTGAATTTTTATCATCTCAGATGCTTATAATGGAAAATGGCAAGCAAATATTAGTTATTTCATAGAATCATATGTAAGACTAAGAACTTACTTACTAATTGCAAATTTCTTTTGATTTTATTAGTATCCATAATAACTTATTTATGATCTTTGTTAGTAATTGAATAAGAAAGCATTGGATATTACTTCTTATTTACCCTCCCAAACAATACATATGGTTCCTCGATCCTCTGAACTTAGACGTTTGTTATGAAATTAGCCTTACAATGATAGAGGAAGTATTTTTTTCTAATAGTTTATTATAGTTATACATTTTACATAAACTAATAGAAATATGTGTTTGCAATTTTACATGTATCAATCAAAAGTACATTTTGATTGTATAATGACTTCAAACAATCAAGAGGACATAGAGCTAATGGTTCAGTTTATAAGTATCTTAATAAGGTATGTAAACGAATTGTTTTATGTATATATACATACATATATATATATATATATATATATTTATTGATCATTCTAACTTGTTATGTATTCTCTCTATTTCTAGTATCCTAGAAAATAATCACACATAAAATGTGGTTTCTATGTATACAAATATATGAGTGAGATCATTAAACAAGCTAATATTTGATCATTTCTCACTATAAGAGCATATGCCAATTTTATGTACAAGTTCAATTTTAATATACAATATTTTGCATTATAACATAAAGTTCCATATTCTAACAAACTTATTATTTTTTAAAAGCATAGTTCCAAGTGCAAACTTTCTACATGATGGAAGATATAAATACAGTTCATGAAGAAGGAGTTGAAGAGCTTATGGATTATATTAGATGAGATTATCTTTTATCTCACTTAATGACTTATCATAGGTATATACATAGCTTTTAGGTTGATGTTCTTATATTTTTCACTAACTTTGTTAACTTAGATTATGTGACTTGTTTGTTAGTAGTTTTAGATTAAGGATAATTTGTTATTTGTAGCTTAAATTGTAACTAAACTTTAATTAGATATTCTTGTACTTTTTATGTATATGAATCTGGTGCTATATGTATATCTTGATGATTTTGTAATTCTATTTCTTATAAATGAAATCTAGGGGGTTTGAATGAATTTTAATTAAAAATCTATTTTTAACCACTTATATATGACATCACTAGAAAAGTGACATCATATATCTACGATATCACTTTGACATCGTAGATATACAATATCACTTTTTTAGTAATGCCATATGTCTACGATGTCACTTGTCTAGTGATGTAGATTCTTAGACTTTTAACAGCACCTGAATAGACGTCGCTTCATTGGGTAATGTTATATGCCTTTGACTTCACCAAAAATTGATGCGAAATCCTGTTTTTCTTGTAATGACTTATTATCTATTTAAAATATAATAGAAAAAATGACTAAAATAAATAAGCGTAAACTAAGTTTTTGAAAAGGGAAAATCTTAAACTAACATAAATCAATACTAAATCTAATTAAATCAATCATACACAATTAGTTCATAAATACAACCATAGCACTCAATTTCACATAACATATTTATCTCATCTACATCAAACTTTTCTTTTCCTTTTTATTTCTTGAAAGGTACATCAAAAGTTTCAAATATATATGAAATGTAAATAATAATGTTCTTTGATCAAGGAAAATTTAATAACATACCTCAAACAATTGCAATCTTCTACAACAGAATAAATATCAAACTTAATCTAAACCAAAAGAATAATAAAATATAATAAAATCTAAAATCAAATGTTATTATAGTAAAAATTTAATAAATTTGAATTAATTAAAAATTTTATTAAGTTAAAAAATATATGACAAATGTAAATTTTAACAAATAAA
Organism: Parasponia andersonii; assembly: GCA_002914805.1. Classification (NCBI taxonomy): domain Eukaryota; kingdom Viridiplantae; phylum Streptophyta; class Magnoliopsida; order Rosales; family Cannabaceae; genus Trema; species Trema andersonii. The sequence continues at coordinate 331,498 of JXTB01000395.1, forward strand.
CAACAAATTTTACACTTACAAGACTAAAATTGGAAATTTAGGTCAATATTCTTTCCATATTAAAAGAAAAAATATTTTAAGCCAAAGATTAAAATTTAACCTAAAACATGAAATATTCACATAATAATTGGTCAAAACATAATCTAATTCCAATCTTAATAAAAAAAACTAGAAAGAAAAAATACTTCGAATGCCTTAAATGGCCATTGAAAATAGATAATTACGTATCGCCACCGCCGTCGCTCCTAAGGGTTTTGTTGCCTGAAGAGATGATGATACGAGATCTGGATGCGAGAAAACCCTAATATAGGGGACTAAGATAGGATTTCGCTTTAAAAGCGACATTATAGACCTACATCATCGCTTTTAAAGTATCATCATGGGGATATAATATTGTTTTCAAAGTGCTATTTGTAGGTTTAATTATGAAATCACTTTAAAAGTGATGTCATATCTTAGTTATATGATGTCGTTTTAAAAGAGCGACGTTATAGACTCACTTCTATTTTCCATCGTGCTGATGTCAAAGGCGAGTGAAAAAGAAGTGATGTCTTTTTTCCCTTTTGATGTAGTGATATACTACTAAAACTATCGAGACAATCTGTGTAGTTTTATTGAGTGTTTAAACTAATCATAACTAGGTTGTTTAGGGAATTAGGCCTAGAGATTGGACTCTTATTATTCTAATTTTGCAGTAAATTTCATAAAAGTATTTCATTCGAATCTTGGGTACTAGAAGCAAATAAGTATTACAGCATGACTCCTTACTAGGCTATTGGCAAGCAACCCTTATAGGTTTCTTCAAACTAAACACACTAATACTTTTATTCGTACTCAATAAAACTTAGTAGTTGTTGCAGTGGTCCTTCGCGATCATGAGCTGCGTTTGCTCCTGCTTTGTGATCATGAGCTATGATCACTTGTAACTCTTTTCAAATTCTTGTTGAGTTCTCTTTGAACATTACTAAGCTTATGACTATTCAAGATGTACTTCTTTTTCTCAACAGACTTGGCCTTAACATTGCAATTATGGAAAGTGAGGCTTTGCATATGGTCTAGGATAGGAATAGTCCTAGGCCTCTTGCTAATTAGTTTTTATTGATATTCAAGCTTAAATGAGAATTTTTATTGTGTTTTATATTGTAATGCCCCAAGTCCTATATCGTATATATATACTTTAGGAAGATTATGGATTTTTAAGTGGTAGTTCATGAACTTAAAAGTATTTTAAAGTTAGCACTTTTTAGTGAGGCCCAACGGTTTATTTTTCTATTTAGAGCCGATAAAATTTATACCTGTTTATACTTTGATAGACTGTCACAGGCTGTAATCATAGTTAGATATACTCTTAGAAGATCATATATATTCAAAGTGGTCCTTGAGTCCAAAAGTATGTTATCTCACCCATTATAGCTACTTAATTACCATTCATGAATATTTGAGAGTTACGAAACTATATGGCACCCCTGCACTCAAACACATCATCTAGTATATAACCTGAATCACTAGGACCATCACCAATGCAAATTTAACACCAAATTTTATTTCTTACTCCAATACATACAATGTTATTTAAAATATAAACTATTTGTTATAAATATCTAATGATTAATTAATATGTTAATTTTTGAATTGGTTGATTAATTAAAGAAAAGTTTGACTTGACACATAAACAAATTTTGGACCTTATTTTAGTTCATAACCATGGCCCAAATCTTATAGATATATGTTTAACAAAAGGTCTACTGGCAATTCAGTATTAGTAATACTCCTCAAAACTCAGAATGCATCTTTATCACCATTTTCTCTTTTTCTCTCACACGTTCTATCACTCTCTCCTTCATAGTGCAGATCATAGCCATGAATGAGGGCTTACCTCCAAAATGCCTACTAGATCTTGACGATGATTGAAGGTTTACCGATCTTGAGAACGATCGAACACCCACCAGATTTCAATGAAGACAAAAGATATGTCAAATTTTGACGAAGATCAAAGATCCTTCGATCTCAATAAAGATCGAAAGAATGCCATTGACGATTAAAGGTTCTGTAACAAGTTTTATTAGTTGAAAGATATATCAACTCTAATTTGATTATTGTTTATAAATATATACATATTCAATTTTATTTTTTAGATTTTAGTTTTATTTAGAATAAGTTTGATTTTAGGATTATATTGTTGTAATATAAAGTTTTTTGAATTGCAGTCTATTTTACTTTAGATATAATCGATATAATTTAGTTTATGTGGAAGATGATATGAATTTTAGATTGTGTTTAGTTTATAAACTTTTAACTATGGTATATCTTTCTCTAGTTGTGGTACATGACTTTTTCACCGGGTATATTAAAGTTTTATATTGATATATTCTATTTTAGGGGTTTTGGTATTTGGTCAATGAATTGCAATTTCAGATCATGATTATGGTGAAAAAAGAAGATTTTGATATTATTTGATTTAATCTAAATTATATAAAATTCAGTTCATAATTTTTTATATGCGGTGCATAATTTTTTAAGCAGGATATGTTATATTTGTATCTTAGAATATCCTATTCTAAATATCTCTTGCATATTATTAGACATGTGAATGATTGTTTGATGAAGTAATGTGCTACTGGTTTTTACTAAAAGCAAATCAATATTTGTCTTCTAATATAACTTGTAGATAATAATAAATTTTATTTCACGAATCTCTTGATTTTCTTTTAACTTTTTTTATGGTCAATTTTACTCTTCTTTCTTTGTATTCTAATGCTAGCTCGATGTAATCTTTTTATTATTGCAAGTTTTTATTTTTGCTATTCTAAAGTAGGTTAAATCATGATTTGCATTTTACTCATTTAATTTGTTGGTTTATAGATATATGGTTTATAGATTTTCGTTTTTCTCAATTGCACACATTCTTCAAGTGCACAGATCTGTGAGTCGAGTATGCATATTTATGTAATATCAAATTCTATTTGACTCATAAACATTTTATAGTGGTTCATGAATTTTTTATAGTCGTTCATAAATAATAAGTTGAGTTTATAAATTATATTTTATTGATTTTAGGTTCATTTTTTCAATGCTTGGTACTGTAAATTGATTTCTGTATAATATTTATTTTAACTACATAATTGTATGTGGTCTATAGTTGTCAATTTAAAAGACAAGTTCATGTAATATCCAATTCTATTTGGTCCACAAATGTTTCATAATGGTTCATAATTTTTTCACAGTGATACATGAAATTTTCATGTTGGATCATAAAATTTTCATAGTGGTTCATGAACTTTTAAGTATCTATTTAATTTGTATTTAGCTAATAACTTTATGTATTTCATTCATATTCTTGTGTATTTAGTTCATATATTTGTAGAATTCCAATTAAATTATATTTTTATTTTGGTTCATGCTTGAGTTTAAATATGATATTTCAGATTTATTTGACTCTAGATTTAAATTTTAGATTCATAAAGTTTTTAATTTTGATTGAAGGTAAAATAGGTGAATGGTTGATAGATTTATTGGTTGTTCATAGATAAATTAGGTGAATGGTTCATTGATTTCTGGTTTATAGTTCATGGTCTAACTTTTTTGTGTTATATATATATATATATATATATATGTGTGTGTATATTTCCGAGTACATGCATGTAAAATTATCAAATGTTGTTAATACTATTTTGGTACATAGTTCATGGCTCGGATTAGAAATAATAAAAAAAAGCTTTGTTGTTATTTTTTGCTTATCGTAACTGTTGTTCTTTGTTTCATTTTTAGTTGACAATAGTTCTAAAACTATTTTGCTTCATTTATATATGCTGTTTAATTTGTAATATTCATGTAACTACCTTTCTATACATGAACTAGATTTTAGGTTCCATATATGTTTCATGAACTGCCCTAAAGAGTTTTACTCTACATATTGTTACGTCTAAAATGCATATACATAAAATAACTGCAAGTACACTGATTGTAAATAAGTAATAAAGTAATAAGAATAGAGTTGTCGATCCCACGAGGAATTAGGTGTTAAATTATCATCAGGTACCAGAATTATCATGACCTAACTTTATCTCGATATTCAAACTATGTGAATTTATAAGTTAAATAAATACAAATATAATTATGAATATAAAAATAAAATATAGAGACTTTTGTGCACAAATGTACTAGGGGATTGAATTCACCTAACTATCAACTATGTCTTTTGATCACCAATTATATTTTAATAAATTGTTCCTATTTATAAGCCAAGAACTTAAAGGTATTTCTACTCCCCCTCTCGAGTTCTGAGTGAAATCATTCCTAAATCTTGGTTCTAATATATCTATTTTGAACCTAGAATTTAAGAATTCTTTATCTTCAATAGTTCTTTGATCACGGCTTTAAAGGAATTATAAGTTCTCTCAAACTCTACAAATCCTAGGTTACACTATCCCATAGTTGTTTTTAAAATTCCCTTTCTCAAGTACCAAATTCTAGAAACCAAATCATCCAACTAGTAGCTAATTAGTTGAGAAGCATTAAGCATAGAATAACATATATAAATTCAAGAACAACATCAAAGAATATATTAGAAATCAAGACGTAAAATCAAAGTTTAAGTCACATCAAACCCCAAGCGTATATCATTTAATTTAACATAAGAGAATCAAAAACTAATCTCAATAAAAATTTCATATATCTAAATATATTCAATAGTCAAGTATAATACAAAATTCAAATAAGACTAGGGTGAGAAAGAGGATGAGAAAAACTCTTTTCTAAAAGTAGAACTTTAAGCCTTCAATTTTTCAAGCAACTCTCTCAAGCTTTCTCTCCAAATTTTAGCTTCAAAAAACTCCTCTCTCTATGATTTTTGAGCTCTCAAGTTTGTATTTTTCTCTCAAACTCTCCACCCCTTAAACAGAGGTCTAAAGATATATTTAAGGGATTCCAAGGTGACCTAGGCCAAGTGAAATGTCAACCATTTGATCAGATAGCATCAATAGTTCAGATTGGCTCTAACAACTTAATAAAAACTCCCTTGCAAGCATCGTGATGCCTTAGCCTCTGAAACTTAGTTTTGCAGGTAGCATCGTGGTACTACTATGATAGTGTTGTGGCACTCTTGGCTCTAGAACTTAGGATGATAACTTTTTTCCCTAAGGGGTCCATTTCTTTGTTTTAGCTTTGTTTTGTCTAATTTTTGTTGTGTTGCATTCGTATCGGACTCAACTTTCATTCCAAATAGTTGAATTATCCATATTTCTCATCAATTTTTATTGATTCTCATTTATTCAAGAGAACTACAAAAATAATGCAAAAGCACATTAAACTAACAAAAATACTTGAGAACTTACAATTATTTCAGTTAAATGATACTTGATTTGTGATTTAATTAATCACTCATCACACACACATATATATATATATATATATGTATATATTTTAGTACATAACTTGTAATACTTCGTATATGACTTACGAACTTAGTTTGAAACTTCGGCCTGGTACATGCTAGTTTGAATATGGTATATGATTTTCAATGTATGGTACCTAACTTATAAAATTTGACAATTGTTTCTCATAAAAATAGGACTACTTACGAGATATTTATAATCAAAAGAATAGAGGCATTAATGATATGTGTTAAAATAAAAGAAGTAATACAAGATAAAATGACATTCTTTCGACAAAAGATAGCTGTAGAACTTTACCATTAGGCCAATAATAAGACAAAAATAGGATATATAAGCGATACGGAAACACAAATATGAAAGTGATAAAAAAGTATGATCTTGTTTAGGTTTAGGAAAAATAGTATGATATTTTGGCTTTTCGATTTGACAGGGATTAATTTACTAAATACTTTAAATTCTGAACATATTGAATATTAGAAAATTTCCTCCTTGATTCATTTTTCTTGTGTAATGCAATTTGATACAAATCTAAATTATTACTTGTTTACTTCTACTTATTCATTTTGTGAGGTATACATGAGTAATCTAAACTATTTAGAAATGATAATATTTTTTCTTCATGAATCTTAAGAATTGGAACTCAATATTGTTAAGTGCAATTTATGCACTTAATATTCACTCACTACACTTAATGCTTTATTTGTTTTTGAGAGCATTTATGTGTTTTATGTTATTTTTGTTCAAAGTTTTAGGCTTATTAAATTCTTGAAAGAAATCCGAGATTTGTGACAATGGTTGATGGCAAAAAGACACTCAAAAGTACTTCAGGAAGAAAACCAGGAAGAGAGATAGGCACTACAGTGCCACCTAATGGGCACCATAGTGTCGCTCAGTTAAAATTCTCAGTACCCACTAGTACTAGCATTATAGCGCTACTTTTCGAGTGCTGCAGTGCTGCTATTGATGCCAAGTACCAGAAACATAGGCACTGCAGTGCTACATTCTGAGTACTACAGCGCTACCATTGATGCTTAGAACTAGAAACATGGGCACCTCTAAGCCCAATGTAGAGTGCTGTAGTGCTTGCCCTCATATATCCCTTCCATCTATTGAGCACCGTAGTACTCTATACCAAGCGCTTCAGTTCTTCCACGTGCTTTGGATAGCATAAGCCAAATTTGACTTAGTTGCCAAGGGAGATATAAATAAATCATTTAGGGATCTGAGAAAAGGGGCTGAAGAATTTTTTTGGAAGCTCTTGGGAGCTACGACCTTGGGCAAAGAGAGATGAAGAACACTATGTAAAGAAATTCTTATCTAACCAAAAAGAGTTTGTCTTTTCTTTTCTCTCTATGATGTTGTTGTTATTTATGTTGTTTTTCTTCTTTTTCATCATGAACTAAGTATTTTATCTAGAGGAATGATGTAACTATGTCTTATTTTCAATATCAATTTTGTGGTGATTTTCTATTGGTTTATTTGTGTTATTTTTCTTTTCATATTTCTCAATTGATTAATAACTATTGGGATATTTGATTTCTAGAATTCAGTACTTGAGGGAGGGTATTTTTAGAGATTTAACTAGAACAATACAACCTAAGATGTTGTACAGTTTAAGAAAACTTATGAATCCTTTGAAGCTTGTTATTGAGAACTATAAAACTTAATGAACTCTTGTTTTTTCAATTTTGAATAGAGATATTAAAATTGGAATTTAGGAATAATTTTCACTCAGTAATCGAGAGAAAGAGTATAAATAATTTTGAGTTCTTGCTTATAGACTAGGAAAATTAATCAAGTGGTATTGTTTATTTAAAGACATAGTAGATAGTTAGGTGAAGTCAAACCTCTAGAATTCATTCTTATTATTATTTTCCTTCATATTTTCAATTGAATTATGATTTTTAATTTTTTATTTTAGAATTTCTTTTGATCACTCTATATCTATAATTAATTCAAATTGTCTTGATAAAATTAAGATTATTCAATTATATTACTTAGTAGAATTTCAATAATAATCCTTATGGGTACAATAACTGTATTTACCATTTTACTATAAAACTTGATACCGTGCACTTGCGATATATAATTTCGTGAATAAGTTTTTTGGCACTGTTATCAAGGATTGGCAATTAAATTACTACTAATATTATTACCAAGTAATCTTGATTTTAATTTAGACATTTTATTCTTTTTACTTATTTTGTTCTTATTGTCACTATTGCTTGTTAGGTGTCTTTCCTTTGTGGCTTATACGAAGAGCCTGTAGATTAGAATTGTTGCCATTTGATTCCGAGATTGTATGTATTTGTCGAAGGCTAAGACAACAAAGAAGACAAAAAAGAGCTCAAATCATAGCAGAGGAGGCCAACAATCAATTAAGCAAATAATCAACAAGCAAGAGCCCTATGGGATTACTTCAAGCTTGTTGTCAATGAGAACTATTCAGGAATTCAGAGGCAAAACATCAGTGCCAATAACTTCGAGTTGAAACCCACCCTCATTAGCATAGTTCAACAAAATCAATATGGAGGTCTGCCTAATGAAGACCTGAATGTGCACTTGGCTATGTTCTTAGAGATTTGTGATACCATTAAGATGAATAGCATTTCAAAGGATATTATTCAATTGCGATTATTTCCTTTCTCACTTAGGGACAAGGCACGAGGATGGCTATAATCTTTGCAACCGGGGTGTGTTGGAACATAGGAAGACTTGGTTCAATGATTCCTTTCGAAGTTCTTCCCTCCATCAAAGACCTCTTAACTTCGAGATGAGATTGCACAATTTCGCCAATTAGACTTTGAATCACCTTATGAAACTTGGGAGCATTTTAAAGATCTCATTCGAAAGTACCCCCAACATGGATACCAAGATTAGTTCTAAGTCCAATTATTTTACAATGGATTAAAACAAGAACAATTATTGATGCGGCAGCCGATGTACTCTCTTGTCCAAAACCACTGAAGAAGCCCAATTATTGTTGGAGGAAATGTCATGCAACAACTACTAAAGTAGCTGGAATTCATGAAGTAAATTCTATTGTAGCACTTTCAGCTCAAGTATCGGTTCTAACAAACCAAATTTTAGCCCTTACTACTTGAGAAGCTTCATCAATCATGGAGCTGGTAATGGTTACTAGTACTTCTTTTGTTGGTGATGGTGGTGATCTAGAGCAAGTTCAACATATCAACAATTGGAACTTCAATTATCGAGGTAATAAATTATCCAATAACTTGCCTACATATTATCACCCGAGACTCCGAAATCATGAGAATTTTTCTTATGGTAATACAAGAAATGTGCTTCAAACTTTTTCTAAGTTTAATAACTAGCTAATCAAGAAAAAAACTTTATTGGAAGAGAGCTTAAGTTTGTTTATTTCAGTCACTAGATCAAGATTCAACAAAAATGAGGCGAGGTTAGACAATATTGAAACCCACGTGAGTAGTATGGGTGCCATCATAAGTATTTTGAAGTTCAACTTAGGCAATTAGCAACTACAATTAATTCTCAATAACAAGGGAAATTCCTAAATAATATTGAAAGCAATCTCAAGGAGTATTGTAATGCTATAACTCTAAGAACTGGAAGAGAAATTAATGGAGAGAACAATAAGAAGCTACCAAGCCTACACCTTTGCCTAGCCATGAAGAGAAGCACACCATAGATGTGAACATTGAAGAAGAAAATGCTACAATGGAAGTTTCTAAACGGAGAATTATTTTATTTCCCAGTAATCCTCAAAAGAAAAAGCTCGATTCTCAATTTAACAATTTTTTAGAAATCTTTAAGAAAATTCACATTAATATTTCTTTTGCAGATGCTCTTAAACCAATGCTAAACTATGTCAAATTCATGAAGGATATTATGTCAAAAAAGAGGAAGTTGGAGGAATTTGAAATGGTGAAGTTGACGGATGAATGTAGCACTATTATCCATAAAAAACTGCCATAAAAATTAAGAGATCTGTACAGCTTCAGTATTCCTTGCACAATTGGTGGCGCCTCTTTTGATAAAGCTTTGTGTGATGTTAGGGAAAGCATCAATCTCATGCCCTTGTCTATGTTCAAAAAGCTGGGGCTTGGTGACATCCAGCCAATCACCATCATGTTATATCTAGTGGATAAGTTCCTCACCTATCCTTGTGGAGTCATTGAAGACATGTTGGTAAAGGTTGATAACTTTATTTTTCCAATTGATTTTGTGCTTTTAGATATATATGAAGACCAAGACAAACCTCTAATCCTTAGGTGATCTTTCTTAGCAATAAGTGGAGCTTAGATTAATACATCTAAGGGGAGTTATCTCTACGGGTGAATGAAGATATAGCCAAGTTCAACATTTGTCACTCCAACAAGGTTTCCGAGGAGATAAGTTCATATTACTGAGTTGATATGATTATAAGACATGTTGAAGAGGTTGTGGTGGATGAGAGATATTGCAATGGCCAAAAAATTGTGAAGTGTGAGTTAGGTAAAGGGCAACAAGTTCAACTTTTGAGGTCTTGGTTGAAGTTGTTATCACCCAAGTTGAAGCCAAAGTAGTTGGGGCCCTTTGTTACTAAGAAAGTGTTTCCTTAGGAATGATAGATATAAAGAAAAAAGATAAATATGTGTTACGGATTTATAAATAATGATTGCAGCTTTATGATGGAGAAGAAGTAAGAAATGTGGGGAAGCTCCCTCTCGAAGATTTGAGTTGAGGAAGTTAAAGAAAGTCAGGCTGAGGACACTAAACCAAGCACTAGATGGGAGGCAACCCAAGTTATGTTTTTAATTTTTATTTAGTTTTGTTTTTTTTTCAATGGTTATTTTGTTATTCGTTAGACTATATTTGAGTTTGGGAGGATAATTTTGTGCATTTTGTGGTAGTGTTTATTGTAAAAAAGTGAAAAATAATGAAAATTGTAGCACTAGTCCAGAATGCCATGGTGCTCTGTTCATAGCACCACAGCACTACAGGTTCTAGAAAAGTTTTAGAACTTTTAGTGCCGCAATGCTTCCTTTCCTAGAATTTCCCTCAATTTCAAAAAAAAAATAAAAAAAAATTAGAACAATTTTGAAAAAAAATCGGGAAAAAAAAATCAAGCTCCACAGTGCCCTTAAGAGAGTGCTACAACACCCATGTTGCAACCCATAAATGAAAAACATTAAACCCACTTTCTTCTCCCCTATGAGCACCTTAGTTGTTTTACCACCTTACTCCTATCCTCAACCCATCCTTTCAACATCTATTTTTCTCACCAAACATTTCACTTCTCATAATCATTCTTCAAATCTTCTTTATATCTATCATCATCATATTGGAGAAATACTTAGAGATTGAAGTCTACTCTTGTTCTTGGAAAGTCACCATCCTTATTGTTCCAAGTAAGTCACACTCTATCTTTTCTTAAGCTATTTATGCAATTTTGGGAGATACAAAGATAGTGTGATTGTTGTTTATGGGTTTGTATTCACTTTGGGGCTAGTTCCATAAGAGAATGAAGTTGTAACTTGTAGAAAAAATCCATGCCTACAATGTCTTCGACAAAATGACCAAGTAAACTTAAGAATTTTTTGAAGTGTATTTTGATTGAGTTTTGGGATTTGTCTCATGTTATAGCTTTGAGAAGAATTGATCCATAGGACTACTAGTCTCCAGTTTTTCCAAAACAAAAAGAAAAAAAAAAGAGTGAGAACGTTGATTCTTGTGGTCAGTATTAGAGTGTTGATTTTTTTTTTTATAGTGATTAATTTGTGATAAGCTTGGTCATGGCTTCCAAAATACGAAAAGGATCTTCTTCTTCCTCTGGAAGTTTTGATTCAAGCAAATATATTAGTATGCAGGCTGAGCAACGCTATAAAACATCGGTTGTACCTAAGAATTGTGTTCGAGGACGTGGTATTGCCTGTTTTGAGGATATGATAGAGCAAAGACATTGGGAAGAATTTACAAAACAACCACAACCTAATCTAGTAACTGTAGTGAAAAAATTCTATGCAAATGCTAAGGAGCACCGTAACTTGAAAGCTTTTGTATGAGGCAAATGGGTACCATTTGATTGTTCAACCATCAATCGGTATTATAGCCCTCCTGATATTGATGATGATGATTATTCTAAATTACAAGATGAGGGAGTTAATACTAAAAATATCATCCACTTTCTGGCAAAACCTGGAACTGAATGGAAGATATCCCAAACAGATGTTATTAACTTCTTAGAAGCTAGATTGGAATTGGAAGCCATAACCTGGAATCACTTCATTTCAGCAATAATTACTCCCCTCCAACAATTATAGTGAAGTCAAAAAAGAGAGAGCCATCCTCAACTATGCCATTTTGAATGGTTGGTCCATAGCTATGGGATGCATTATCTAGCAGTCCATCCTCCACACCATTAGCGGAGTCATCTCCACTGGCCTTACTTATCCATCCTTTATGGGCTCTGTCAGGCACAAGGCATCAGTACACCACCTATAGAGGAAATTGTACACCTAAAGTGTGTATTGACAACCTAATTTGTCACCACTAAATTCAAGCAAGATGCAGGTCAGCCTTAACGCACCAGTAAGCCACGAAGTAGGAAGCTCGTCATATGCTCCTCCACCACCTCTGATGCCCAGAAAAACCACTAGAGAGTTGAAAAATTAGATTGAAAACATGAAAGTATAGATGGCCTAAAAGCAACGAGACATCCGAGCTAAAAACCAGTGGCAAGGAAACTGTGCCCATCAGTTCAATCAATTTCTAGAATGCAATGACTAGTAATTCAACTATCAAGTGGAATTTAACAATGCTTTGGTCTAGATATTCTCTAACTGTGCAATTAATTTGGGAGCCAGTGGCATCACCTTTCCTGCTCCTCCCATTTTTCCTCCATACCAATTAGGTCCCCGCCCCCAGGATGATGACAATGAGGAAGACGAATGATGTCTTCCTTAAGGTAAGTTCTCTTTCCTTCACTCTTCTATAATTTGACATTGAGGATAATACCCACTATTAGTTTAGGGGAGTATTTAATTTTTTAGTTGTCTCTTTTATTTTCTATTTGCAAATTTTTTTTTCTTGTGTTAGTTTGAATAGATTGCCTAGGGCTGTTGATTAGAACCTGATTAAATTAAATATTGCTCTTCAAAAATAATTAATATTGACTTCTTCTGTGTTCTTGACTCTACTATTAATCTTATTAGAGATTTAGATATGCCTATACATATAATCATGCTCATTTTTCTTCTGCTTTAAAACTGGAGAATGTTTATGCGAATTAAACAATTATTTAGGATTCTTAAAGATCTCTAAAACTTATTTGAAAGCTATTTGTGGCAAAATCCTAGACTATATATCGCTAAATATATAATATAGGCCACCTTTGGATCGATTGAGTCTTTCAAGTAAACCTGTGATATTGGAAACCCTTAGTTAATCTTATTGAGCTTAAAGACATTTTCTTTGACTCCGATACTTTGAATCTATCTTATAAATATTTTCTAGTACTTCACTTTACACCTTGAGCACATATGAACATATTTACGTCAATTGTGATGCTCATGTGAAAAAAAAGGGGGCTTGATGTTAGATATTGTGAAGAATTCTTGTCTATTCAAAAAGTATTATGCCCTCATTGGTAAAAATAAAATAAAATTAAAAAAATCATAACTTGAGGGCATAGCTACTTGTCAAACGATAAATATTATAATCTATAAAGAAGAAAAGGATCCTAGAATAGAATATATATGCTCTAGGGTATTGAAATCATAAAAATATCTTTTTTGTCCTAATTTCACCTTAACCTCACATTACAAATCTTATTAAAGTCCTATTGATCTTTGATGATGCATTAGTCTATATTAGTAGAAAATGGTTGGAAAAACAAGCCTATAGAGACATAAACATTCATGTTGAGGGACCAATCTTCACATCGTTTATTTGCATAAACAAATCCAGAATTCTAGTAGTAAGGTGAAATTGGCTACTCACACACATACACGAAGAAGAAATAAGAGAAGGGTAAAACTAGTGTTGGAGTTGAAATTCTAGATGTTGATAATATTTTGAAGTTTTTCTTGAGCTATAATTATGATAATTTTAAGGCCCATTTGAAATCTGAATCAAACTAATACTTGAGCTTTTAGTTTGTTTTCACTATTTTGTTTTATTTTCACTATTTTGTTTTATTTTCTTCCTTTGCTGTTTTGTTTTCTTTACTCGAGGACTAACAAAGCATTAAGTTTAGGGAAATTTGTTAAGTACAATTTATACACTTAATATTCACCCTCTACGCTTAATGTTTTATTAGTTTTTGAGAGCATTTGTGTATTTAATGTTATTTTTGTTCAAAGTTTTAGGTTTATTGATTTCTTGAAAGAAATCTGAGATTTGTGACAATAGTTGATGGCAAAAAGATGCTCAAAGTACTTAAGAAAGATAATCACAGAGGGAGACTGGCGCCACAGTGCCACCTAATGGGTGCCGTAACACCGCTTAGCTAAAATTCTCAGCACCCAACAATAATAGTACCATAGCACTACTTTTTGAGTGCTACAGCACTGCCATTGACTCCTAGTATTAGAAACATGGGCACTGCAGTGCTACATTCTGAGCGCTGCAGTGCTGGCACTGATGCTTAGAACCAGAAAAGCGGGTGCCTCAATGCCCAATATAGAGCATTGCAATGTTTGCCCTTGTATATTCCTTCTATCTTTTAAGCACCATGACGCTCTATGCCATGCACCACAATGCTTCCAGATGCTCTGGATAGAATAAGTCAAATTTGACGTAGCTACCAGAGAGGATATAAATAGACTCTTTAGGGATCCAAGAAAGTGAGTTGGAGAATATTTTTGTTAGCTCTTAACAGCTGCCACATTGGGCAAAGGGAGATAAAGAACACCATGTGAAGAACTTCTCCTCCAACCAAAAAAAGCTTTTCTTTCTCATCTTTTCTCTCAATGATGTTGTTGTTATTTATATTATTTTTCTTCTTTTTCATTATGAACTAAGTATTTTATCTAGTGGAATATGTAACCTATACTTGAAGCTATATGTCTTGGTTTTTAATATCAATTTTTTGGTGATTTTTTATTGGTTTATTTGTGTTATTTTGCTCTTCATGTTTCTCAATTGATTAGCAACTATTGGGATGTTTTGATTTCTAGAATCTGGAACTTGAGAGAGAGGATTTTTAGAGATTGAACTAGAATAACACAACCTAGAATGTTTAGAGTTTGATAAAATCTATGAATCCTTTGAAGTTTGTTGTTAAGAACTACAAAACTTAATGAACTCTTGTTTTCTCAATTTTGAATAGAGATATTGAAATTAAAATTTAGAAGTAGTTTTAACTAGGCACTTGAGAGAGGAAGTAGAAATAATTTTGAGTTCTTGCTTGTAGACTAGAAAAATTAATCAAGTGGTGTTATTCATTGAAAGACATAGTGGATAGTTAGGTGAAGTTAAACCTCTAGAATTCATTCTTACTATTATGTTTCAAACTTTCAATTGCATTTTGACTTTGAATTTTGTATTTTAGAATTTCCTTTGATCACTCTATATTCATAATTAATTTAAATTGTCTAAATAAAATTAAGATTATCCAATTATAGTACTTAGTAGAATTTCAATACCAAACCTTGTGGGTACAACAACCTTATTTACTATTTTACTATAAAACTTGATACCATACACTTATGGTATATAATTTCGTGAATAAGTATATATGCTCAAATATCATAATATATATATATATATATATATTAGTCATAATCGTTTATGTAATTTCGAATATAGTATATATATAACATGATATATAGCTTCATATAGTGCTACAAAATATTAATATACCAAGAACAAAAATTTATGTATTAAAAGTGAGAACAAATGGAAATAAAATAACAAATATTGAATATCAAAATTAACAAAATTGGAATATAACCTCGCATACTATGACAAAAATTCTATATACCAAGTCCAAAAATCCATGTACCTGAAAGTATAAGAACATGTTTAAAAAATAACAATATCCTATAATTAAAGTACTGAATCTAGTATATAGCTCTGCATACCAAGACCAAAAATTTATTGTGTAAGAACACATAGAAAGAAAATTAAAATATCCAATATTTTAATGTAATGAATTCAAATCAGGTACATAACCTCATATACTGTGACAAAATTTCTATATACCATGACCAAACTTGCAAGTATAAAAATATGGCAAAAAAACCCTTCGTTTGGTAACAAAACAACTTACAAAATCAATAAAAAGAGACTTTTGATTCCCATGCCTTTTCTTCTTCTTTGGAACAAATAATTCAATAGGAATTGGATTTCGGCAAGTTTTCTGATTATGGCCAAATTGCTTGCATCGATCATATTGACATAATTCGTCTTCTTAAACTTACCGGCTGAAAGAATCCTTTTCTTTTTTGGCTTACAAGCACTTGCTTTTTTAGTATTTGGTAGAATACAAGTTGCTCTTTAATGAAGTCTGGCACATCCCGATCAACTTGGCTTCTGAGGGGATAAACAATCTTGTCATAAGCATTCTAATAAGTAGTCTTCTTAAAAAAGTGAGATGTGTAGTTATAGTAGATCAAATTAAACCGACTAACTACAACACATACATAGAATACCTTCGAAATTTCACTTCTTATATCTATAAGTATGTTATGCCAAATGCACAATAAACTCCAAATTCTTGTAACGAACTTAATATAAATATAAACTAACTGGCTGAACCTAATTATAAAAAAAAATAAAGAGAAAATAAAAGATGATACTAAATCTAATAAAATCAATGAATAAGATATATTACTTATTCTGGTGTATATAATCATATACCAAGTTAATAAAAATATATACTAAGGCAAAAAACTAATATACCAGATGCTAAAAACAGAACAAATGATGAAAATTAACAAATAATTAACAAAAATTCAATAATTATAATATGTACTAAAATAAATAGTACATGATTCTTCAAACTAGGTAAATAAGTATATGAACTACGACAAAAATAATATATACCAACATAAGAAATAAATAAACCAAATAAAAAATAGTTAATATCGTCATCAAACCACAAATTAAAGAACATAAGACCAATGTATCATATCAAAAATCATATGTACCACTGAACATATCATAAATACCACAATAACTAATAATGAACTACTACCATACAAAATCAATGAATAGTAATACCATGTACCATAAAAAAAAAATACATATACCACTATAACAATACATGTACCATGACTAAAAACTAATGAACCATTTTAATTACAAAAAAAATTACAAAACACATAGGAATATACAAAAAACTACTCATATATAAGAGAAAAATAAGATTATACTTGAATTAACATTAATTATGACTTGAATAACTAATTAAATAAAATCTCCAAATCCAATACACAATGAAATCAACATCAATATACCAAAACATACCGAAAAAAGATCAAAGTCTAAAATAATTGGACCAATGCAAACAGAACAATCACCAAAACTGCTAGAGATCCAAGAAAATGAACCAAAGCCGCCAAAGAAGAAGATAATGAGCAACACCACCGGAAAAGGGGGAAAAAAAAAGAAATGACGTAAAAAATAGAGAATCGTTGGAGATCCGAGGAAAATTATGAAGATTTAAGAAAGAGAAGAAGTAACATCAATAGTGAATTGAGCGAGATTAGGGAGAGAAAGAAAAAGAAAGAGAGACAAATAAAAAAAAAAGAGAAAGAAGGAGAAAAACGAACGAAAAAAAAGAGAGAAAAGAAAAATGATGAACGAGAACTACAGAAAAGAGGAAAAAAATAAACTGAAAATTTAATTAAAGGCAATAAGGTAAATGTTGGCCATATAACTATAAATTTCAAATCCTAGACATATACTTCATAAAATATAAAAAGTTGAACATTTATCTAAATTTTCCTTAAAAAAATATAATAATTGAGCATTAAAGTGTATAGATAATTAATAGAACATTAGAAAGTGTGGAATTTAGTATTTTAAAATTATAAAAAGTTGAACATTTATCTAAATTTTCCTTAAAAAAATATAATAATTGAGCATTAAAGTGTATAGATAATTAATAGAACATTAGAAAGTGTGGAATTTAGTATTTTAAAATTATGACATTCTACTATATTTAGTGTTATATTTGAGACCAGCTAAACATATATTAAAATTTGTGCAACAAATAGCATTGAATCGGAGGAATATTATCTTTTATTATATGCTAAATTATAGAATTAGGACAATAAAATAACATTACATTCGAGATGCTAAGGAACTTTGGTTGAAAACCTCAGACTTCATTAGAGGTATATTATATTAGAAGAAATTAGTTAATTGCTCTGATCCAAATGTCCAATTGTGCATGGTTCAAGATCTCATGTTTTACCTTTCCTTTCGAAAAAAAAAAAAAAAAAGATCTCATGTTTTATTTTTGTCCATATATCGCAGTGACAGCATGTGTTAATAATTAAAAGGAAAAGGGAACTTTTGACATAAAAGTCACATTCAATTAAAGACGAATGTAGTAGTAAGAAAGAAAATATTGAACGCGGAAATGTAATATTATACCCCCAAAAGGCAGCGCATTAGATTGTGCTTATATATAATGATTAACTTATACTACATGCCAGAAAATATATGAGCACTAGAACCTTCAAAAGGAAAAGTTAATGTCTACTAAAAATGTGTGTAACGTGAATTAACCTTATGCAATCACAGAGGTCAGATCATAGGTAGAAAACGTAAGTGGTGACGTTTTAGATGGTGAGTACTGTGAATCATAGGCTTGGTGAGAAAAAATGGAAATATTCCTCCTTCGAATTATTAATTTAAGACACAACAATTACCACTAATTAACAGAAAATTACGCACCAGTACTGGAAGGTGCACAAATGGAATTTGGATTGTTATATTAGGTAGCACGTGGCATGATCTCTCCAAATTCGATTCAATAGCGTCACTATTAACAGTGAAAATTTATACGAGTATTATAAATACGTACTACTCTTATGAATATCAGCATACGTGTTCTCACAACTTACTTCGGCAATAAAAGAAGATATATACATTTTTGTTAAAAACGAGAATACCTTCTTATATACGTAAGAGGTATGGGACTTATAGCGAACCCAGCGACGGCAATGGTGATTGTTCAAATGTCATTCGCAGGAGTCAATGTATTGTCCAAATTGGCCGCGAATGATGGAATGAGTATGAGAGTTGTTGTTGCTTATCGCTTCACTTTCGCTACTGGTTTTCTTCTTCCACTTGCCCTTTTCTTGGAAAGGTATGCTAGCATATTTGTATATTATAATTATAGCTAAATAGATATTATTGTGCTTGTTTCGTTTTTTTTTTTTTTTTGGTTTTTGTAATTGAGCTTTGTTTGTAAAATTTTCAAGATTGATTATCTTATGATTATATTGAATTATGTAGTTTTTCTTACAAGGATAAATTATGTAGTATCAAGTACGGGCTTAGTCTGAAACAACTCTGAAATATTTTAGTTTATATATTTTAGATATATATTTTATTTTTATATCTAATTTGTATTATAATGTAGGTGATTTTGTTGTGGAAATGTGCACACACTTAGCTATAAGTGTTGTGTGCGTATATATATGCACACACTTGGTATTAAGTGCNGAATTCCCTTAAAAGCAACATTTTGTGAAAATTTACAGTCATCGTTAGAGTTTTCTTTTCATCAAAAAAAAAAAAAAAAAGTGATACGTACCAAGCAAGCCTATGTCTAACGCAAAATTCTGAACTTCAATTCTATGGTGTTACCCCAAAAGTTGGTAAAGCACTGGGCATCATTCATTTTTTTCCTCTTTCTTTTATTTTAAAAAAAAGGCAAAGTCACGTTTATTCCTTCATGATATATTCTTAATATAAGTTGAGAAAGCGTAATTTTAAAATGCTTTTGTGCCACATTAATAATTATATCTACGTATAATGTATAGTTCATGATAGTTAACATAAGAGTAATTTTTTTTTTGGGACCAAAAGAGTAATTTTAGAATGCTTTAAATGCCAAATTTTTAATTATTTTTCGTCTTCTTGATGAAAATTTTCGCCTTAGTATATGGTGGTCTCGTGCTTCACTTAGACATTATTTGGTCCTATAAATTAGAGTTGTCACATCATATGGTAAATAAAGGTCGAACCTAAGCGTTTTTTTTCCTTTTTTTTTTTCGCTTCAAGTGGTACCTCAGGTTGATTTGAAAAAAATGGGAAAAAGAAAGTGGAACCTAAGGCAACGTCGCTCGTTTTGAAAGCTTTTTCTGTAAAATATTTGGTATAAGTATTTTATTTTGCAAAAGTATCTTTAGAAAATAAAGGGATATTATCTGTATTTTGACACTTTGTTTAAATTATACTTTCTGTTTTGGTTATTATTAACATTGACCTTTAGATTTGAAATCTGTTATAAATTTATACCCTGATACTAATTTAGAGCAGTTAATTTAATAAGTTGTCGTTTAAAAAATTAAAAATAAACCATATAAAAATTGATCCAAGAATAAATTTATTAAATCATCTTGGTAAATTAACTACTCTAAATTAGTGTCAGGGTATAAATTTGTAACAAATATTAAATCTAAGAGTCAATATTGATAATAACCAAAATAAAAAATATAAACTATGTCAAAATATAGAGTATAAAAATGATAATATCCCTAAAATAAATGATACCGAACCTGAAATTAATAAAAAAACTAATTAAATGTTGCATTTCCAGAGGCATCAGGCCAAAACTTACGTGGGTGGTACTTCTTCAAGCATTTTCGTGTGGTTTATTTGGGTAAGTAGCTACTAGTACTCTTTTAGCTATACAATTTTCCATCTGTGACTGCCAGATATATGCACTTGATTACTTATCCAATTATGTTGTTTATTTCCTTAATATTCTTATTGTCCAACTTCGAAAAGTATTAATAAATATTTGTACATATCAACAATATTAGATATCTCAAAATTTGTAAAAAATGTTTAATACAACAAATGTGTCATGTGAGTTGACATTAGTTAATTGGCGAATGTGATTAATTCATTAGTAATAAATTTTAATACACTAATTGAATAATAAAAACTGATATACCATATATATTGATATTAAAATTTAGAAATAATTTTGTTATGCTTAACATCATCTATATATATTTATATATTGTACGAGTTTTCAATAAGTATTTTTACTTTCATTTTCTTTTTCTTCTTTCACTGATAGGTCTTTTCAAAGTTTAAATGATCTATTCTACTCATTTCTATTCTCATTCTAATTCATACAAGGAAAATAATTTTGATTTAAAAATAATAATTTACTCTTTTGTTTCAAATTAATTCATGTACATAATGAGTTTTCAGATTATTTTTTATACTTGTGAAATGGAAATAAAAATATTTTATTTCAATTAATGGAAAATTCTAATCTTTCTTTTTTCTTATACTTTATGTTAACTATAATTTTTAATATGAAATGAAATATTCTTTTGAATTTAATTTGTCTTACTTCTTTTGTATTAGATTAGAACATGATTTTGTCACCTTTTTATGTTGCAAAATTTTAGTTACCTATACATATATTTACTTGCTCTTTTATATTTAATTTGCAACTATCCTAATTAGTCTATACTGCGCACTATTAGAAACCCTCTGAACGGATTTATAATTCAATAATTTTTTGATTAATTATCATGTTATGGTCTCCAACTTTTCTAAAGTCATTTGATTTATTTCATTATTAGTTTTGTTTATTGGATAACTCCATTTCGCACTTGTTTCACAAAGTTTTATAGATTGAAATTTGTCTACGTAAAAAATTGCAGAGCTGGACTAGCACAAAATTTGTACCTTAAGAGCTTAGAATTGACTTCGGCCACATATGCTTCCGCCATGTTTAATCTCGTTCCTGCCATTACGTTGATATTGGCTGTATCTTTAAGGTATGAACACACCTATAAATAGCTGTTACGTTGCTAATGGTGTATAACACCTGGAATATAAAATTTAATAAA
Organism: Parasponia andersonii; assembly: GCA_002914805.1. NCBI lineage: Eukaryota > Viridiplantae > Streptophyta > Magnoliopsida > Rosales > Cannabaceae > Trema > Trema andersonii. The sequence goes on from JXTB01000395.1 coordinate 352,910, forward strand.
ATAGATTCATAATATGAATAAATGTATTATATCTCTTCTTTCAATATCTTCCTATTTCCAATTCTGAATAAATTTGCTTCGTTTCAGAAAAAAAAAAAAAAAGATCTTCCAAATTACGCAATTTTTTTTTTCAATATCTTTCAAATTATACTAAAATTGAACGAACTAATCTTTTTTCCAAGATGCAGCAATAGTATTATTATTTTATGGCTAATTTAATATATATAACTAGATCTGTAGCACCAATTACAAGCATCTGATGGATGTAGAATTGAGAGAGTTAATTTTGGAAAGGCAGCAGGGAAGGCTAAGGTATTAGGGGCACTAATGGGAATAGGTGGAGCATTGATACTAACTTTGTATAAAGGTGTGGCCATTCAAATCTGGTCAACCCACATTGACCTCTTGCATCACAATCACAACAATGCATCATCGTCACCGGCCGGTCAAAACCACATGCTTGGCTGCCTACTGGCTGTGGCCAGTTGCTTATGCATTTCTCTCTGGCTCATTATTCAGGTACTTAATTAATTACCTATAGAATAATTACGAAAATATTCCTTCATTTTATTGTGGTACATGAGAATACCAACAACCTCCATTTGTATCAATTTATGTACAAATTAATGTCAACCAAATTTCAAGAATCCAGGGGTTGACATACTATATAGGTAAAATCCGAGAGGATTATTAAGTTTGTTTGTTTTGGTAGACTCTAGAGAATAATTTCAAAGAATTTGGATAGTATAATTTAGCCAAAACCACTGAGATATTAATGTTATAATTATGTCTTCTTCATTTGTAGGTAATTATCCCTTTTGTGCTAAATTATTTTAATCAAATAAATTTCCTATGTACGGATTGCCGACTCTGATTTTCGTCTTAGAAAAATTGAGTTGAGTTTCAAATTGAAATTTAAGAGACATTTTATTACATGCTTCTAGTACTGTTTCCCAGATGTACCGCACCTGAGTTTTGTTATTATTCATAAAGAAGCTTTTTTTTTTTTTCCCAAGTAGTAATAGCATGATAATAAAAAGTAAAATACAAACATAATATCAGAGAAATTTCCCCACAAAGTAAATCCATTATCACAAATTTACTTCGCTACTAATTTTAAGTACTGTATAATTAGGCCCAATTACTTCTTTAATTTAGTACTTGATAAAATTAAAAAATAAAAAATAAACAAAACAAAATAGACTACTTATTTTTTGTATTGTTTGTAAAAGTTGATAACTGTCACGACCCAAATTCCAGACCAATGGCAGAAAGAAAATTTCACAAGTAGACATTCAAAGGTTTTTTTTTTAAATTAAAAAATAATTTTAATAATAAAATTCCCACAGTTTTGTGATCACTAGTAAACGTAGAATATTAATGAAATTTATTTAAACAAACCAAATATCATCATCACCAGTCTCACTATCTAGCACACTAATTATACAGATTGAGTTCGTGAAACGGGCTCTTAAGTATTTTATTACAAGCCAAGATAAATAAACAGAGATATCTTACAAAATTACTAATTTCTAACTTGGTAATTAGCTCCTCTCTAAACTGCTCCTGAATCTCTAAAATCACACCGAACATTACCTGAGAGGGGAAAACTAATGAGAGATCATTTATATGCTCAGTAGGAATTCAATTATCTTTGGATAGATGCAATTTCTTATACATGCATGGTTAGTTCCTTTAAATTCATTTATAAATCAAGTTTATCAATTCATGGTATCCAGAATAATTACATATTCAAAATTAAAACTAAAACCACATCATTATTGTACATATCATACATCAACAAGAATATAAGTGAGCTCTTATCTACCCATCACGGTCTTGAAATATCTCTCTAATAGAGTTACCCAGCATCCTGATACTGCCCATACGCGTATCAGCAAAAACCTGCACAGAGGCTTAGGTCTATCACCTAGTATTGCAACAACTCACTAGCGATCTAAATATACTGCGATGCTATTATAGAACTCAAGTGTGTGATCTTATAGTATGTACAACGTGAAATATTATACAACAACCATGCCTCTAATAAACAACTTTAAAATTCAACTTGACATTATTCTGGGATTTACTATATATAGGTAGCACACTGTTGTTTTACCTTATATTCACAATATAAAAATATGGATAAAATCCACACAGTCCAATCCCAGTATAATCCAATCATTTTCAGCAATTTCATAAACTATCGTAAAATCATGATTTTTCATAAATAAGTTTTAATGAAATTAAAATCCGAAGTAATATAATAGTCAGGTAATCGAATCTTTACATCGATATGGTAGTAATGCTAGGCCAATGACATTCGAACAATTCCCCCCCTGATCACTCAGGTGCTTAAACAATAATTTCTAGTTCCCCGATAAGTTCACTTGAAAAAGTGACTTTTCAACCAGAGATTCAAAGACAGAAACGGAGGTCACCATTAAATTTAGAGCATCCAAAAATGTTAAGTTAGACAGATACTTTGTCAAAAATGGGTCCTAGTGTGGGACTATACTGTAGCATCCAAAACGGAGCAATTTTATGCCACAATATTCCCATTTTTGTTTCTCAACGAAACATGGTGATATTTTATATCAAAATTTAAGTCTCGATCTCATGAGTCCAAATTCGAAGTTAGAACTCAGTTTTAAGATCCTTAGCATTAATTAAGTCCAAAAATCCAAAAATTACATTAATATCACCTTTTGAAAATAATTACAAAAATGTCCTATTTTTCTAATTACTATTTATCACACTTACTGTTACCTTTTTATTTTTACCAACTGTAATTATTCATGATTTTTGACCCTCTTTCATCTCATATATTTATCTAAGGTAAATAAATCATGTAACTAAATTAATTACGTAAATATCACTTTTTACATAGTTGGTAAAAATAGTAAAATAGTAAAAACTTACCAGAGACGAATTTTGACAAGCAACTACTTGAAACTGGTCGAAGATGATGAGATGAGACTCCATTTATCAAAGGTGTCGAAAATGGAGGTTGGACGGTATTTTGGTGGCCAGAAAACCATACCGGAGGCGAAATTATTGTGGGGCCGCTGACGCTTCGTCTGATGTCAAAACATGGTGAGACTAGTGGCGTTAGTTTCGATTTCGAATGTTCTTCAATGCAGCCTAGTGCATGAGCCCAGGCAGATGACAGTGGCAGTGTGGTGGAGCTCGAAATGAAACTACTTGTTTCTCTCATTTTCTCCCTTCCAAGCTCCTCATTTAGAGAATTTGAGAGTTTTTAGGGGTTTATAGGAAAGAAACCGGGCACTGTGGTAAATTATAAAATATTCAGATATTTTCAATATTTTATTACAAAAATTACTTATTTACAATTTTGACATTGAATGCAAAAAGTCCATTTTGACCCTTAAAAGTTTCAGATTTTACAATAACAATCTAGTATTTCTTTTAACAAATTACTTGACGGAGAAGTCTAAAGTGATAAACAGAAAGAGGGAAGAAAACCTATGTTACTTAAGAACCAAACAAAAGACGCAGAAACTTTACTTTCTAATTTGGATTAATCTTGATAGTTTGGCAGTTATTTTAATCCGCCTACTTTGATAATTACTTTACATGTTATATTGATGCTCTGTATGGGTTATATTTCTTGTAATGTGATATGAATCCTAGCTAGTTGTGCTTGTATATATAGGCTAAAATGAATGAAAAGTATCCTTGCTATTATTCATCCACTGCTTTGGTATCAATGATCGGAGCAATTCAGACAGTAGCTTATGCCCTCTGGTCCGAGAAAGATTGGAACCAGTGGAAATTAGGTTGGAATATCCGGCTTCTAACCGTCGCATTCTCGGTACGTAGACATGAAATTAATTGATCCTTTTAATTTTATGCTGATAGAGTGTAATTAATGAACGTACGTACCTATCTATAAATATTATGTTTTGGCATAAAATAAAATTAATTAGTTGTTTAATCTCACAGGGGATTATGGCTTCTGGAATAATGCTGGTACTCATTGCGTGGTGTTTACATATGAGAGGTCCATTGTTTGTGTCCGCCTTCAACCCTCTCATGCTTGTTCTCGTTGCACTTGCTGGGTCTCTCTTCTTGAGTGAGAAGTTACATCTTGGAACGTAAGTTCTCTCTATATGAACATATTTTAATATGTTATTATATAATTTGAATACTCATCTCACGTAATAAACAAAAGTACCAGCCTCGAGGCCCCATTTGGCAACTAATTAATCCCTTAAGCTAAATTTTTTTGTTGTTGTTAGGACCCTAAACATAATTAGGTATCAGAGACTTGGTGGTCTAATGGTGTCCATTAATATTTATAGAAAAAATAATCTAAGATGAACTCTTTGCGGAAAAATTGACTTCAGCATTAGAGAAAAATAAATGATCTACTTAGTTTAAGGAACTCAGTAATTGCACAAATATTTAGTTCACACAATGTATAGTTTAAGGAGGTGACCCTTTGTTAATATATACACATATATCCTAACATTTATATACGTACACACAGGTGTTATATTTTTTGGCTTGCATATCGAACCCTGCATTCTTTGCTATTAGGAACGAATATATTCGGATTTCAAACTTGTCAAAAATTAATATATAGCCTCCTTTTTTTTTTTTAAAAAAGGAATTGTATACCTCGACTTAATTCCAAATGCTGGAATAGGAGGGGGCGGGTCTTCCCTAGATATACATGGACTGGTAAAAGTCAAATGCCCCCACCTTTAATGGAACAGAAAAAATAAAATAAATTGGTCACGTGTGTTCGATAGCTAACCAGAATTGATTAATGTTCTATTAACTAATTTTGCTTAACATTTCTCACCTGAAGGCATATAAATATTTCGAAAAATTTCAATTCTAACTGTGTGTTTACACTATATATTTCCTGCGAAGTACTTTTTGTTTTTGAGATAAAATTCCTTCTATTGTACATTTGAAAAAAAAACTCTTATATTGTAAGGACACGGTAAAAGAATAATATCAAACTATGAAATTAATATAAAATTTAAAGTAACCAATTAATACGTTGGAATATTTGGGCATACCTTAAGTAATATACGTTAGCATTGACATATAATGTTGTATGGCAGTGTTTTAGCAGCAATTTTGATCGTCATTGGATTATATCTCGTTTTGTGGGGAAAAGCCCGAGAGACAAAGAGGACACATCAACTAGCACCGTTGGAAAGCGTTCAAGAATTGCCAATATCGACGCCTGACATTAGTATAAGATCTCCACCTCATGACAACACAACTTGCAGTCAACAGAGTAACAAATCGGCACAAAGTCCGATACCATGTGTCCTGAGCTTGTAGAGGCGCCATGAATTTTATCAAGTGATCATATATATCTTATGAAGAAAAGGAAGTTGAAGAAGATTGTATAAGAATAAGCTACAGAAAGAAGAAACTGATGCCGATACCCAAGAAAAAAAAAAAGTCTTTGCATAGCCGAGTATGAATGCTATCATAGAATATTCCTAGCGTACATTGGCATGCTTTGACGGCCCAACTATGATAATATTCATGCACAACACAACTATGAGAAGGCTAATACAAAACAAAATAATGTGTTCATTGGTGATATGGAAACAATTACAACATTTTGTGCCTCATGCTAATAACAATATATTCTAATAAACATAATTTTAAAGGCGTTTTATGCATGTCATATTTTCAGTAACTTTACATTTCCTTGTACGTATTGAATTTTTACTATTTTTAATGTGCTCGATTGATATGAAAGCATACATCTAACCTAGGTTGTAACTTACTTCAAATGCAAATCACGCACCCTTTTATCTGTAATGCAACTTGGTTCACCAAAACAAAACTTTTTTTTTTCTTTTTAGTGCATAAGGATATGATTCTTAAAAAAGTATTCCATTGTTCTTTCTAGTAGCATAAGTGTAATAAATATCACATAATTAGTTAAATATAATGCACAAAGAAATTTTAAATTAAAATGTTCTATGCAGTAAATTAAAGTTATAAAAATTGTTGTGCTGTTTAAAAAACATCATTTTGATTGTTTAGTAATCTTATATTGTGTGCATTGTAGTGTGATATTTCAAGAAATTAGAATTATAGAATCATAATTTGTTAGAAAATTAAATTTCTTAATAATTTAATAGGCCATATATATTAACAATTGTATTAGACCATGCTATTTCTAAGTACGCCTAATTATGTGATTTAATGAGACGAATCTGAATATCTATTTTATATGGGCTCTAAATATGGATACATGGTTAGTCTATTCAGTTGGGTCTATGGATACCCAATAAAGTAGCATATATAGTTAATTTTAGGGTTATAGTCCCTACGTTGTACACTCTTTTTCTGTAAGCTAAAATCACTTACAGAGAATTCTATTAGAGTGCACCTTAAGCTTTTGGCAGGTGAAAAATTCTAACCCTCAGGTTCAATCCTGCATCGTTCTCTTTGACTAGTTACCAAGACCTCTTCCAGTTTTTATCTCGGATACATATAACATCAAATTCTATGTTAGGGTTTGACATGATAGATTCATAGAATTGTCTTTTATTTAATTCAACCCTAGTAATGTCCAACAAGTGGTATATATTAAGGCATAATTTCATGTTAAATTGATTAGATTAATCATACATATCTCTAGTTTTGATAATCTATGTATATTAGGTTTTCTAGATTTTAGATTATACATGTATGATTTGACTATTTAATTCTTGGTTTGGGGTTGTTTAGTGCGATTATTAAGGCTTAAAAATCATTGAATCGAAGTGTTTGTGTTAATTAGGCGATTTTCAAATCACAATAATTTTTTGTACAAATTCAACTTAGCCCCACGATACCAGCCTTCTGGAGCTGCAGCGCTAAGTCTCAGGTTGTCTTGTGGCGTGAAAAAAAATGCCTAGTGCCCCAGCACTTATGCCATGGTTCAAGATTCTAAATTTAGGGGTCAGCATTGCAGCATTAGTCCTTTTGCATTGTATGCTGACCCGTCTAGCTATAAAGATTATTTTTAACCTATTTAAGTATTATGGTCTATATTTGGGTAGAATTGAGTTGTTTTTAACTCAATGCAAAAGGATTAAACCTTAAACTTGACCAATTATGTTTTATTACTATAAGAAAAACTGGATTTGATAGTAGGCGAAGAATACTATAGAATACTATGAAAGAGTATTCATAGTATTTAGGTACATACTAGGATAAACTATGAAAGAGTATTCATAGTATTTAGGTACATACTAGGACAAACTCCGTTATGTTCATAGTATTTAGGTACATACTAGGACAAACTCCGTTATTAAAGGACCCGTTATTATAGCATTTTTTTAGTGCTATCCTATGTGCTATCAAAGATTTTTTTGTAGCCTTTTTCTACTGCTATAAAATTCTTCAATAGCATTCATTGAACGCTATTAAAAGTTACTAGTACCGTTTTTTGAATGCCATGAAGTTGTATTAATAGCTTTCTTTGCCCGCTATAGAATTGCTTTTATGACTTTTTTTATACTATTAATATTTAATATTATTTTGAATTATTGTATCATATTCAATTAGATCTTAATATAATGCTTTCAAATACATAAATATGTAATATTCGATTAGAGAAATTTTAGTAGCATTTAAATGATGCTATAAATGAGGAAATTCACAAATTAATACTAATAAAGTACCTCTTATTACATAATATAAGATTAATACAATATTCTAGAAATAAAAAGTTATAGTTGTACTCTCTATTAGTTTACATATTGCATAATCAAAAGTGACACAAAAGTACAAATACTATCAAAAGCTCTGCACAAAAAGACGCTAAGACTTGTGCTTCATATGTCCTTTGTAGAAAACTCACTGATACTCAAATTACAATTAAACAAAATAACAAAGTAATTATGAGCCAAGGAACTAGCCAAAAATTTTGTTCATTCACACAAAAAAGTGAACTTGTAACTAAAAAAAACTTCAATATTTCTAAATATCAAAGCTATATACTAAAATTTATACCGAGACCATGTTGCACCCATATACCCAAGCAAACCTATAAGTTGGATATGTAAAGAAACTGTGTGTAAACTAGAAAGTTGAGAGACTACATTATCTTCGCTCTACAAAGCGTGCAACACCAACAAAATAAAGTCTGACCTTTACAAACTAATAACAAAAAAGCACACCAAGACATAAGAAGCACCGATAAAACTCAATAAATATAATATACCTTTTATAAATCAAAAACAAACAAAACAAAATTTGCCCCTTACAAACCAATAACAAACCAGCACCATATAGCAGCGACAAGAAGCAAAAAGACATACGTAACACAAATCAAACTCCACTACATACAATATACCCTGTATAAACTAGCTACCAATAAGATGGTTTAGCCCTTTTCAAACCAATAATAAACTGGCACCAACAAGATACAAGTAGCGTGGTTAATAAGACTAATAGTACTTCACTAAATGCAAGTACTATTATTTATCAAATACAATCATCCTTTAGCAAATCATACCTTTAAGCTATATTAAGCACATAAATGGAGGAAAGACATTTATTAGGTATAGATCATACCTTTTAGTTATAGCAGTAAACATATCACATATTAATTCCCAAATCAAGTAGATCATTTCCTACACATACAATATTTATATGGTAATGTCAATATTATTTTTGGTTACACAACAACATAACAAAAAGAAACTCATACCTATATATAATTACAATATTGCATTAGCCCAATAGCTTTGTCAGCAGGCCATGGAATATTACCCCTAATAGCTTCCTCAATAGTAGTCATTGTAGAAGTAGGCCTCCATAAAGCTATCTCTGGTATCTTTCCTATGTCAACCCAAACTCTCACGGTATTTGGTCCAAGTATTACATGACGTATAATCTCGTCTGGCTCACCTAAACCCAACGTCCCTCGGCAATAACTTGTCTAGAACCATACCATTCAAATAACTTGCAGTTAGTCTTTTATGAATTAGTGTTCACACTCTTTAGCATAGATCCCTATTTTAATCAAGAGAAGATAAATTAAATAATATCAATATACGTCAATATTAAATATCTAAAAATAATGAATGAAAATATGGCTTAATCAAACTTTTTTACCAATGGTCAAGGAATAATTGGAATGTTATGGGATTGTTCTTCACAACGAATATTAGTACTTGAATTCTACAATAAAATTGAAAAGATTAGATAGTGACATTATTTTAAATTATTTCTTTCATAGAAGAGTGACTATACCTCGCAAAAGTATCAGTTGCTCCTCCATTTTTGAGTATTTATCTTCTAAATGTGTTATATCATCATCCCTTGCTGAAATGAGCTCTAACTTTATTGCATTAGCCCCACGGCCAAATCTTGTAACTGTTCCACATCTTTCTGGATCAAGCAAGATAGTTAAAGTGTACTCAAAAATATTAGTAGTGGTAGATATAGTAGGATCCTACATAATTTCTTCTAATTTTTCCTAGACAAGAAGTAACAGTTCAGTATCGAAAATAAAAAATACAAGTCTTCATACAATTGCAAAGATAAATTTGCAAAGAACTTTCAGACAATGGTTTCCCAACTTCTGAAGTTACAAGTTCACCATTCCTTTTCTTGTGGGCCTGTATAAACATCTATTCTAGATAATTTGCTTCCACTCCCACCCTGTATATAAGAAAGGCAATTATTTTTTTCTTTGGTTAAAAATAAAAGATAGAAAGTAAGAAACTGAATCAAGTTTATTGAAGAGTTGATAGAACTATATCCTCAATTAATTGAACATATCCTCTACTACTGGTTATATAAGATAATTGTCTCTTCTTTAATACACTAAACTTGACACTTTTTTCCTAATTTAAAATATATGATAAAAAACTTTTCCTACATTAATCCTTTCGATATTAGTTACAAAACAAAGTAAGAACTTTCAAAGTTATGCTTATTTGCTCTCTCACAAATGCTTTTCATTCAGTAATAGATTTGATGTTATGTGGCCTAAGCTTATGTTTTTCTTCTTTAGTTTTTGCTTCTTTGATTTCTTTGACCAATCTTGCTTTAGAAGGTCTCCAAAGTGCTCCATTGTCTTGAATATGTAGTCTTTCTTCCATGACTTATGCAAAAAGTATCTCATATATAATTAGAAATGGATCAATATGGATATCAAACCTGGACAGATTTCCATAGCACTTCTTTCATCTAAGGATAGATTTTTCTCCATTCACTAATAGTTATTGATACAATATCCCTTACTAAAGGTGCTAAAAAAGAGGACATTCTAATATATGTCGCTCCAATAGCTTGCCCTTTTGAATTAAATTATACTTTAATTGGTTGATATAAAGTAACTCCCTTTATTTTTGTTTTCCCCTTTTTTAGTTTGGTCTCCTCCATTAAAAGTTCAACTATATCTTCGATATCTTGTGCATCCTTAATATTATATTGATTAGTTGGTTGGTAATGTTGAAGAGTTTTACTTGGTGATCCACTATGTAACCAAAGTGACCTCCTAATGACACTATTATTGGGTGAAAATATGGGAGAAGGTTGGGATTTCCTAACTTGAGGAGATTTTTTTTTTTCTCCTATCCTACAGTCACCATTCTAGTATTTGTTGCAGGTGAATCCCTTGGTGACTCAACAATAGTACCTCTAGAAGAAAAACATTCAAAATTGGGAGAATCTTCTCTCAATGGCATTCTTCTTGTTGAATTGGATCGAACTTTTTCAAGTAAATCTAAGATAGATTTTATTGGAGTTGCTAATTGGTGAGGTGATCTCTTTTTTTTTTTTTTGATATATCAGTAATAATTGTATTATATTTAGGAAAATCCTCTATAGTCCCCAACTTCACTGCAAGTGATTTTTTTTTTCTCTAAGTAGTTTTTGTAATTTTCCTAGTTGGCAAAGCCCTTTTTTCCTACTAGGCTCGATGGTGTTAAATAGTACTAACACATAAACAAAATAAAAAGTTATGAGATATGTGCAAATTATTATAAAAGATATTTAGGCACATGCAAATATAACCAAATCAAGTTAAATTGTAGAGAAAAAAAAATATGGTAGTAAGAAACAATATATAAATAAGAAATTTCACATATTCATAATAAATAAGTAAAAAATAATATATAAATCTAAGTTCAATACATCACTACAAATCTCAATAAAGTTCGTATTACACTAATAAACCCTCACAATCTTCTATAACGAATGAAACTCTCTTATTTCTATCATCTAAGTCCATTATATCACTTGAAATATCTAATATTATTGAGGTAGTCTCTTCCCATTCATCACATATGTCAAAAGAATGTAAACCTCTTTGTGGAGCCCGTAATACAATATACTAATCGGCGTTCTCATCCTCTCTTGAATAAAATACTTATTTTGCTTGTGATCCTAAGATAAAAAGTTCTCTATTAAGTTGATTGTTTCCTTTATGTAAGTAGTAAATCTATCTTCATCAACTTTTATGCCACTATAAATATTAGCCTAATCAAATTTATAGTAATCTAACAAAGTGTAAAGTATCCTTGGCACTTGATCTACACATTGTTGTTGCTTCAATAGAAATACCATTATTTTGGGTAGACTTTTCAACCCACTTTTTGTGAAACCTCTTCCTATTGATAATATAATAGGAATAAGATGTTTCATATTTTGTTGGTCCATTCGCATGTCATTTTAGTATGTCTTTCTCACTTGTACTTGAAGAACGAATAGAAATCTGTCAATTTAAAACATATACATGCATAGTGTTAGGTTTCATTCCTATATTAAATAAAATTTCCTAAGTACATACATACTCAACAATCTTACCTTTTTTTTTCCACCAAGCTATAAATATCTCATGATGTTTCTTCTAAAGCAAGCCTTCATTTTTTGCAATGCTTTTGTGTTGTTGCTCAAGATGATCTAAATACATCCTAATAATTTTACATAGAAAGGGCATGTTATAATTTGATCATCATAATATATAATAAACATATATTCGAATAATGTATATTTACTCTAAATATAGATCTATAATTACCGAATTCAACAAAACATAACAATGTTTGCTTACTAACTTCTTATCACTTAAGATAATAGGTTTACCGACTAAAATTGGATGTCTTTCAAAGATTCTATCATTAACAAACTATTCATTCTGACTCTTTTGTTGACAAACATCAACTGCTTGCTTAAGAAAATTACTGCAAAAGGCATGCACTCATCTGTAAGATATTACTCTGTAATGCACCTTCCTGATCGATGATTACTTACATACTCTTTAAGTATCATCATTTACCTAGAAATCAATTAAATATATTAGTGCAATAATAACTTAGTCTGAGGAAATAAAGTGGAAGATCATAAATTTGTGAGATAACCTCTCAAAAGTGTACATCCAATGAAATTGAACTGGTCCACATAACCTTCTTTTTTTTCCTATATAGATCACCAAATGTATCATAATGTTAAAGAATGATGATGGGAAAAATCTTTCCAGCAAGTATAAAGTTTCAACAACTTCATCTTCAACTTCAACTATTTTCTTTGTAACAATTTTATGAAGATATACTTTATTGAAAAATGTAAATAGTCAGAGTACTACATTTCTTTGACCCTTTGGTAGCAATCCTATTAGAGCCATAGGTAGTAGCTGCTGCATTAGAATACGACAATTATAGGACTTAAGACCCATGAGCTTATATTGTTCTACTGATACACAATTCACAATATTGGAACTAAATCCATTAGGTACTTTTAAATCAAATAACCTCTTACAAAATGCTCTTCCTTTAGACCTTGATAATATATAAGAAACTGGTAGAAGGTGTACTCTAGAACCTCTCTTTTGAGGATGTAATGTATGCCTAATGCCCATAAGTCTCAAATCCTTTCAAGCCTTGAGTCCATCTTTAGTTTTACCATTTACATTTAATAATCTATTGTAAGTACTTTCACATAGATTGTTCTTTACGTGGATTCCATCCAAATTATGATATAATAACAAAGCCTAAAAAGTAATACAAGCATGACAAAATTATTTCTTGAACATTCTATAATAACTAAAATACATGTCAAAATTGTTAGGAATATGCCCTAAAAAGCAGTTTCTTTATTTGGCATTTTAAATGATGTTTATTAGATTTAAGTATTATCTATTTGTTATTAATAAATTCTATATTATGTCCCAATAATATTCATGTGATGTTTATGTTTTCTATTATGCAAACGTCTAAAAGTTTCCATGACTAATAATGAGTAATAAATAATTATTCGTGTGAAGTGTTTATATGTGGAAGACTAAATTATTTATTTCATTATGTCTAAATTAAAAGTTCACATTCTGCAAATAAAGATGGAATAGTTCATTTTGCCATAGAATGTAATGTTGTCTATTTCAACGGGATTGATGAAGTCTCCAATCATCGAAGTGTCTAACTTCAGATAAAAACACTAGTACATTATAAGAAAGTTATAAGTGCATTGAACTGGACCAAGTGAAAATAGAATTTGAGGTTAAGTACTGTAATTCAATATTCTATCTTTCACTAAACTAGCACTATTGCAAGATTCCCTTAATCCTAGTGATTATTGGACTTGCTTTCATGAGTTTTATTTTTGTGACTTACTAAAGGACTAGTTCCGATTATATGGTTCGAACTTCGATATCTTGGAAGATAAGATTTGTGAATTGACGAGAATGCCTTTCATGATTTGGACACCATGCATATAATGTCACTTTGAGTTTTTTCAAGGATTTGGATAATAAAAAACCAGGCACCAGGTATTCACTTTGTGAATTTGACTGTGTTTATATGGACAGTTACAAACACCGTAGTCAATTATTATCCATTAGATGAAAAATAGCAACTCAAAAGTAAATATATACTAGAGGGGTAATACGGTAATTTTACCTCACTAATACGGCATTGCATCGGAGGTATATCTGCAGGTATAGTACATGCTAAATGGATCAAGTTAATTAAAGTATTAATTAGCTTCAAAGAAAATATATGACATTTAGTCTAAGAGTGTAATATTGGGCCTATCGTGGAGTGTTCCAATATTAATGGACAAGGTCCAATCATAATTAAGAGTTAATTATGATTATGGGTAGTTGGCCTATTAGAGCTTAGACTATTTGGATTTATAAGGTCCCCTGCCTAGTTCACACATAGCCCAATAACTAATTGAATGGTCAGTTGAGCCCAATAAGCCCATTAGGGTATACATCTCTTTGAATACTTAAGAGAAAAGTTCTCCTAAGTCTCTCTAAGAGTTTTGCACTCCACTCATGCACAGTAATTGTGCTTTTTCGTGTGACAGAGAGAAAAAGAGAGAGTGGGAGAGATGAGCTACCACAGGGGAAGTCCCATGTTCGTTTATGGCCGCTAAGGGAGAGATACCCATGGTCATAGACGTGCACTCAAGAAGAAGGAAGATCGTCTTCCGGATTGTTCGCTCATTTCGCGTTGGGAATTAAGAAAGTGCCAACACACCGGATCATTCAGCGAGCCCTAGAGAATAGATGGGAAGGCTCAATGGTTGTGAAGCGCTTCTAGGTTTTATCTAAACCAAGATCCATGAATTGATTTATATTAGATCAACGATCCTATATTTTTGTTTTGTAAAATTTCAAGAAAAATTTTGAAATAGCTATTCCGCTGCGTTTTTGATTTGTTTATAAAACTGCAAAAATCATTTTCGGTAAAATCATTTTTCGAAATTTATTTTTCAGAATAACCTGCAAAAATAATGTTACGTAATCTAAGAATATTTACCTATGATAACTCTAATAAAAATAGATCATTTCTTTCACATCTTTTTAGCACCATCTATCTTCTCATTTGTTCTCTTTGACTTTTTCTCTCTTTTTCATTTTTATAATTTTTTCCTACTCGCATCTTGTTCTTTTCACTCTTCTCCCACTCATTCACAAAACTTTTAGGTTCCTCTAATATTCTTCATTCCATCATGATTCTTGAGGCACTTCTTTTTCTATTTTTCTATCAAACAATGACTTCCATTCATGATATGAATGAGATAGTGTCAGAAATCATCTATGACCTATATACACAAAAGTCCTGCTAAACTTTAAACATTTTGATTCTGTATTTTCAGCACATAAAGGGTATATAGATCGACCTTTTATACTACATCCAACAAGGTTTCCATAAGCAGAAAAATCATTTATTAACCATAGTAGAAGTTCTTTTTAATTGAAAGATGTCTTCTCAAATGAATCGAACATATCAACTACATTGTACCATAAGTCGCTCAAATCATCAACAAGTGGCTACAAATATACATCAATACAATAACCAGGTTGATTAAGACTAGGAATTAACAATATCAACATGATATTTTCCTTTCTCATGCAAGACCATAGATGTAAATTGTATATAATAAGAATGACTACCCAACAACTATAGCCATATTTCGAAAAGGATTGATTCCATCATCAGCAAGAGCAAGCCTAAGATTGCGTAGGTCATTTGCAAATATTGGCCATTTTTCATTCACCAACTCTCATGTAGGTGAATCCACGTGGTAGTAAATTTTTCCATCTTTGTTTTTATATGCAAAATGTAACCTCAAGTCCTCAACTATTTTGTCACACTTAAACCTTGGTATGATAGGAAAATAAGGAAAAATCTTGGTAGGTACACCTTTTTCTCCTTTCTTCTATGTTTGTCTTCCTTCTACCTTAATACACCATGCTTAGGACAATTTCTAAGATCTCATTTTCTTTTCTAAATAAGAAAAAATCATTTGCGCAAGTATGGATCTTTTTATATCCTAAGTTAAAGGCTTTTAGAAATTTCTTAACATTTCATAATTCAATCCCAAACAAACAAAAAAGCTAACTAAATTAACGTAACAAGCTATTTTATCAAAAATCTAGCTCAAAATACAATATCCAACATGTCAAAACATAAACCCAAAAACACCTAAAACAAAAACTTACTGCAAATGAAAGAAGGGTTTCCAAACACACGCCATCATGAGCTAGAGCAAATTCTTTTCTATTTAAAATGCAAAGCCAAGAATTAAAATATGAAATGCTTTAGCTTTTTTTTTCAATCTTTTAATCTAGAAAGACAAAAATTGTATAAGAGAAGTTTAGAAAATAGAAGAGAAAAATAAAACTAAGACACTACTATATGCTAATCTCAATTCTCAAATATGATGAAAAAGCCAATCAAAAATCAGATTTACATAAAAAGAGAAAGATATAGACAAAATCCTATAAATGTCTTCTTCTTTTATTTAACTTGTATAAAATTATATATGGAATATATATGACTTTTGAGTTCATTATTCTACTAGATATCCCTATGTGTATATTTTTTGCTGTATTAATATGTGAATTATTAATCTAGAGCTTATATTTTTTGTCTTATTAATATGTGAATTATTAATCTAGAGCTTACTAGAAGTCTAATTGCAATTTTATAATATCAATATTAGGTAATATTAAAAAAACGACTCAGTTAAGTCGGTAACTTAGATTATATATAAGAGAAATTATGTCAAATATGCATTATAATAGACATATTTTAATCCATATACTCTCCTCAATAAAAGTTTATAAAATATGCATACATCACTAGAAAAGTCATATTTACTCTCAATAAATTATACGTCTCTTTTTTCTTTAACTAAGCCGAAATCTCTTCTTCTCCATGCATCTATTATTCTCTATATTTCGATTCTTCAAGTTAGCCATTATATGAAGAGCTGAAATTATAAGATCAAAAAATAATAAAAGGAAAAACACAAGAAAAGATAACTAGAAACATAAGAAAAAAGAATTTGAGAAAAAAATCTTGTTCTCATATCTTATTTCGTCATTAAACTCATCATTTCCCTATCTTCTCTCTTTATTCTTCTCGACTTAGTTCTGGGTATAGTTTAAAATAACACATTATCAAATTTCGAGATGTTATAAAGTTATTTATATGTTGAAAAATTATTTTGATATTAATTTTTGCAAGTTTTAACAAAAAAATCGTGTTAATTTTCGACGATTTTTTATGGTTTTCGAATAATATTTCGATAAAAATTATATTCTAAGTTAAATTTCAATAAAAATGGTATTTTTCATCATTTGTGATGTATTTTCGATGAATTTTCAATGCAATTTCGATGAAAATGGTATTCTCAGTAATATTTCAATTAATTAGCTTTTTTATTATTTTCGATGTAATTTTGATATATTTTCGATAATATTTCGATGAAAGTGATATTTTTGATAAGATTTTATCGATAATATCACTTCATTGAAATTATATCGAAATTCCGTCAAATATTATGAACAATATCATTTTCATCAAAATACTATCGAAAATACCTCAAAATTGCATTGAGTATTATAAAAAATGCCACTTAATTGAAATATTACTGAGAATTTCATTTTCATTGAAATATTATGGACATTACATCGAAAATTCATCAAAAATACATCGAAATTGGGTTGAAAATTATCAAAAATACTATTTTCATCAAAATTTAACTGATAATATAATTTTCATCGAAATATCATCGAAAAATTATCAAAAATCATCCAAAATTATCATGATTTTTTTATTAAAACTCGCAAAAGTTAACTTCAAAATGATTTTTCAACACATAAATAATCTCATAACATCTCAAAATTTGATAATATATTATTTTGAACTATACCGAGAACTAAGCAGAGAGAATGAAGAGAAATGAGAGAAATGATGAGTTTGACAACGATATCATTTTCTTCTCAAATTCTTTTTTCTCATTTTTTTTAGTTTTCTTTTTTTGTATTTTTCCTTTTATTCTTTTCAAATCTTATAATTTTAGCTCTTCATACGACAGTTAACTTGAAGAATCAAGATATGGAGAAACATAGAGGCATAGAGGATAAGAGATTTCAGCTTAGTTAAAGAAAAAAAAGACATAAAGTAAATATGACTATTCAGGTGATACATATATATTTTACAGACTTTTATTAAGTAGAGCGTATATACTAAAATATGTCTATTAGGATTGCATATTTCTAATTTCTCGTATATAACACCAAAGTACTTCTCTTTTAATTCACAATGAATGGACTCTCTCTCTCCACTGTCAGAGACATTCTCTCTATCATGCTTTCCCTCTGGCCTCATGATTAAATTAATTTCAATCATATAAATTAGTCCTTTCTTACTTTACTTAAGGAGAGCCAGTGTTGACGTTCGTTATCCAACTAATTTGAAAGGTACTTTTCACAATAATTGGTATTCAGAAATTTCCTAATTGGATTTGCTCGCATATATTACTTGATACTGATTTACCTAATTTTGTGCATATATATTAGTACAATCGTAAGATACATACATGTACTCGGATTAACATACAAAGTTCATCCATTAAATAATAGTCAATCATATAACACATCCACAAATAATGTTTACATGAGCATAGAAAAAATCAACATCTTGTGTATATCTTTCCAAAAAACCAGAAAGCTCAACTCCCAGAACAGAACACAACATCAAGTCGATAATGTCAAGCATCATAATTAAAAGAGTTGATCAATTGACAGTCCTGGTGATTGAGAAGATTTTTTTAACTCCAGTGAAAATCACCTTTGTAACGAGAAAGATACACAGTATGTCATCACTTAACTCGTAAAGGACAAAGGGCATTGTTGCGGATTTACAATTGCTATACAAGTGCGCACGTGTGCTGAATAAATGATATAGTAGTAAGTTGAGTATCATCTCCAAATTGGTTATTACATTGATTATAAAAGCTATATGTCAACAAGATAGCTTAAGAAATGAACAATAAAAATTTTCAATAAAATAATAAAAATTAAAAGATGCATATCGAAATGTAAATACTGAATAGAAAATAACATGATCTAACAAATTGATTGTAAATCAGTGGTGAGATTAAGTTAGGATTACTGAATCCTCTTCAGTTACAAATCTAGCTATAGATGCTACAATATTGCTATGGCAAAATTATTCTAGTTAATCGAAAATTCAATCTGTACACAACAATTTTTCGAATTTATTATATTTAAAGTTCTTCAAAGTACATATAATATATTTCTATGCTGAACGAGTTTTCAAAATACTATTTATAGCATCAATTTTCATAGGTTATGCACGATAATAATATATTCCTATACTGTTACTAATTCAAAACTCTACTAAAGAAATACTTGAAACATGCATTGTTCAAACTAGATTCAACTAAGATTAGCCTTTTTAGAATTACTCCTAATTTATTTATCCTAAATATTAGTGGCCAAACAATAATATGAATTAACAACTAAGCTCACTTAAATGAACAAAAGGAAACTACCATAAGCATCAAAACAATATATAAGTTGTCATTATAATTTCAGATTCATCATAATTCTAGCAAAGGGAAACTTAAATCATGTTCTGGAGTTCAAAAATCAGCAATCTAAAATATTCCATAGATTACAAAAAAATTCAAAAAAAAAAAAGAAATTAAATACAAAGAAGTTGGAAAGAAGTAAAGGAAGTACTAGCTGGATAATAATAATTTACGCTCCCTACTGCCAGTACTCTCTCCTTCTTCGTCCTTTCTTCTCTGTACTCTCTTTTCTTTTTTTTCTTTCTCAATGGGTTGCCATTTAAAATTCTACAGAACTCAAATCCAGAATTTAGCAATTTTACCAAAAATTAAGAAAAATAAAATAGATATTAACTTTTTTTTAAAAGATGTGGAGCTTAACTAACGACCTCAACTTACAAATTAAAAAGGAAAATATCTAATACTACTTAATCTCTACTCACTTCACTTTATTAGGATTAATAAGTTTTCACACTTACGCCGATGTGACTCGAACCTAAGATCAAGATCTTAGATAATAGGTATTCTTACCATTTAAGCTAATCTATTTCGTCAAAATAAATATTATCTTAGTTAGATTTTAAACACAAAAAATAAAAAAGAATAAAATAAAACAAATAAAGAAACGTAGACCAGACAATTTATTTTTTTAAAACAATTATTCTAAAAGCACAATAACTCTATTTTCACTGAGTTATCAAAATCTTGTGTATATCATTGCAAAAGACCATTAAGCTTAACTCCCGGAACAGAATAGTACATCAAGTCAATAAAGTCAAGCATCGTAATTAAAAGAATTGACCAATTGACAGTCATGGTGATTGAAAAGATTTTTTTAACTCCATTAAAGTCAGCTCTGTAATGAGAAAGATACACAGTATATCATCACTTTTATGAAATCAAAATTCGCAAAGGACGTAGTGCATTATGTTGATATAAAAGGTATTCCATATACACAACCCAAATCAACCAAAAGGATGCAGTCAAGCAAAAATTCTCAGAATTCGTACTGTCAGAGAAGAAAAACCCAACCCAATTCCGACGATCTCTTTCCAAAACTCTGGTCTTCATCTCTCTAGTTGAGTAAAATGGTGATGATGAGGTCTGATGTAGAAAGATTTAGTGAGAGTAAGAGCGAAAGAGAGCAGAGGTCATAAACATGATTTGAGGTTAAAAATGAAAACTTATGAGAGATTAGATTAATATACACATACTTCTGGAAGATAATCGTTCAAGAATGAACAAACAGAAGGAGCTAGAGGTACGGATGGAGTGAGAGGCTTCAAATCGATCACTAGTTGTCTATCTGCGAATGATTTTCTGGCTTGGCGAAGAGAACAAGAAGTCGATCTAAATGGGTGTGCTAGTTCCGAGTTAGCCTCGCACGAGAAATACTTCTCCTGGTCTCATGACAACCATGGTCGTCGTCTCTACAGTTTGAGTCGACGGCAGCGAAGTTCAGGTTAGGGGTCGAGGGTGACAAGGGTTCATGTAACTAGTCGAGGGATTAGCTAGGTTGCATGGTCGTCTTCCGCAACCTGGTCTCATGAGCTTTGGGGTTCTATTTTGGGAATTAGGAAAATTTTTAAGGTTTGGGTACTTTTTTCCCTTTCTATCAATTTTACCTCTTCTATTTTCAGATTTAGTTCCAGCTTCCCTTTCTAATTAAGTTTTCAGATTTAGTTTTAATTTTAGGAACTAAGTGTCTAAACTTGAAATTTTTTTATAAAAGTTAAAAGCTTTTTAAAGATCGTATAATTGGAGTGATAATATGAAATACGATATATATAATACTCTTATATTCGAATATGTGACCATTTTAAAATTGCAACCATTTATTCTATTAGAACAAATCTTAGTGAACTTTTTTTAAGAATGCTACGATGATACGAAAAATTAGACCTGATTTACTGTAGCATATATATCTCAACTCATTTTAGTAATCACTTGCGCTTACACTTTATTCGCTGAAAACCCTGTTTAGTTTTAATAATTGATACGGTGCATAAACTCAAATAACTTAAGTTCGTGGATAAGAAAATTTTTTTAGTTTATGCATTTTAGTTATTTTTCTTTACACAAAGTATCTTGTATGCTAAAATAAATATGATAAAAGAATGTGTTATCAAAGTAACCTATATTACGTAATTTTATTTATTTTATCATATAAAAATATTATGAATTTGTTATTAATACAGATAATATCAGTTCAAAAGAAGGTGATTATTTGGCACGATAACAATTACACCTGTGATAATGAATATCTGACGATTGTTTAGTTTCCATGTGAATAATAAATTGGCCTAAAAGAGATTTATTATTTAATAGGATTTACTGTAAGTATTTGATTATTTTACTTAAGAGTACTACTTACAAATGAACAAGTCAGCTCAAAAGAAGACTTGCTAATATTGCTATGAGTATCTTATGATGGTAGCCTATTTTTATGTGTTTGTTTGTTATTGGCATGATTGCATATGTTTTATTAATGATTTTTTATTACCAAAATTCCCTGAACTCAAAATAATTCATAAAATTAACTCTGAACTCAATTTTTTAGAACAAAATCTCCTGAATTTAGAACAATTTAATAAAATTAACTTTGAACTTAATTTTTTAGAAAAAAATCTTCTGAAGTCCCCTAATATTAGAGCAAAACTCCTAAAGTCTTCTAATATTAGTTTTGTTAGAAAAAAAATATTTTTTTTACAATTAAGTCCTTATTCTCTTATTTATGACTTTTAGATCTTTAGTATTTTTTTTATTTAACGTTAATCGCTTTTAATATTAAAAATATTTTATTCCAAAAAAAAATCAAACAAGAAAAAATTATAATAGGATAAGTTATTAATCAGTAGTGATAAAATTGGAAATAAAGAGAAATTATTATTTTAAAAAAATAATAAAAAAAAGAATTAGGAAAAATAAAAAATAAAATTAAAATTAAAAAATAATATTAAGGACCTAAAAGTTATAAATAAGAGAATAAAGACTTAACAATAAAAAAAAAACTAATATAAACATTTTTTTTCTAACAAAACTAATATTAGAGAATTTCAGGGAGTTTTGCGTATTAGGGGACTTCAAAGGGATTTTACTCTAAAAAATTGAGTTCAAGATTAATTTTATTAAATTGTTCCAAGTTTAGAAAGTTTTGCTCTAAAAAATTAAGTTCAGGGTTAATTTTATTAAATTATTCCGAGTTTATGAGGTTTTGGTAATAAAAAGCCTTTATTAATTTATATGCTTATTTGTGATATTTTGGTTGTGAGCATGCTTAATTTATTGTTTTATTTTCTTGTTGTCTATTCAGTTTCTATTGCAAATATTTTTGCCAACTTAAGTACGGTACCTGTACTACCAGCACAAAGTTTAAGGCCTAAAAAGAGAATATCATGATCGTACTTAGTTGTATGGATTTTTATCAGGCACTAAAAAAAGGATTAACCCACTATTCTTGCAGAGGAAAGTTCTTCTAATGATAAGAGGACTTTTGAGCAATGGGAAAAATGCAATCGTATGACTAACATGATCATGAAGTACTATATTCCAGAAATAATGAGAGGCTCTTTAACGAATGAGGAAAATGCTAAGGCTTTCATTACTACTCTTGAGAAGCTGTATTTCAAGAACGAGAAAGCTGAGATGATTACCAACTTAAGAAAACTCATCTCAATGAAGTACATGTTGGTTATAATTTACAAAAATGTGACAAAATCAAAGATGGATGGAAGCATGAAATTTTTTTTTCTTTCTAGATTATAGTTTTTCATAAAAAATTTTAGGATCTTTATTATAGTCTAAATATATACAAAAAGATTGTACCTAAACTACTAAGTCTTTCTTCCTATGCACCAAGGTTGAATTTGTAAAGTAAGAATTCAAAAACTTCGATAATCTCCAATAGTAGCTCTAAGAATTTCTCTCTCACTTTTCACTCGATTTTTTATAGCAGCTACTAAACTAATGGTTTTAGCAAATAAACATCACACACTAGACTCCTCCCTTAATGGAATTTCGGCCAATCCTAGAGTGCATGAGCTAGCCGAATTTCAGGCCTAATGGGGCACAGTAATGGGCTCTAATGGCCCACTACTAATTTAACTCAATTCTGCTTTTATGTAATTTCCCAAATAATTATTTAGTCCAATTTGGATAATCTCATGCAATCCAAGATGTTGGTATACGTTGAGGAGCCAAATAGATCTATTTAATTCAAGCTCCAGTAGATAAAAACTCAGTTCTAATTAACTCTTAATACAAGTAGGCTTATACTACTAATTATGGATTTATTCCACTAAGGGTTCAAACTGTACTCTTGAATTCAATAAATGTCACAAGATACTTTATGATTAAAATTATGTCCATTAGATAACTAATATTTGCAACTTTTGCATATGTATCCCTACATGAGTACTGATAATTGGAAGTAGATAAAATTACCGTTTTGCCTCTTCAATTATATCTTTTAATTCACTGATACAAGACTATATTTAATGGATGACCAGACTCATAGAAAGTCTCCAATTAATAAAATTTCCCATTTAATTAATTACTTAGCTAATGTTTAAATCATATAACTCTTATAGCTCCTCAAGATGGTATTAACATTTTTATGTAATAGAGTTATGGATTCTATATTTATAAGCATATATTTCCAATCCTCATATATGATGCTCAAGATTCTCACATGCATAATAAGCTAATAAAAAACATATTCATATTGCATAATAGACATATTAAGTAGTACAAACAGAACCATAAGTTGACTTTCTCAAGTCAAGATTTGATTGGAAATCAAAATTGATGTACCCAACGGGAATAAAGTTTTCTCTAGAATATACAAGTATATAGTCTCTAGTTCTTCAAAGATATTTTAGAATATACTCGATGACGACTCAATGTTCTGGTCCTGGGTTTGATTGGAATTTACTAACAACTTCTACTACAAAGAATATATCAGGTTTAGTGCATAATATAGCATACATGAGACTTCCCACTATTGAATTATATGGTATTCTCTTCATATCTTCTATCTCTTTTTTTTTTTTGCATTCTTAGGACATTACTTCTTTGATAGTTTAACTCCGTGTCAAAAAGGCAATAACCTTTTCTTGGAGTTTTCCATGTTAAATCTAGCAAAGATTTTATCGATATAAGAAGCTTGTGATAAAGCTCTGAACTTATTTTTCCTACCACGAATGATTTGGATTCCAAATTTATAACTTGCCTCACCAAGATCCTTTATATCAAATTGCTTTGCAAGCCTTACTTTAGTAGTTGTCATTGCACATGCATCGTTTCTAATGAGTAAAATATCATTTATATAAAGTACTAGAAATATCAATTTGCTATTTTCTATCTTTTTATAAACACAAGACTTGTCTAAAACCTAATCATATCCATAAGATTTAATAGCTTGATCAAATCTTATATTCTATGATTTTGATGCTTGCTTAAGTATATAAATGGAACTTTGGAAGAGAAAGAATTTTCCCTCATGGATGTTTTTCGCAAAACTATCTAGTTCTACCATATAGATGCTTTTATCAAGATTTCTATTCAGAATTGCAATCTTGATGTCCATTTGTTGAATCTCGTATCGAGGGCCTCTGTTATAAATAAAAGAATACAAATAGACTTTATTATAGCAACAAGAGAGAAGGTTTCCTCATAATTGATTCCTTCATTCTAGGTATAACCCTTGACTACAAGCCTTACTTTGAAGGTCTTAACCTTTCTGTCTATTACTTGTACACCTATTTGCACCCTTATAGGTACTACTCCATCGGGTAGATCCATAAGTTTCCAAACACGATTAGGGTACAAGGATTTTATCTCAAATTTTATGACCTTTTGCTATGACTTGGCATCAACATCCTTCATAGCTTCATCATAGGTGGAGGAATCTGCTCCTAAACTTTCATAAATAATTTGAAAGAATTCACCTTGCCATCTTTTGGGCTTTCTAACATCCCTTCCACTATGATGAGGGTATGGAGGATTCTGGGATATTTCATTGACTGGTTGTTGTTATAGTATGGGCTCAATATTTTGTTACGCAGGAAGTGGTTTTCAAGTAGCTGGTGCTTGTTGCAGAATTAGTGGATTTTTAGTTTGAGTCCTAAATGGAACTTGTTGTTATAAAACTGCCTTTTGGGTTAGAGTGCTCATATTTCTTCTGTATGACGTCATCTCGTCAATCACAAGTGTTTCAATATTTGTAACATCTGTGGTTGAAATCTTCACGGTAATTTCCTCAATAATTACTTTGCTCTTAGGCTTATAATTCTTTATTTTGTCCTTTTCTAATAAGGTATTATTTGTGCTAATAAATACCTTGATTTCAATTAGACTATAAAAGAAACCACCTCTCATATCTTTAGGATAAGAAAAAAATGCAAGCTTTTGAACACGATTCCATTTTACTTGCCTATTTCTTCAACACGTGAGCAAGACATTCCCATACACGAAGATGATGCAAATTGGATTTGTGACCCGTCTATTGCTCATGTGATATCTTAGGAATAGACTTTTATGGGACATTTTTCAAAATATAGATTCCAATATGTATTACATGTCTCCAAAACAAGGTTGGTAAAGATGAGTAGCCAATCTCGGAATGAACCATGTCTAGCAAAGTCTTGCTTCTTCTTTCTACAACACCATTCTACTGTAGTGTGTTAGGTGCTGTGAGTTAAGAAATAATCCTATAATCTACTAAGAAATCTGTGAATTATGCTAAAAGATATTCACCATTATGATCTGATCATAATGATTTAAGTGGTCTTCTTAAGTGTCTTTCAGCCTCAGCTTTGAATTCTTTGAACATGTCAAAAGACTCAGACTTTTTATACATCAAATATACATAGCTATAATTAGAGATAACATCCATGAATATAACGAAATATTCATAACTTTCTCTTACCTGATAACATCCATGAATGTAAGGAAATATTCATAACTTTCTCTTACCTGTACATTGATTGGGCTACATACATCAGTGCATAATAATTCAGGGTTTTCTATAGCTCTATTGCCTTTTGCAGACTAAGAACATTTAGTCATTTTTCCTTCTATAAAACTCAAGTTGTTAAGGTAAAACCTATTAAGGTTTACGACGTAATCAACCATCATGCTTTTAGGTAACTTATTTGAGTTATGAAAAAGTGGAGTTTCTTTTCTTCAGTGGAGTCTTTTGTAAACTGAAGTGAACATGGAATAAATAATAGCCATTTTTTAGTCCCAATCTATTTAGTGAAAAAAATTTCAAGAAGCATTTTAGACATGGTGTTGGAAAAAATCAAATATGCATGAATAAATGTTACATATTACTTTTGAATAAAATACTACATGATGCATGAATACAAATGCAGATGTAGTTATCCATAAATACTACATTCTATTCAACTGTAATCTAACTCCGAATTTAGATAAACTTCCTAAGGGAAAGATCTATTTAATTCTAGTTAAACTAAGACTCTCCTAATTATTAATAACCATCAAAATATTTAATTATTAATAAGTACTGTTTTATTTGGTCATTAGAACCTATTAATAAAAACTCTAGGGAAGAATATTAACGAGTATAACTTGAGTTTATGACCATTGTTTAAACTCTATTAAAGGTTTTCAATTTAATGTCACGTCTCCTAAAGGTGATCCTATATAGAAGTCTAGCTAATAGATTTACAATGGAAACCATTGGTTTTAATTTAGAAAGTCTTCTCCCACTCAATCTATTTAATTAATTATGGGATTTCATTATGATTTATCAAGTTGTATGAATCTAATTAGATGCTCTAAATCATAATTAATATACATGAAATTATTATAATATCTAGATGGCACTCCCTATTCTATATGGCAGGTTATCATAAATATAGATTTGTAAGGATAATCACATATTAACTGCAATAAATAAATAAAGCATTAAATACAATCTTATACCCATAGTTATCCTAAAATATAATATTACAAAATTTGGAAATAAATTAATGATCTTGATCATCAAATCTTCTAATTTCCTAATTTTTGTAATCTCTAATATTTTTCTTATAAAATTTGTTACTACTAAATACAAATATTCAATCACAAAAAAAGTTAGAAAAATAAAATATTTTATATTTAAAAAATATTTTCCCATTTAAAATTTAAATCTAAATTGATCGTAAATTTAAAATCAGAATCTTTTCATAACAGATATCAATTCAAATAAATAATCTAGGAATCATTTGAATTTAAAATATTAAAAGATTTACCATAAAAAAGATATTTAGCAAAATCTCTTAATTATCTCTTAATTACCTAAACTTTAGCTAATTTCTCTTTTTTTAAAATCAAATAACTATTAGATAATTAAAAATAGGAAACAAATATTTTGAAAAGTAGTAACTATCAAAAAAAACATTTCAAATAGATTCATTTAAAAAAATATGTAGTTATTTTTAATGACAAAGTGGTCAAGAGAGGGAAAAAAGGCACCTGGTGACTAGTAATATACTTACGGGTGGCACTAGTGTGCGCAGCCTGCGCCACCCTCTGGCACGGCTATGTCGTGCCCCTCCCAAAATTGAAAAGAATAATTTTTTTATTTAATTTAAAAAATAAAAAATAGAAAATGGAAAAAGAAAAATTAAGAAAAAAACAAAAATACTTCTTCTTCTTCTTCTTCCTCATTGTCGGCCTCCTAAGCTTTTCCACGATTATTGTTCTTCAAAGAAAATTACAATAACCTAGATTTATAATTTCATGGAACAAGAAATATAGTTACCTAAAAATTCAAAATAGCTAATTTTTTCTTTTTAAAATCAAATAATTATTAGATAATTCAAAATAGGAAACAAATATTTTGAAAAGAAGTAACTATCCAAAAAAACATTTCAAATAAATTTATTTCAAAAAAAATATATTTTTTTAATAACAATGTGGTCGGGAGAGGGAGAAAGGGCACCTGGCTGCCAGTATTGCAATTACGGGTGGTACTAGTATGCGTAGGTCGTGCCACCCCGCGGCACAGCTATGTCACACCCTTTCTGAAACCTAAAAGAGTAATTTTTTCATTTAATTTAAAAAATAAAAAATTGAAAATTGAAAAAGAAAATTTAAGAAAAAACAAAAATAATTCTTCATCTATTTTTTCCTCCATTATTGGCCTTCTAAGCTTTTCTACCATTGTTGTTCTTCAAAGAAACTTACAATAACCTAGATTTATAATTTTATAGAATAGGAAAAATATAAATCCTAGAAAAACTATCAAGGAGGAAAACATTGGGATAATAGACTACCTTCCTTATTATAATCCCAACAAAAATATATTACACATAAAATTATATAACCATAGTCAAGGTTCATAAAACTAACAAATCTATAAGCCATCCATAACATAAAAAATTAATATCTATTCATCATCATAAGACAAAAATCAATTAACCATTAATAGAAACTTAGAGTGCCAAACTTATCTAAAAATCACAAACGTGCATATATACATTGAACGATCAAGAACAAGACAAATAGAATGATTTGCAATAAATAAGCCATAACATAGGTTGTAACTCTGATACCAATTATTGATTATAATTTACAAAAAATATGACAAAATCAAAGATGAGTGGAAGAATGGAAAATAAAAAATTTTTCTAGACTATAGTTTTTCAAAAAATCTTTTAGGATCTTGGTTATGATACAAAAAGATTGCACCTCAACCAGTGAGTCTTCTTTCTTATGCACCAAACTTGAAACTACAAAGGTATGTGAACACTTTAATCTTGATAAACTCCAAGTGAGAATCCAAGCACTCCAATAACTTCTAATAATGGCTCCAAAAATTTCTCTCTCTCTCTCTCTCTCTCTTAGTTTTCTGTGGCAGTCGCCAAATTAATATTTTCAGCAATTAAACGTGACACATAATAAGAGAGGAGGAGTCTTTTATAGGCTTCTTCTTTAAGGGAATTTGGCCAACTATAAGGCACATGTGCTTGCCGAATTTCAATGCCCTATAGGGCATAGTAATAGCCACTACTAATTCAGTCTTATTCCTCTTTTGTATAATTGCCCATAAAACTATTGAGCCCAGTTCGGCTAATCTCATATAGCCGAAGATATTGGTGTCAATTAAGGACCTAAATGGACATATTTAATTTAAATTTCAATAGATAAAGACCCAGTTCTAATTAACTCTTAATACAAGTGAGCTTGTATTACTAGTTATAGACTTATTCCACTAAAAGTCAAAACTCCATTCTTGAATTCAATAAATATCAAAAGATACTTTATAATTAAAATTATGTCTATTAGATAATTAAAATTATGTCTATTTAATAATTAAAATTAGATAATTAAAATCATGTACCCCTACATGAGTACCGATAATTAGAACTAGATAAAATTACTATTTTGCCCATTTAATTATATCTTTCAATTCTATGATACAAGACTATATCTAATTAATGAACAGTCTTATAGAAAGCCTTCAATTAATAAAATAACTAATTTTATTAATTATTTAGCTAAAAGTTTAAATTATCTAAGCTTCTATAGCTCCTCAAGCCAGTATTGACTTCTCTATATAATAGAGTTGTGGATTCCATATCTATAACCAAATGTTTCCAATGCCCATAATAATATATTATCAAAATGTTAGAGTCTAGAATGTCAATTTCTCAGTCCTACCTTTTAATATCTCGAATAATATAAGTAATAAATATAAATTCATCACTTATTTTAGAATTAAGAATGAAATACATTAATTGTTAAGTTTGTGAGAATATATTCTTGTCAATGATATTTATTACAAGAATATATTTTACATTATTCTCGTTTAATTTTTATACACTAAGACTTTTGTATATGGTCATACCAATATAGATTAAGATGTATTATAAATACACAAAGTCTTGCAACATGATCCAAGAAATATGTCTAACATTCTTTATTAGTTTCGAACAATCTTATTTGATTTAATTAGAGAAAATATGTCCTAATTTTAGTAAACAATTTTATTAAAATATTTCTCAAATGAATAAATCATGGAACCTTTTGTCATTTGCTATTGTACCAATATTCAAAATATTATCACAAATACTATGCATAAAATATCACTTTATTAAATATCCAAAATATTCAATCAATATTCATAAATAATAAATACTTTTTGGGCATAATCTTAATCATATAATGGCAAGGGAAATATAAGGGAGTAGATCATGCAGACGTCTCACTTGACTGATAAACTTAAGGAACTCAAGTCAGAAATATTAGAAGACATGCTTGTGGCTTTGGTGCTTCTCTCTTTTCCTATACGATATGGGAACTTAAAGACAATATACAAAGCCCAGAACGACAAATGGAATCTTAATACACCTATTTTTATTTGTGTTCAAGAGAAAGAGAAGATCAAAGATGAATGGCCTGAAAGTGCTAGCTTGACCACTACTTGTAAGGCAAAGAAGAGGAAAATGAACAAAGCAAAGGAAGCTGCAGTGGCTCCACCTTCTAATATACATAAGAAATAAGATGAGTAAGATTGCATCTTTTGCAGCAAGGTTGGACATATAAAATAGTAATGCACTATGTACAAAGCTTAGTGAATTAAGAATGGTAAGCTTCTCGTTTATGTTTGTTATAAAGTCAATTTTTCTTCTGTACCTAAGGATACATAGTGGGTAGATTCTAGAGCTAGCCGAAAGCTTGAAAGAGTCATCTTTGTAGGTGACGGCCAAACAGCTGAAGTGAAGGCTATAAGGCATGTTAGATTGCTTTTCAAATTTGGAATACATTTGGATTTGTATGAGACTTTTATAGTACTATCTTTAAGATGGAATTTATTTCGATTTCTATATTGGACAAATCTAGTTTTACTTATTCTTTCGGAAATAATAAGCTTAATCTTATTCGTGAGCCAAATGTTGTTGGTACTAGTTTTCTTAATGACAATCTATATATATTGAATATCCAACCTTCTATTAATGAAACCTTGTATAATAACTTAGGAGGTACAAAATGAAAATTAACGAACGAGGACTCATCTATGTTATGGCATAAATGCTTAAGACATATTTCTAAATTAAGAATTGAATATCTTGTGTCCAATAGGATTCTTGATTGCCTTGATTTTTTAGACTTTCAAGTCTGTGTTAAGTATATAAAGAGAAAATAGACAAACGCTAGAAAATTAAATACCAATAAGAGATCTAGCATCTTAGAAAAAATATATGCAAATATTTGTGGTTCATTCCCTGTGGCTTCTCGGAATGGAAAAAATACACTACCATGTTTGTAGATGACTATTCTCATTATGGGTACATATACTTAATACACGGAAAGTCTCAGTTACTAGATGTATTTAAGACTTACAAGATTGAAGTTAAAAAACAATTTGATAAGAAAGTTAAGTCTTATTAAACTTAAGTCGTGACTAAAACGCAAGTCTCTCCACCATGGCACACAAGGGCGGTGCACATGACTCTCAACTGTGCACTGTCTCGTATCATTTCTAAACTCAAATTTTTATTTATTTATTTATTTTAAATTGAAAATCATTTTTTCATGAAAACCTAAAAAACAATTAAGATCAAACAACTTTTTATGTATAGTTTTATCAAAAACATAAAGCATAACTAATAGAAAATCGAGAATATGCTAGAAGCATAATCAAAAATAACAAAATATATTATCATAAACTCATAGTAATATTTAATTGATTATCACTTAAACTCATTAAATTAATCAATCATCATCTTTAATAGAGCAAATTCATGAACATGAATAAGACCCAACATTGCTAAAGAGATCATCAAACTTTAAGAGAATAATATGAACAATATATGTTAAATCATCTAAAGCGTTTGCTTTGATACAGATCGCTGGAAATTCTAAAATGAATACAAAAAAATGATTTTTACCTAAAACATTTACCATAGTTTTGTTAACAAATCAAGAATACAGCGGAATTAGTATTTAAAATTTTTCTTGAAACTTTACAAAATAAAATGCAAGATCGCTGATCTAATATAAAAAATTCATGGATCTTGGTATAGATAAAACATAGAAATACTTCACAACCATTGAAGCTTCTCATCTATTCTTTGGAGCTTATTGAATAATACGATGTGCGGGTACCTTCTTGATTCCTAATGAGAGATGAGCAGAGCGAT
This sequence comes from Parasponia andersonii, assembly GCA_002914805.1. Taxonomy (NCBI): domain Eukaryota; kingdom Viridiplantae; phylum Streptophyta; class Magnoliopsida; order Rosales; family Cannabaceae; genus Trema; species Trema andersonii. The sequence continues at coordinate 385,402 of JXTB01000395.1, forward strand.
TAGGAAGACGTTTTTCGTTCTCCTTGACTGGACATATATGGTCATGGGTATCTCTCTCTCGACGGCCATGAATGAGCTCGGGATGTCTTCACAATTGCTTAGCTCTCTCACTCTCTCTTTTTCTCTATGTGTTTCAAAAAACATACTCTTAATAACTGTAGTAGGTGTGTGGCTACTGTATAGAAGGTTAAAAGAATTTTTCTCTTAAGTTTTACTAGAGAGGTATAAACCCTATTGGGCTTATTAGGCTTAACTGACTATTCAATTAGTATTAGGCTATGTGTGAGATAGATAAGAGATCTTATGGATTCAAGTACTCTAAGTTCCAAAGGACCAATTTCTCATATTCATAATTAACTCTTAATTATGATCGGCCTTGTCTATTAATATTGGGATAGTCCACTATAAGTCTAATAATATTACACTCTTAGACTAAATGCCATATTTGTTTTCTATGAAGTAAGTTAATTAGCTCTATCTATTTAGTATATATTATACTTGCAAATATACTCCTAATGCAATATCATACTAGCGAGGTGAAATTATTGTATTACCTCTTTAGTACATATTTACCTTTGAGTTATCATTTTTCATTTAATGGAGAATAATGGACAACGGTTTTTGTAACTAACCATACAAATATAGTCAAATTTACAAAGTGAATATGATGGGGCTGGTTTTTATTATCCAAGTCCTTGAAAAAGCTAAAAGTGACATTATATGTATGGTGTTCAAATCACGAAGGGTATTCTTATCAATTTATAAATATCATCTTCCATGATACCAAAGTTCAAACTATAGAATAGAACTAGTCCTTTAATAAGTCAAAAAGATAAAATTCATGAGAAAAAGTCTGACATTCACTAGGATTAAGGTAATCTTCCATTAGTACTAGATTAGTCAATGATAGAATATTGAGTTATGATACTTAACCTCAAATTCTATTTTCATTTGGTCCAGTTCAATATACTTATAACGTACTAGTGTGTCTATCTGAAGTTAGGTACTTCGATGATTAGATACTTTATCAATTCCATTGAAACAGACAACACTACAGTCTGTGGCAAGATAAAGTATTCCATTATTATTTGTAGAATGCTAACTTTTTATTTAGACATAATCAAATAAAGAATTTTGTCTTTTACATATAAATACTTTATATGGGTAATTCTTTATTACTCATTATTAGTCATGGAAATTTTTAGACGTTTGCATGTGTATAAATATTACATGTATATAATTAGGACATAATATAGAATTTATTAATATCAAAAAGACAATACCTAAATCTACTAAACATTATTTAAAGCGCTCAAAAAAGAAATTACTTTCTAGGAAATATTCCTAACATATTATTCACCAAGCATACATGTAATAAGGTGGCAGTTCGCATTGTTTATGTGGATGATATTATTCTGACAGGGGGATGATAAAGATGAGATGATTAGATTAAAGAAAAATCTTGCAAATGGATTTGAAAGTAAAGAATTGGGGCAGTTGAGATGTTTCCTTGGAATGGAAGTGTTAAGAAATAGGTATGGAATTTCAGTTTCCCAGAGGAACTATATACTTGATTTATTAGCAGAGAAAGGTCTACTACATAGCCACCCTATTGAAACACCAATGGATCCTAGCAGTAAATTGGGAAATTATTCTAATCAAGTTCTAGTTGATTGAAGAAGAGATCAACGTCTGGTAGACAAACTCATATACTTGTCTCATACTCAACCTAACATTGCATTTGCTGTGAGTATTATCAGTCAATTTATACACTCATTATGTGAAATACATTTGGAAGCTATCAACCGAATATTGAAATATTTTAAAGGAACTACATATAGAGGATTGTTTTTTAAGAAAAGTTTTAGAAGAAGTGTAAAAGTCTTTACTGATATAAATTGGGCTAGAACTATAAATGACAGAAAATCTACATCTGGATATTGCACTTTTGTGTAGTGGAACCTGGTGACTCGGAGGAGCAAAAAACATTATGTAGTCATTAGAAGCAGTGTTAAAGTTGAGTTTAGGACAGTAGCTCAAGAAATATGTGAGTTATTATGGTAAAAAATATCATTGGAAGAACTCATAATGACTAATGAGAGTCCCATGAAACAATTTTAGGATAACAAAGTTGCAATAAACATTTGTTATAACCTGAACATATTGAGATAGATCAACATTTTATCAAAAAAAAAAGATAGGAAGAAAAGGGATTATTTGTATTTCCTACATCCCAATATTTGAATAGCCTACGGATTTGCTGACCAAAAGTCTTGGAAGGCCAATCTTTGAGAAATTAATCGATAAGCTGGAAATGACAAATGTGTTCAGTCTAGCTTGAGGGGGAGTAGTAGATAATTTAGAATTTTACTATTTTTTTCCTTTGATAGATGTCTAAAATATTTCAAATTTATTTTTCCTTATTCTGTGTCTATCTATTTAGGAGATATATTTACTAACTATCTCCTAGATTGATTTTGTATTTTTCAATTACTCTTTTCAAGGCTAAGGTTAGGTGTGTGATGTATTCTAACCTACTCAATAAAAGTATTATGTAGATAATGATTTAATGAATAAGAAGCAAAGATGATTGCCTGCATTTTTCTCCTATTTCGGACTATATGATTCTTTATATAAAGTACTTGTCAAGAGGAGAAAAACTACTTATATATTAACTATTGGAGTCGCTAGTTGACGAAACCCGCACGACTGGCCTTAATTTTTGCCTTAAAAAGTGTGTCGAGGCTCTATTTTACCTCAGAACCCAAATCAGATAGTCAAGGACTCCTTCAAAACTGGTTTAGTCTCAGAACCCAAATCAGATAGTCAAGGACTCCTTCAAAACTGGTTTAGTATGATTTTTTCCCTCCAAATTATGGTCTCAGAGCCGTTCAGTACGACGAAGAAAATCTGAAAAAGGATCGAAACTCACTGATAGGAAAAGGAAGAAGGAAAAAAAAAATCAGTGCCAGGAGCTCCTTTAATCCACTGTTCATCAATAGACAAGGCTACTAGTTATCATCTAACAAGGGATGAGTCCGTTTTCTTTTAGTAGTTTTTGGTTAATTTGTCTTAATGAAGGGTGGCATCTTTTTTTTTTTTTTTTTTTCTCTCCCCAATCCCTTCTAAATAAACCCCTCAGAAATTTTTAGAGCTTTAAAATTTCTTTTCACACTCGTTTAAATTTTTATTGACTACAAACATACCCCTTTGTCAACATTTTATGAAAAAAAATTCATTTCTCGCCGCCCTCTTCATACTTTGTCTTCTTCTCTGTTTTTGATTGTATTCTTCAAGATATTGCTTACATATTTAATTGAGTAAATGTGAGAAAAATTTGTAAGAAGGAGCATCAAGAGGACCATTGCTTCATCCTTCTTTATAATAATAACAATAATAATAATAACGTGCAAGAGTCTGTATATACTACAAAAGAAAAATAAATATTTTAGGAGCAAAGAATTGTATTTGAGGTCATGCCAAATCATCTACTTACCCATTTTTGTCCTTTGACTGCTATTTGTTTTTTAATTAGGCAATGAGATACAAAAAATGGAAAAAAAAAAAAAAAACAAAATTAAACACAATCCATCTATTTCAGTTCTCTTAAACACAAGGTGAGAATAAAAAATCATTGATAATATTACGTATGAAAAAAAGGAGCTTTACCTTGTGACAATCAAAATGGTGGATAGAATCAAAATCTCCATTATTCAAAATTGGTCTTACATGCTTATAGAAATTGGATCGTCTAAATTTTGGGTTCTTAAGGTTTAATTCACAATTTTACTTGATGTTATACTGGGCATGATTGAAGGGGTATGATAAAAAAAATAGAGCTCTTATTTAATACTATATAAGTGTATTTATGTCAATTTACAAGAGAATATCTTTGTAAATAATTAATTAATTTTCAAGGTGGGGAGACAAAAAGAATAGAAAAAGTGTGGCAAAGGAGCCACTTTTGATGAATTAAGTAAAATTCCTAAAATACAGGAGATAAAAAAATGAGTAAAATTCCTAAAAAAACAGGAGCACTGTAACGTATACACCCTTTAAAGTTTAGCATATGAAACACTTTCTGTCTCTCATATTTCTAGTGTTATCCATCAAATCTCCCCTTGAATTGTCGAACTGATCAAGCGCAAGCCTATAGCAACCACCTAATCAGCGGCATAGATCTAGGAATGACAACAATGTGGATCGGACTTGATTTTTCAATTACCATTCAAATTCTTAAAAACTAATCACGATAATATACCAATCTTATTAACCATGGTCTTATTAACCATTATTTTAAATGTGAGGACGATGTAGATACTAACTAACAAATAATGAGAAAAAACTCAATTACCCGTTATCTATTGATAGTAATAAAATATTAAAAAAATTAAGATAAAAATACTAAATATTTTTCATAATTAACAAAATATTAAACAAAACAATATACTAATAATTTTCAAACTCTAAAATTTAAATATATAAGTATAGATAGCTCTCTAAACTCATTATTTTGCTAAAGATNTTATTATTATTATTATTTTTGGGGAATGCTCTCTTTTAAAAGCTTTTGAAATCGGTTTACCTTTTGAAAACTATTCTCTGAAATTATTTTAGTCAAAAGCTTCATTGAACCTTGTTATAAATTTATCATGCAAATCTTTGTGGATACATTTGTACTCACATAGTCATTGAACTAATTTGTTCATTTGAGATATAGTAACATTAGTCTGGACGATATATATTAATTTAAAACAAGTTCAAGTAATTTTCTTTTGAGTGGATTTCTTCTCGTTATATCTGTGAACAAGTTACTGCGTTCTACATGTTGATGCCTATGAAAACCTTATAATAAACAAGAACCAGATCCTGCATTTCTTAATGAGGCCAGAGTTTGTGTGAATAAGTCCGAAAGTGACTCTGTAAATCTTCCCAATCGTCGAAGAAACCAGTATAGAAAGAACTAGGCTGCCATATATATTTCTAGAAAAATGGAACTAAAATTCCAGACAGATTAGTTGGATATTGGATATTTTCGTAGCGGCAATTTTCTAGAGTCACATTTTTGGGTGCTTTCCCTTCTTATACTGAACTCGAGATTTAAAGTCCATCTGACAGGGCAACGGAATATTGGCAAGAATATAAAATATGCTAGTAGTAAGACAATGAAATTCCCGTAATAATTTTGGAACCAACACCAACATTTCAAGAAGGCGGTAAAATTCTCAATCTGTTATGTCAAAACAAAGCTTAGCCTCATCCCAAGGACCATTTATCTCAAACTTGTACTCCTGAATCCGTATAAGCCAATATGGGCAAACCACATTTACAAAAACCAACAAACCTAGCAACATCACAAACAGCAGCCTATGCAGGGAATAGACCAACCCCAGTGTTACACTCATCAGGAAAAAAGAAAGCGAAAGGTGCAACAAGACGGAGTACTTCTTAATGCAGTAAGTTACCAATGGAGCAAAAAGGAAGACTTGTAGGGAGAATAACATGATAGCAAACACATGGAGCCTTGACGGAAGACGAGAAGCAATGAAAACAGAGGCCACAACAGAAGCATTTAAAGAGATGCAGCTGATTAAGGTAGGATTTTGAAGAGCACCCGGAGGTTTTATTGTGGATCCTGAGTAATCATGGAGGAAAAGATGGAGCAAAAGAAGTAAAACAGTTACCGCCCAAATGGAGTCCGAGCTGATTGACCTAGTAAGAGTATGATAGATGGGAGCTAGAATATACAAGCCAGTAGTGAAAAATGAAATGTTGAGGAGATAATGCGAGAGAAGCTTGACAGAAAGCATCTCGCCAGTTAACAAAATAACCATGAAACCCAATCCAAGAAGACTGATGTCAAGAAACAAGAGTGACTTTTCATCGAGAGTTGATCTCAGAGTATAGGTCCAGACCAAGCCAACAAGAACAACAATACACAAATACTGAGAGATGGAAACTGAATCCTGCATCACTTTTAGCATGTTCCTTTTTACAACATTGGCATTCATGACCATATCTTCGAGAAAAGAATCATCAATGTGGTTGTCATCAAACCCAGGTTGCATACCTCCATATGCAACTTTTCTCCATTTTGGTTGAGCTTCGGATGTTCTCCCACCGATGTTGGTATCCATGGTAATCCAAGTACTATACCGCAGATACGGTAGCTTGAGTAGAGAATTATCAACAAGAGAAAAACCTGTCCTTTAAATAATCACCAACTTGTGGAGTCTTCCAATTCTTTGAGAGCCCAGTCAAATCGGAAGAATTGCAGCTGATCCTATGATAATGGACCTGTTTAAGTAAGCACAAAATCAGGTTTGTAACTATCAAATGTAATCAATTATTGGTCATTCTATTCAAGAAAGTTAGCCCTTTTCTCATTTTCTTTATAACAAAGGGAAAAAGTAATCTTTCAGCATGAGGATTGCTGAAAATATGTAACCTAAGACATTCATACAAAAGCGCATGACTGTGCTTTATCTCCCCTAATAAACAGAACTGGAACCATAG